>CM060949.1:64275373-64710373 GCA_030765055.1 Mantis religiosa
TCTCTCTCTCACACAACACACACAAACACCAACAAATTCACAAAACACTGAATCACTGCAAAAACAATTTGTAAAATGTTAAACAGTAATCGAGATATGGGACTACAATTTTGGTAAATTCTAAAAAAAATAAATCTAAACAGAAAATGTATAGCGTAGAATCTTACCCGAAACGTTTCAAGAATGCAGAATAACAATATCTGGAATTATAGCATAGGACCAAGGTCATTAATACTTTTGTAGCCACAATGTTATATAGTGTTCACTTATAAATTTTGTGTTTTAAAAAAAATGCCACAACTTACAAATATATGGTATTAAAATGTATTAAAAAGGTTTTCGAATTAGCAATAATTAAATAAATTGCACTTTCAGTTCTCAGTGGAATGTATGTTTGCTTAATAAATCAAATTATTTATATGATCGTTGACAAGCGCAAATCAACCATACTTTAGTTACTACTACTGCAGTAACTCTTTAGAACAGTTGGTAGCACATTCTGTTGATTAATGAAGAAATATGGAATGTTGCTTTTCCGTCGTAACAAAATATAAAGAGTCTTTCTTAAATGTGGTTTTAATCCATCAGTAACAATGACGAAAATTTACTTCGTGGTTATTTAAATACTGAGTATTTGGTATTTCAGATTTATTTACTTATGCTTCCTTCTGTATATGTTTCTTACAATATCCATGGAGTATTTAGTTCTTCTGCAATTGTAAAGCAAACCTTCATACAAAGTAAGTAATTATAAAGTGGTTTGGAAGCTATAGACACATTCCTCACTTTATATTGGTACTGGTCCTTTCCAGGTATAACCAAAACTCAAGAAACCTCGTTTTTTATTTTCTATTATTTACTAAATATAAGTATAATGCATTTTCTCTTCCTCCTCCTGTTTTCCCCAAGTTTTCGTCTTCACTGATCGTTTTCTCTTACAATCTCTCCTAGCTCTCTCTCTCTCTCTCTCTCCTCTCTCTCTCTCTCTCCGCTCTCTCTCTCTCTCTCTCTCTCTCTCTCTCTCTCTCCTCTCTCCTCTCTCTTCTCTCTCTCTCTCTCTCTCTCTCTCTCTCTCTCTCTCTCTCTCTCTCTCTCTCTCTCTCTCTCTCCTCTCTCCTCTCTCTCTTCTCTCTCTCTCTCTCTCGTCTCCCCATCATCCTTATTACTTTGCACCTCCGTGCATCTTTCGTGTCATGTAATGTTTTCAAAACGGATTGTTATAGGACATTAAAAAAATTAACATATAACTTAACCTTAATCTCAACAAACGTATGCTTTTTCCTTATACGAGGGTGGGTCAAAAAGTAATGTCTCCCTTTTTTTCCTTAAATAAGTAAGTTATGTGAAAACTGAGAATTTGGCGCAATTCCTCAAACCTTTTTCTCCAATCCCCTGCAGTAGTAACTTCCTAAGTCAATAGGGGCAGCACTGCACTCCTCTTGCAAAATGGATGACATCGACATTCGTATTAGACAGCGTTCTGTGATTGAATTTTTGACTGCGGAAGGTGAAACGCCAATTCACATTCACGAAAGACTAAAAATGTGTATGGTGATGCAAAGGCGGATGTCAGCACTGCTAGACGATGGGTTCGTCGCTGTAACGAAGCTGAAGGGCAAACACCATTGGCAGATGAAAAGCGAAGTGGCAGGCCGGTGACTGCAGTGACTCCATGCAACATTCAGTGAGTCGATGACATCATTCGTGGTGATCGCCGGGTACCAACAGGTGAATTGTTTCGCATTGTTTCGCATTGTTTCCCTCAGTAAAGGCAGTGTGATGACGATTATTCAACAACTGGGTTACTCAAAAGTTTGTTCACGTTGGGTACCAAGAATGTTAACCGCCCAAAACAAAGAAACAAGGAAAACAACAGTCTCCAAACACCTGCAGCGCATTAATTTGGAGGGAGAGGAGTTTCTGGAAAAAGTTGTTACTGGAGACGAAACGTAGGTTCCTTTTTTTGAACCTGAATCAAAGAGGCAGTCAATGGAATGGCATCACACAATGTCACTGAAGAAAAAAATTCAAAACTCAGCGGTCGGCAGGGAAAGTTATGGCGACAGTGTTTTGGGTTGCAGAGGATGTGCTTATGATTGATTTTTTGGAGCAGGGATGCACAACAAATTCTGCCCAATACGTCAGAACTCTCAAAAAGCTGAAAGCACGTCTTTGCCGAGTTCTCCCAGCGGATATTCTTCTTTTGCATGACAATGCAAGACCACACACCAGCCGTTACACCACTACAGAAATTGAGAAGTTGGGATGGCAAGTCTTACCTCACCCACATACAGCCCTGACCTGGCACCATCAGACTTCCGTCTGTTCGGGCCACCAGCTCATCGTGGGATTCATTTTGAAGATGAGGAGGCTGAGAAAACGTCCGTGCGTCAATGCCTTAAGAAGCAAGACCGTGCGTTTTACCACACTGGAATACATGCCCTAGTTAAAAGGTGGACCAAAACTGTGGAAAAGGACGGAGATTATATTGAATAGTGACAAATTAATCGTCAATGTTGTAGTTTTCAAGCTATGTAAATTGGATTCAAGTTTCTTGGCAATTAAAGTATAAAAAATACAGCAGGCATTACTTTTTGACCCACCCTCGTATATACTTGCAATGCGATCGGAATCGTAGCATTACAATTCCTGAAAATGTGTTTATGAATATGAATAATAGCAACCAAAAGTACCTACTTATAATCTTTCTTTAAGTATCCACCCTTTCGAAGATTGTAAAATAAGAAAACTTACAAATAGTAATATACATAGATAATATCAAAAATTTAATCTCACAAATATATCGATTTATTTTAATTTACGCCTTGTTTGAAACTTTCCCCATTCTACCCAGACTATTTAAATGCTACAACTATCTTATTTTCTATGTGGCACCTAAGGTACGTTTATATCAAGCATCATAGTAGATACTTGGGTCATTCTTACGTGAAAAGATATCAAAAACACCCATAAATAATTGAACATTTAAAAAAATTGGGCTTTTGGTTTCAGAATAGTCCATTATATGCATTCATATTAATTATTCATTCAAAACTGAAACTTAAGAGGAACTTTTCGTTTATAGCTTTATTATAAATATTTATACAGATTACTTTTACTCTTTAACACAACACAGTTCGATATTCTTCTGACTTAGTAGTACAGTAAAAGGGGGTTTCTTAGAAAAATAGTTACTGAGCAATGAAAGCGAAAGGGACGACGTAAATTAACAAAAAAAAAAAAGAAAAAAGAAAGATAGCCGTGACAGACTTCTTTCCTATGTTGCCTAAAGTTTGAATAAAATGGAAAAAACGCATTATGTTTCAAAAGTAAGGAAAGTAACCATAATGTGATACTGTTAATTTGCTTACTACATTTAAAAATAACGTGTATGCTTGATTATCTAAATAAGGACAGTAAGTTTCGATTTAAAGAATGCATTAATAAATGTTCAACTTGAGAATAAAACCTTCCTTGTGATTTAAAATCCCGAAATGAATGGTCCTGCTTTTGTTAGTGAAAACAGGATTGGTCTGAAGTGCATAGTTTCCCACATAGAATTGGATTATTGGCATGTTTTCTACCTTTGGAAGAGTCTTTACCTACAAGAGGAAATATACCTCTGCAAGATTAGGGGATTAATTATGTTGCGTTTCTTTCAAGGAAAGTGCAGCTGTTCTTCTGAATCTCTGTTTACACAAACAAGACAAACGAAGCAATCTATCTTAGAGCACCTCACGTGCGCAGCCAATGAAGCTGCCACCATTCCGCAAATATCACTTAACTTTATCTGCTTCGACGTAGCAAACTGTAGGTGGGCAATCACAATTCTGAATTAAGAATTAAATAGTATATTGCTGGGCAGAAACTTTTAAGTATGTTCATACATGCCAGATCTTAAATATGGTCGTTGTGATTTTGAAGGAATTGTTTCTCTTATCGTACACTTTTAATGCCTTTTTATTGCATACGGCACTATAGCCAGTGTATACTGGTACATGAAACGAAATTATATTTAGGAAAGGAATTTTGGTGGAAAATATCCCTCACTTTAGAATGGGGTACCTCCGTGGAATTTTCAGTTATGAGGACTGATTAAAACCTCAGACAGGGAAGAACATTCTGAAGGGAAGAACACATACCTCACGTTATGGTTGAGCCATCTCATTGTAATCCCATCCCACCTGAATACCGTATTTTATCGCGTAATCCCCCTCTTTTTTCTTAAAAAATTTGCTTGAAAACACTGGGGAGGGAATTATGCAAGTGGTGCTTCTAGGAATTCAGAAAGGAATGGAAACCATATACACTAGTTTGGGTCTTACTTTTGTCACTTCATCATCACTAATACATATTTTCATTTATATTTGGCTCAGATAACTTTTTTTTTGTGTAATTTACGTCCTCCAACGTTGTCACATCGGACGATGAATGAAATGGGTGAAATGTTGCTGAAATGAGTTCGGGGCCCATGGAGCTTAGAGTTACCCGACATTGATCTTTCAGGATAGGGGAAAACCCCGGAAAAACCTTATCCAGGTAACTCGTCCTGACCGAGATTCGAACTCGGGACCTCTTGAACGTGAGGCAGACACGCTACCATCTACGCTACCGAGGCGGGCTCAGATAACATTCATCTTCATTTTCACTATTCCACAACATGTAAGAGACAGCACAACAATCATTGACATAACCAATTACACCATTATCAGTTTTAGGATGTTTTCCTGTTTTAGGTCCATAGAAAGATTTGGAGCTTGTCTTTGCAACCTTATCTTCTTGTCTCGCCAATATCGTATTGAATTAAGATCAACGGAGAAATATGTTCATGCAGCTTTCACTACGTTTGCATCGACGTAAGATAAATACATTTAATTTAAATTTTGCCGTGTAGTGTGAATATTTCGACATAATGACGAATTGTAACAAACTGACTTAGAAACACGTCTACAACTTCACATTTCAATTTTGCGATACGCTGTGACAATGGCAGAACGAGTATTTTTGTGGCAAGCATGTGTCCATTGTTGCCCGTGACAAGCACCGCTGCATCCATTGTTGTCCATTATCAAGTCATTTGAAGGCCGCTGCATTAAGAACGAATCAGGAGAGGAAATTAAGTGGTGTTTAAAGGTAAATAATTTTAAGTGATGAAAAATCATAGAGGAGGGAAATATGCGGAGGGGGGCCCCTATGCGATAACTTCAAAGTTAATCTGTGGATGAGATCGAAGGAAGCAAACTATTGTTCTCATTTCTGCATAATATTGGTTATTTCGGGAGTAGGCTTCTACAAAAAGCTGCCTATGAACTTCATTCAATAATAGAAACATAATTTAAAAATAAAAATATGAAAACCAGAACAACGGCTTCTTAGGATTTGACCACCTAAGAAGCAAAATAGCAGTACATAATGTTCTAAAACATATATCAACATTCTTATAAAAAATGGACGAAAAATCGCTGGAATAATTATGATCTGGATACCAACCCACTTTCCCGGCCTAGGGATTATTTATGTTTAACTTACAATTTGATCGAGCGGGATGGTTCAGGCGGTTTCATGTGTGTTCCGTATTCGGGAGGCATCCTCGAATTGTCTGTCCCTACATTTCATCTCCATTATCATTTCATATCATCTCTCAACTGGATGTTTCTTTCAGGGTAGAAATGTCGGTGGGAGTCTCGGTGGTGCATGGCAGGATGATATGTTCTGAGTGAACCACTTCCTCTTTCGGTAGGTCGGTTGCCGGTGTCCGAACCGGGAGACCGGGACCGCAACCGTTGGAGGGGAGACCGGGGAGGTTTTCCAATGCAGTGGCTCCTTGGGACGGCCGCCTTTGTCTACTCTCGCTTCATCATTCCTCCTGGGGATGCCTCACTTAGGGACATAGGTAGACAGATCAAGACTGGTCCCAGTGCCAAATCCCCTCCATAATAATCTTAATCCTAATTTAAAACTTTTGTAAACTGTTATGAAATATCCTATTCCTGGAACAAGAATGCACAATTACACTGACAGGTCCACTTGCTGTGTGTAATAAGTACAATGTTTTGTGTATGTGACTGTCTCAGAGTTCTAGTGCCTTGCTCCTCCACCAGTCTCACCACTTATTAGACAGAGCGTTGAGGCGTATTTACCTTCAGGTGACCAGCGCTTATCTGGTTGATTAGAAGAGTGAAATATTAATAAGCTGACGTACAGTAAGTTATGAAATACAAATAGAGTGATTGCACACTGCGTATGTCTATACGATATGATTTCTAGCGCCTGCCAATGTATGATGCATTGCTGTCTATAAGACATGATTATATATGAACAGAGTATACATTACACTGGACTCCCCGTGTATGTGCGATAAGCTCAGGTAAACATCTCTGTTGTGCATTTTTTCCGATACGCTTTCTCGCTTTGCCATGAAGTATTTCTCCTCTCTTGAGCAACTATGAACTTTCATGAAGTTTTACACAAGCTGTTGATACCGAAATTAAGGTTTGCCAGAAGAAAGAATCATGATGGATGTCAAAGGAATGTTGATTCTTTGTTACGACAAGGGCAAGGCCAGTTGAGGTGGGGGAAAGTGTTATAACAAAAGCAATGTAAGAAGCAGTGTCCTTAGAAGATTTCTAAAGGGGCTCACTTGACGTGTATGAATAGGGAATTCTTTGGATCATTTACAATGGCGACAAAACAGCCACAAAGGGATTTTGGTTGAAAAGGAGTTTCCTGAGAGTGAAAGTTACATATACACACACGCGCAGCTGTGGTCATTACTCTTCGGCGTGGAGCCGATATGGCCAGTTCGTGGCTAGGAAGCCATTAAAAACAGTCTTCGGCGTCAGGCCGATGAGAGCAGTCCGAGGCGTGAAGCCTATTAGGCGGTCAACCTGTTCTGTGTTTGATTATTGTCGGTTCGTATATATATGAGGAACGAATAAATTTATCGAGTAATAAACATTCTGCATTCAGCAACTCTAAACCGAGGTTAGTAACCCTTGGTCGGCAACTTTCATTTCGACGTTTTAAAAGAAGAAACAGTAAATAAATAAGTTGGAAACGGGCCTTCCAGTGTTATTAAAATCTCCTTCTCACACCCATCCACGCATACCCTGAAAGAAACCTCATTGCTCGCCGACTTATTTGCTCGCCGACTTATTTGCTCGCCATTAAATTATTGCTTCAAATTGGTGTCCACAACGTGGAATTGTGTGCACCCATAAACATTTTAGTTACACTGTTTACTGAGTAAGCGTTATGATTCCTTGCTTATTCATAGCGGGCAGAACACAGTCTGCTTCGAAGGTGTTTCGCATTTGATCGAGTTTTTAAAGAGTATGATAAACAATGCTTATTTTATATTTGTAATATTTATAATAAAGACTCCTAATTCTCAGAGATAGCGGTAAGCTATTACACAGCCAGAGTGTGGCAATAATTGCATTGTTCGACTTAATGAAGCAAGAGACAGAAAAGAATATTTTAGTGCAGTGTATAATTGGTGTACGGATATTTGTCACTGATTGTCATACGCATGCAGTCAGAAGTAGTTAAAATTATTTAGAGAAGCGAAAGTGTGTAGGAAAATGAAAAGGCGAAAAAAAAGTGGGTTCGTTTTTGAATACCTTTTGCATATTTTCAAGTGCCAAAAGAAGAGCACTTTAGCCAGCGAAAAGTTTTACGTGTATTAAAGACGGGTGCTTAACTTTGTAAAACTGCTTTTCATTTTTCATTCAAAATTCCGCTGCCAGTTCCAAGCAATTGCCCACTTTAAGGCAAGGCATTATCTTGGCGCCGTCTACCTGCCTTGAGAAGGTCGTAAAAACCCCTTCCAAGCGTGAACCTAAAACGAAAAATTATAATTTACGACGCTCGTTATGTACCCGGACAGCAACATTTTATTTCTCCCTTTTGCAACCCTCTTCGTAACAGCGTCAACCTGTGTCGAGGTATATTAACTTCTTTATGTTAATATTACCCGTGGATAAAATTTCCAAGCGTTCTCACTATCTACGTACTTACGTAAAAACACACCTGCCTCATACTCTTGCCCCAAATAGTTTTATTATCTTAGCAGGGGGCGCGGGAAGTGGGAAGGAAAGAACGTCCATTTGCTCGCAAATTTAATATTAGAGCCTCGATATACACGCAAAATGCCCGTTATTTTTATATACTTAAAGACATGTGGAAATAATATATTCTGTAGGTTTCATATCACAAAAAAGCCCTTATACAGTATTTGATAAGCATATAAATAAATGTATATTCCAGGAAAGAAATGCTTCTTTTATTCTTAAATCTGCATTTGTTCTTTAGGCACTCATTAATTACTAGTATTGTTACTTAACAAAGTTTCTGTAATCAATATATAATAAAATATTAATTTATAGTATATGAATATAAAATATACATAGTATGTTCTTATTTTAATTTGTTGTAGTACGTCATAAGCTCCATTAAAGAGTAATTTTGCATGCATTGCATTACGTAATTTTATTTTTTGTACCATTACCACGTTTTTTTTTTTTTTTTTTTTTTTTTTTTTTTTTGTAATTTACGTCCTCCAACGTTAAGTCATATCGGACGATGAATGAATTAAGTGAAATGATGCTGCTCAAATGAGTCCGGGGCCCATAGACCTTAGAGTTACCTGACATTCTTCCTTCAGGATAAGGGAAAACCCCGGTAAAAACCTTATCCAGGTAACTTACCCTTATCGAGATTCAAGCTCGGGACCTCTTGAACGCGAGGCAGACATGCTACCATCTACGCTACCGAGGCGGGCCACCACGTATTTAGGATTGGGATTTCATTACGGAGGGGATTCGGTACAAAGGCCGCTATGGTGGGAGCATTGTTCCTATGCCCCCAAGTGGGGGCAACCCCGGGAGAAAGGATGAGGCGAAGGAGACAGAGGGCGACCGACCCAAGGAGCCACAACAGTACAGAGGGCAGGGTCCTACAGTTTACTTGTATAGAGCCTTCCCCCGACAGGTCAGGACAACGAACTCGCTCCCCCACAGTGGGACGGCAACGAGCCCAGCAGCCGAGCCCTAATGGTCCCTGGCTGGCGGTCCCGAAATGGTCCCAGCAGAGGAGCGGAGACCGACAACCGACGTTCCGGAGGAGGAAGTAGTTTTTCTCAAAGCATATCATCCTGCCATGCACCGCCGAGACACCCGCCGACACTTCTACCCTGAAAGAGACCACCAGATGAGAGATGATATTAAATGATAATGGAGATGAAATGCGGGACAGGAAATTCAGGGGATGTAATTAAACTACCCAGCATTCGCCTAGCGACGCGGGAAACCCCCGAAAAAATCCATGGGTCATTCAGGTCAGCCACGGGAATCGAACCTAGGCCTCTCGAATGCCGGCCACAGACGAAACCGCCTAAGCCATCCCGCTCGGGCCCGCCTCGGTAGCGTGGGGGTAGCATGTCGGCCTCACGTCCTAGAGGTCCCGAGTTCGAATCTCGGTCAGGGTGAGTTACCTGGATAAGGTATTTTCCAGGGTTTTCCCTTATCCTAAAAGACGAATGTCAGGTAACGTCTGTCTACTCAACGCAAGTGCACGGCCGCCGCTTTCTTTGAGGAACCCTCATAATCGTTTTACAACATGGACCCTCCTCCTGACGGTTCTCTCTACAAGGTTGCAATATTTTAACATCACCGTCTTGCACCTAATGAAACAGAACAACTGGAAGTTGGAACACTGGCAACTGAGACTCCACGCGGAGTAGACATGCAACTGTCATTTTCAGAAAATCGGGGTTGCTATTGCTCCCCAACGTCAGTGTTCCATTTCTGAAGTGTGGAGATAGATTTATGACGGTCATTAGTGGGCGGGCGGCTCAGGTTCCTTTGACTCGGAACTGCACATGCGTTAAGTAAACGGACTTTAGCTCTAAGCTCCATGGACCCCGGGCTCATTTGAGCATCATTTCACCCATTCTATTCATCGTCCGATATGACAACGTTGGGGGACGTAAATTACAAACAAAAATCCCGCTCGGTCAAGGGGAGGGGACAACTCACAGCGAAAGTTACTAAGAAATGTATTTTCTAAGCAATTCCTGATACACTTAATTTACTATTGTGAATAAGTCTGTTTTATTTAATTGCCTGAAGATAAAATGTTGACCATTTTCAATGTTAGTATCGGTTATTCTCGTGCTATGTCATCTTAAGAGTCATATCTTAGTAGCGTAGTAAATGGAATATCTCCAAATATTTTTGTTTTATTAAAAGTATCATTCTAAAGAATGTCTCTGTTCTATTGTTAAACGTTATTCAGCTATAATCCGAAGTTTATCCAATCTCTTACAGCAAATCCCTCTGACATTGTTGAAAAATTGAAGAAAAGCATTAATTAGCTGTCAATCAAATTCCAGCACAGTTTACATATCGACCTGCTTTTCCCAAACCGTGAATTACGTCATGAGCGTCTCTGCTAGAGTCAAAAGTCATTCAAGATCCCCTTCTCCTCTTGACTTTATTCTATTTACCATTTTGTATTAACGTTTCCTTTATGCGTGTCCTATAAATTGTAATTCTGCTTCCAATCCAATTTGCACATTGAAGAAAATCTGTTAATGCATAAACTTATCACACTTATAAGTTAATCACCCCTTAATTTTCGTCGTGTTTATAAGTTAGATGTCACTGACTTCGGTACTACTTTTCAGTTGCTAATTCCACATCGCTTGTATGTCTTTTGTGTGTAGTAGATTTTCTCATTGACTGTTGTTTCTTTCGTTCTCGCCCATGTCTTGTTTTTGCCTTTTCCTTCGTTTGCCACTCCCCATTAGGTGTTCATAATGGGCCAATAATGATAAACTTTTATATTTCGTGCACCATGCATTAAGAGGCTACAAGCCAAGCGTGAAAAAGCTCTGTCAAACTTTTGTTGCGATTCAAATCTTCCATTTTGCACGTTTTACGATATTCTCTGTGAAATGACTGCAGAAAAAATTAATATCTTCCATAAAGTTGATCTTTAATGGGAACCACTTCAGAAGTTATTACATCGGAAAATAAAGTGCCGCCTTTACTTTGCTCCTCCTTGCAGAATTTTATGACTCAAGTCATTGAAGGGATCATTGAACATGTTTTTAGTTCACGTATATTACACAGTATCTATAAGGATTTTGGTAACTAATTAATATTGTACTTGACAATGATCAAAATTCACAATTGTTTCCCACTAGGATCACTTCGCGTACACAGTCAATATAGAAAGTATTCGGACACCATTGAATCTCTAAAGAAATTCGATACACTGAAGAATATTTAAAGGAAACAGCAAAATTAATTGGACCGGTTTCGACGATAGCTTCAATCAAATTTTATTTCTTATACGAAAGCAAGAATAATTTATAAGCAAAATATCACTTTTATAAAAATAAACCAAATTACACCGTTCTGAGGTACAAAGTAATTGTAAAATCCAAAAGTGATACACATGACTGCAAAAATTTTAGATTCAGTATTTCGTCGGGTATTTCTTTGCTTTAATTACAGCCCTTTTGGGGGGGGGGTGAAGGCCCGTTTTGTCTACTCTGATACTCTTGCTTCAGATTGCTTCATACACTTCCTGTGATCCACTATTCCACCAATAATATGGAGATTGCCGACAACTGACACGCTGAACCAACCCCAAACAAGCCCGCCGTGTCTGCCTCACGTTCAAGAGGTCCCGAGTTCGAATCTCGGTCAGGGTAAGTTACTGGATAAGGTTTTTTCCACGGTTTTCCCTTATCCTGAAGACGAATGTCGAATTGCTCTAAGCTCCATGGACCCCGGACTCATTTGAGCATCGTTTCACCCATTTCATTCATCTTCCTATATGACTTAACGTTGGATGACGTAAATTACCAAAACAAAAAAAGTGGGATCTTCCCCATATCTTACTGTGAGAATTATATCTTTTGCTCCAGTTCCCTAATTGTTTTTCTCCACACTTAAGGCTGCAGTCCGAGCCAAAAGCTGGTACTTTTAACCAGAAATCTATGATCCTTTCACGGTATTTTCAAGCGATTCTATGCGTTTGTTCCTGTTCGATGAGCTCCCCGTAGGGGGGGGGGGATCCGTCCCCTTCAGCTGCCATGTTGCGGGCGCTGTGAACCCCTAGCATTCGTGGCACCTCTGACGTTACTAGAGGAACCTCGGGCCGAACATTTGTGCCCCTCCCTGCTGGGGAGTTGTTCGGATTGGGTTGGACTCGAGGGGCCAGATACCCGTGGGAAATCGGGTACGTCTCCGAACGGGGTTGAGGGAAGCCATTAATATTCCCGTATATCTAGCCAGCATATCTAGTAGAAGGTGTGCTAGATCACCAGGCGGCCCCACCGAGGTTGTTCGGTAGCCTTCCTATTAGGCGTAGGCGCGCGTAAGTGGCGTATCCACTTCCATCCCGTCTGGAGTCCACAGGAGCAGATTGGGGGGGGGGGGGGCTTGGTAAAGTGTAAGGTCCTGCCCGTTGGAAAGCTCCACGGAGGTGCCGGGCGCCTTCTCGGGACAGCTCGGTAACTCCCTGATCCAAGGAGGCCCAGTCCTTGTCCTACGGGTCAAGGACTAATGGGAGTAGACCCTCTGGGTTAATGTTCGATGAGCTGACAAAGAACTTCTTCCTTGGTACCCTTCCGTTGTATCCTTGGTCATTGCAAACAGATATGATGCTTGCTGAAACAGTAACAATCAACAAATTAGTGGCTTATTGTGCCGAAGCCCAAGTGAGGCATCCCCGGGAGGAAGGAGGAATCGAGGGTGGCCGACCCAAGGAGTCACGAGAGCGCCGAAACCCCCCCTCGATATTTCTACCTGAAAGAAAGATGATATGAAATTATAATGGAAATTTTGATTTCCTCAATAATGGCTAACGATTTTTATTAAAATTACATATGTTTATGATAGCGTTTATCGATATTCTTCTTTGACTACTTTACAAGGCAAACGGTATTTAGGTTGATTGGCATAACTTTCGTAATTTAGAATGAAGAAACAGCGCATTCATACTGATGTCATAGTAGATGTAAGTTTTTTTTTTTCCTTTCTTTTTTTACTTCTGATAAACACACTATCTGGGCGAGGAATTCAGAAAAGCCTCTTTTTATTCTAGCAGAAGCGCTAGAATATATCTCAAATATAGAAAATTCAACCCGTGGCGCAACCGCCCTAAGAGAGCCAAGGCTTGCCAACCCGACTGCCGGCCTCACGCCCTCATACGCAAGCAGAGTGGGCAATCTTCCAACCGATACGGGGAGGAGATGTCGACAGCATCACGGCACCCCCAGCCGGAAAGTCAGCTTTCTAGACCAGGGTTCGCTATCTAGCGTCGCTCCTCAATTTCCTCACGATGCTTAGTGGACACGGTCCTTTACCCGGAACTTAAAATCTGCACCGCCCAAGGGTGGGATCGATCCCGGGCGCTTTCCGTGGCAGAGAACCAAAACTGGACGCCTTAGCCCAGAGTATATCTCAAACATCCCAAAATTCCTAACTTGTTATAGTTCATTTATTATTATTGTTATTATTATTATTATTATTATTATTATTATTATTATTATTATTATTATTATTATTATTATTATTATTATTAGTATTATTATTATTATTATTATTATTATTATTATTATTATTATTATTATTATTATTATTATTATTATTATTATTATTATTATTATTATTATTATTATTATTATTATTATTATTATTATTATTATTATTATTATTATTATTATTATTATTATTATTATTATTATTATTATTATTATTATTATTATTATTATTATTATTATTATTATTATTATTATTATTATTATTATTATTATTATTATTATTTAATTATTATTTAATTATTATTTAATTATTTATTTAATTATTTATTTATTTATTATCATCGTCATCATCTCACCACTACTACTACTACTACTACTACTACTACTACTACTACTACTACTACTACTACTACTACTACTACTACTACTACTACTACTACTACTACCACCACCACCACTACTGCTGCTACTGCTGCTTCTACTACTACTTCATAGGATAAATATTACACTGGAATTGTGTTTGTTAACGGTACCTCTAATTAATGTAAAACATATGTTAGAGTAATTTCATGCAGCAAATTTTAAGTTGATATTCTCTACCTATTACTTTCATTGCAAATGTTTTAATCTCTTTTCATGTGTTGTTGATTCTGATTTTGTTTTGTTTATTTAAAAATGTTTTGTTCGATTTCTCTGAATTTATTTAAATCGTTCTGTTATTTAATAACTGTTAATAAACATATGTAGTTGTTTGTTGTGCATTCTACATCAGTAATAACCCCACCAAAGCATTTGGACAAAGCTGCTATTTTCATTTGAGTCAGGAAATAAATGACGACCACAAAGTGTGTTATACAGAACCGTAATGAATTTGCAGTTTGGGAGTGTGGGAGTTGTAATGCATTGTGTGCACACATAGCTTACATATTCAGGGATATTGATCTCCCAACAGTGTTAATCAAGGGGCCTGCCCTTCCCGAAATTCCAAGGTAGATTGCTCATAAAACAGTCAATAAATTGTTTAGAGACCGAATGGGGTTGAAAATGCATAAGTTAATTTTAAATACAAAGATCACCTATTAAAATAAATAGGTAAACAAAAATAAAATAAAAGCTAGAGCTGATAACGTTTCCTAGGCTACAGTTAAATTCTGACAATCGGAGTAGGAGTGCACTATGGTACTTCCACGAAAATATAACCTATCTTTTTCTCTTTATTTCCATCAGCGTAATCAGAGATCACTTGAAACTTGAGTGTGTAATGTCAGTGTGATTGCATGTTTTTCACTTGATATGTACAGCGCTGACGTAACATTTCCGCCACATAGTATATACGATGCTACTGCAGTTATACAAAACAATAGAGTTGGCAAATTGTATCATGGTTGTTTACAACATGTGATACAATGATTACCTCACACTTGGGCATACGCAGTAGGCGAGGCTTTACGAAAGATAACTTAATCTAAACCATAATATCGAAGCTTGGTAATCTTATTTTGTTTTGTCACTTGGCTGTAGTATAGCACATCGTGCCAGTTAATAAACAGAAAAATACAAATTCTACACGTTAAAATAGTGCTAAATACTGGAATTAATCCATTCTTTCGATAAGTATATTATAAGTTAGTTGGCAACACTGATTAAACTGTTTACTTCACTCATTTTTACTTTTTTTTACTACGTATAATAAGAGAAGTATTGCATTACACCATCAAAAAAAAAAAAATCTATATACAGATTGCGCTGGAAATAGATGTTATGCAGCTTTTTGAAACGAAAAAAAAAAAAGGAAAAACGCATTTTTAGAAAAAGGTTCTTGTTAGCGTGCATGTACTTATTTGTATCTATGAACAAAATAACTGGAAAACAGGGTACCTATTACATAAAATATTTTTTCGAAAATTTCTATATATTGAAAAATAACTATCACGATTTATATTAAAATCTTTATTTTCTGTGAATGCTCTCGGAAGTTCTCTTCATTCTAAATGACTTTAGTATTGCTTATAAACCATAACAGATAAACAAAATTATACTACAAAAATACATAGACTTCGCCAAACACAGTTTATATCATATAGTTTTTGTAACCATTTTGGAGAAAATGTGTTGTCATTTGTGTGAATTTTCCAATGCTAATGCATTTCTCAAATGAAAGTCATTATTAAGATTTACTTTTATTTAATTTTGACAAGTGTTGGCTGATAAGATCCGGCCTCACAATAACTTTTTCCCTTTATTTCTCAACATAATCTCCAGAAAGATTAATTCATTTGTCATATCCGTGTTCTAATTCGTTAAACCATCCCTGTAGTGTATGGTCCTCAAAATGGATGTTTACCGCGTCAATGACGTCCTCTTTGATGTGAAATCTTCGTCCTCCAAGAAATTTTTTGAGGTTTGGGAACAGGTGGTAGTCACTGGGTGCTAGATCTGACGAATAGGGTAGATGTTCAAGCAATTCGAACATTAATTCACACATTTTCCCCATTGCAGTGACTGAACGAGGGTAGGAGCATTATCAGAAGAAATAGGATTTTTTATTCTTTGACACATGAGATCTTTTCTTTTCGCCCTTTTCCAAGTAATCGATAAAATTAATTCTCTGTGCAACCCGGGTTCGATCCCAGGCGACCGCAAAGTGGGATTTGTGATGGACAACACGGCGCTGGGGCGGGCTTTCTCCGGGATCTCCGGTTTCCCCCGCCATCTCATTCCACCGGTGCTCCATCTTCATCTCATTTATCATCAGTGTCATCGCTGCGGTGCCGTATGTAGTAAAAGCGGGCGTTAAACACTACATATTTCATTTCTGTGCAACCCAGAAAACACTCGCCATAACCTTGTTAGCCGATAGAATTGACTTTGCCTTTTTTTTGAGTTGGTTCACCTGGCGGAAACCACATTTTTGACTGTGATTTGTTTTTTGAAGTGTAGTTACGTATCCAAGTTTCATCCATGGTAATAAGCCATCTCGAAGGTCACTGGCATTTTTACGGTAGAACTCTAAATTCTTTATAAAAAACAGTTTTTATTTGCAACTTTCGATCAGGTGTCAGCAAACGCGGCACCCATCTTGCACGACTTTGTGACAGCCCAAAACATTACTTAAGGCAAGGCTACACTTACAGTTCGCCGAAAATGTTGAAAATCATGGGATTTTCTTTTTTGGCATTTTTGATAGCTTAGGGTTTGTAGTAATAGATGACATGCTATTTTTACCAGTTGCACTATTTTAGGCCATCACGTGACAGTTTGAAGAGACCTTTAACAGTCGTTAAAAGTAACAACGTTTTTCTAGCACTTTTCAGTAAACAAAATGCTTCACGCGTCAAAGCTTTTCAGTTAACTTGGTGAAAGTTACAGGATAGGTCCACAATATACAAACAAGAAACTTCACATTCCCTTTTTTATGTTAATGCTCATGTTTTGAAAATTATATGGTGTTAAGGAATTAAAAAAGTTAATATTTTTAAAATTTTGAGAGCTTACATATGGAAAATATTTTAGAACAAATGCTGCAAGAATATTCCAAAAAAATTAGAATGTGGGTCTTTTTAAATTGTTCTGTACTAGCCAAAAATAAAAATTCAATTTAAAAGCTCAAAATTTTTGACGCGTAGAACATTTTTAATTGTTACAAAATTTTCGCAAAAAAATTAATAGTTAATGAACTATTTGGCGAAGCAACTTGAAAATTTGCATACAAGTTTAAAATGATACTCCAATTATGTGGCTAAATTTTCATGATGACAAGTTTATTATAGAAATTGGAATTTTCAGTGTAGCCTTGCCTTAAACCTGCACGTCCTTTTGATATATTTACAGCCTCTGATATCTCAAACAACTTTAATCTGTGGCCTTCCAGGATTAAACGATGAATTTTTTCAATGATCTCTGGAGTTGTGACTTCCAAAGGGCATCCAGAGCGAGGCTCATCACTAGTGCTCATACGGCCCATTTCAAACTCTGCAACCCACCTTTTAATCATTGTATATGAAGGGACAAGGTATTTCAATGTACTGTCCATTTCCTTCTTGATGTCTTTAGGCGTTAAACCTTTCAAATGGAAGTATTTAATCACTACTCGTTTTTCCAAATTCTCCATTTTCATGAAGCCTCTACACTTTTCTTGTTTAAAATGCTGGTATTAAAAAACTAAACAAGCTATTGATCTGTAACTACGGATACAAGCTGGTTTTGAGTTAAACTATATGATGCTATCCATCAAACTAGCCGAGTGGGACTTATCAGCCGACCCTCGTACAAACTGTATTGGCTCCAGGCTCATTTGAGCGTCATTTCATTCATTCATCGTCCAATATGACTGCCAGTATAAAACTACTTCAATTTTGAGAAGAAAAAAAAAGTAAATAAATAATATGCATATCGCAATACTGCCTTGTTAGTAAATAATGTATAGAAATGTTTAAGCATTAAACGCAGGACTAAAGGGAATAATAGATTATAAGCAACAATAGTCGCAAATAACAAACAAAACGCACCTATTCTGTAATACATAAAAAAGACAGCTAAGAAGGTGATAGAAGCAAACAAATGGTAGGGAAGTAATAAGCAACAAATGCTACGAAGAACGTATAATACAATTGTGAGGATAGGCAGCCATGATTGGCTGAAACACGTCATTTCGAATTGTTTGTTGCTAGTACCATGTCATAAGAGTGAAATAGTCGAAAACACATTTCATTAACAACGACCTAGAGTTAAGTTTACTTGATAAACTCTTGAAGTGAGAGGATGTACAACCAATAATTTAATGGTAATTAAGTAGAAATTTCTTACATATTGAAGTGCAGATAATAAACGTAAAGTTTGCTGTCATGTAAACGCTTGAGTATGTACAACGATAAACTGCAGACATCGTTCACATGGTTGGTTTCGTGGCCTTTGCCGAAAACTCGCAGGAGTGTATAAACGGAGGTGGTTATGATGATATCTGCTAGTTTTAACAGCGTGGTGTTGGTGCCGAGGCTGCATTGTTCACGACCCATCACGCACGCTCGGTCACGCCTTTGAACGTCCATCACGATTCCCCTCTGCCCACCAAACCTGCTTAAGAAGGACGCTTGGCGGCCGATCTCGCGTTATGAATGAACTTCCATATTACCCGTTTAATATTCGCGATGAGTGCATACTCTGTTTACAATGGGATTGTAATATAATATCCCATAGTCAACGAATATTAAATGTAGATATAAAAAATAGTAAAGGTTACGCGCCGCCGGTGTACGGAATTTCGTCTCGAGTTCTTTAAAATGATATGGAGCTGTCATTTTTAAGCACAATTAAAATTAATCGGTATGGAGAGAGTTAGAACCGTTGACTTTGGCATCAGAAGCCGAGTCTTAACCAAGTGAGCCACCCAGACTGACTCCACTTGATGTAAAATCCATTGTATCCGAAATTAATTGTTCTTTCACACTGGCCGTGTGTAGGCTAAAGTATGGAAAGGTGGAGTCAGACTGAAAAATTCATATCATAGCCGGGATTTGAACCACGGATCTTCTGGTCTCCGTCCAGCCGCTCTAACCATTGAGCTACGAGTGAGTTGGAGAATTTAATGTCATCGGCACGTTGGTAATAGTAGCTCAATGGTTAGAGCGGCTGGACGGAGACCAGAAGATCCGTGGTTCTTATCCCGGCTATGGCATTGAATTTTTCAGTCTGACTCTACCTTTCCATCTATTGTATCCATTTTTCTTCTTTTCCTTCTTTCTCTCTTTTTTTATTTAGAGTGTCAGAGTAATGTTAGCAAGCACTAAGCATAGAGCGTAAAATAATAAGAAAATTTCTACCTAATCTAAAAATAAGAAGTAGTGCATTCAGCAATCTAAAATTTGGTGTAGTAATTTTATCAGAAATACTTATTTTAAGGTCTCATGAATAAGAAAAGTATTTTGTGAGTTTGCGTTTTCTGTGATTTCTGTGTGAGTGAGCGCACGGTATGTTTCTGTCCGTTTGCGAGGACTGTAACGAGGAAAACAAATAATGAAATAAATAAAACTAAACATTCATGTTAATTCCAAATTTTGTCATTTGTCTCACAAGATTCCCACTTTATAGTTGTGATAATGTTTGAAAACTTGTACCGTTTTCTACAAATATTAATAATAGGGAAGCCATAAGTAAAAGGTCCGTACAGGTTCATTAAGCAAAGGCACAAAATATTCCAAGTTGCTGGTTTTCAACAATATCTTTATACTCTCGAAATTTTAAATATAACAATGTATATATTTTGCTTTATCTTTAAATTACTAACAATAATGAAGTTTAATATTGTATCAATCATATAGCCTTGCCCCATTAAGTCCTAATAATTTCTTTTAAGTTTTTTTTTTCTCACTAAATAGTTTCCCTCTGTTATTTGTTCTATTCGCACACGTTTAGTTACACGTGCAGAGTCCTCGAAAAAGGTTGCAGTAATTAAAATAAATCATAGCTCAGGAAGTATTCGAGATATTAAAACGAGTATTTTTTGTTCAATTCACCAATTCAAAAGGTTTTCTCTCCTTGCCTTTGAATGTTTCTATATGAGCTCAATTGGTTGCTTTGAAAGCATCAAGCCCATAGTTGATTTCAGCCTAACAGCGCTGGATCAACTAGGGCTTGATTGTTGCAACAGCATTGTTGATCCGTACCTTGAATGTTGCAGAGCTGTTATGGGATTATTGTACACAATGTTTTTTACTATCCCCCATAAAAAAAGTCCACGGGTGTCAAGCAGGGTTTCTAGGAATAATTCTGAATTTACTAATCGTGAAGTCGTAGAGGCTTGTGTAACACATTTTAAATTGTTGAGTTAGATATTCCAAGTTGCACACTTCGCCTCGCAATTGATTTTTTTTTTTTTTTTTTTTTTTTTTTTTTTTTTTTTTTTTTTAATCCGAAGAGAACTTTGTCATATACGTTCCACTGTTTCGTCACTCGTTCTAGAGCGTGCGGTAGACTTCCCCATGTCAAAGCTGCCAATTTCCTGAAACTGTTCATACGTCGTTTAAGGATATTATCATGAGGGGGTCATCACCATAAACACGTCGGAAGGTGGGCTGAATAGTTATAACAGATTTAAATTCCACTAGCCATAACATGCACTGTGCTTTCTGCTGAACTGTCGCCATTGCAATAGCACTTTCTACTAAAATAGTCTGACGTGATCGCACTCTCTGCATATCGATGAAGGCCATGGGCAGAGAACTCGATGGCTTCTCGATTGTTTTGTAGGTGAGATTAATTTATCTCAAATTTATCTCAATTACAAAGGGAGATACGATTTTGTGAAATTGCTGCAAACTTTTTCGAAGATGTACAAAATACTCAGCCACAGTGTGAGCGCGTTCGGTGGAAAGGGGCACTAAACAATTGCTAAGAAAGTGGGTAGGGCATCAGAAATGTAGTCAGACAAGGCTAACGTCCACAGTTACGAGTTCCATAAGTATATTAGTTAGGCTGAAGCCAGCAAATAGAGTAATATTTTCTTTGTGCATCTGATAATTCTTCAAGCGACTTGTGCATTACATCCCTCTAATCGCTACAATTCATACGAGGGCTGTTCAATAAAGAATGATCACAAATATTTATGACAACGTACCTTTACTCATCCTCATGGTGCTTTTCAAAATATTCTCCTTTGAATGCAATTCACATGTCCCAGCGTTTCTGCCAGTGTTCAAAGACCTGCTGGAAACCATTTTTGGGAGATCCTTCAAAATCGCCTCCGCAGCCTTCACCAATGCGTCTGATGATGGATAAGGCCTCCCACGAAGGCGTTTCTTCAAGTTAGGGAATAGAAAAAAGTCACATGGGGCTGAATCCGGACTATTGGGAGGGTGAGGGATGCACTTCACGTTGATTTTTGCAAGATATTCAGCAACAACATGGGCAATATGCGGCCGCGCATTATCGTGGTGCAGCATCCAGCCTGCTTCACGGAAATGTGATTTTCTGCGCCTAATGTGGACTTGCAATGTTTTCAGGATATCCATGTAGTACTCTCCAGTTACTCATTTGTGTGCAGGTACAACGTGCTGATAAACCATTCCATGAATATCAAAGAATGAGATGACCATAACTTTCCCAGCAGAAGCAATCACTTTTGCTTTTTTGGGGGTTGATGATGGAGATTTCCATACTGAGCTTTGCTGTTTGCTCTCAGGATCAAAATGATGTAGTCAAAGTTCATCAGCAGTGATTATGTTTCAAAGAAACTCCAGATCTTCCTCTAACATCAACTTTAACTGCATGCAAACCTGCACGCGAATGTCCTTTTGTTCGGGAATCAAAAGTCTTGGAACCAATCGCGTACAAACACGTCTCATGTGTAATGTTTCTGTCACCAACGTGTGTGTGGCACCCAATGAAATATTCAGTATTTCTGAAAGTGATCTTAAAGTAATTCGTCGATCCTTTCTTACAATGGCAGCAGCAGTGTTGACGTTTTCTTCCGTAAGAGCAGTAACTGGAGCACCGGATTCACCTGCCTTTAAAATTTATTGTCTCCCCTCTTTAAGCATTTAAACCAACTTCCTGCTGTGCTGTAGGGAAGAACAGACTCTCTATAGGCCTCCTGTAACATTGTATAGACCTCAACTGAAGATTTGTTGAGACGAAAGCAGAATTTCAAAGCCGCATATTGTTCCTCGCGTGTTACCTTCATTGTAGCTGTAAGTGATAGTGAACATGTCTGATTTGCTTGGTTTTCACAGGCAGAAACCAGTAGTACCAACAATGGAACTACTACGACGTGTTTGCTTCACATTAAGCTAACAGAATATAATAACATTGAATTTTAGTGCGAAAAATTATGACCGTAAAAAATTATGATCATTCTTTATTGAACAGCACTCGTACATTGTATATTGTCAGCAAAACAGTGGCACCCTCCTTCAGGTACACTCATATTGACTAATAATTATAATCCGATTTTTAAAGGCCCAAGAAAAGCTTTACATAAGGTCTGAGAACCTAACAACCAAATACTAAACTGAAGTTTGAAAGAACGTGATTGAAACGCTTTATAACATACGCTTGATATAACATTACTTTTAAAAATACCTCAGCGGCCAATTGAAACGCGCTAGCACTTTGAATGCACTGATACGTGGTGCAGGCATTTCTGTTATGATGCTACAATAGCAGGCTCCTGACGATCTACCCCTGAGAAATAAATGATCTGCATCGACACACGTCAGCTATTCCGCGTATTAACACGCTTCTTTGCAATAGAATTCATAGTTTTCTCTCTTAATTCGTGAGTTATTTTTGATTTCTCGCATTTAAATAATTGTGGTAAATGATCATTTCATTACTTTACAACGCATGCAATGAATTCATGTCTGTGGAGCATTCGGCTCTGTTACGGAGCATCTAATATTAACTTTACTTCTAAAGTGACAGTGGAACTTCTCTCTGTGTGTGTCTGGCTGGGTAGTACAGGCTATGTGTACAACTACTTGCCTTTTGGTCCTAAAATACATAAAACTTGATGATCGTTCCGAATTATCAAATTCTTTATTAGGCCAATATATCCTTGTCATTGATGTAGTTGGTAGCAACCCCCTTCTCATACTAATGAAACGTGAAATGAAGGTGTGACTGATTTCGACGGTTTCAGCACCCCTAAATGTATTTTCTGCGAACGCACCATCTAAAAGGTAATGCATGACAAAATATATTGAGAATCAAACTCCTTGTTGTGCTGTTGTTTTAACACCAGTCATGCTCAAACTCAATAGCATGTATTTCCTAACTTGCAGACATAATTTGAACGAATACTTCGGCAATTTAACTCTCATAAATGGTGGTCATTAAACCAAATCCTAGTTCTTCAATGGGCTTTATAGGTCCATCCACCTTAAACTATGCAAAAGATTAGATTCAAATTCGTCCTTTCTTTTCAAAACATATGTATCATTCCTTTACCTGTGTTACCTGCAAATTAGAGCTAAGTAAATCATTTTTATAATGAACGTTTCGAAAACATGCATAAAGAATAAATAATGCATTTGTATTTCACGTCCTGTCCAATTTTCTTGAAGAAAATAATGCGTTAAGTTCTAGTTACTAAACTAGAACGCAAAGAAGGTCCCTGAAAGGAATGTGCACCCTTACACAGTGGGACAAGGACAGCGAATGTGTGTGACAGAGAACGCATGCTACTAAAGGAGCAGAATCGTTAAAAAAAACATGCGCCCTATTCACTCTGTACACTAAAACAGAGAAGATTCATTCACAAAAGTGGAAGCCGTCAGAATGTTTTTGAATGGTCTGTAGCTGTACTGACATGGGGTGCATTAACCTGTCCAGGGAGGGTGTAGGAACCTTCTGCAATCCCCCTGCGTCTCAGGCCTCGGAGACATTCTCTCCTGTGGTATACTGTACAATCCGCACATCCTCCTTTTGCATCTTCTTTTTCAGAGACTACTCTTATTAGATCTTTTTATTCTCAAGGAAATTGCCCACCTCGGTAGTGTAGATGTTAGCGTGTCTGCCTCACGTTCAAGAGCTCCGGAGTTCGAATCTCGTTCAGGGTAAGTTACCTGGATAAAGTTTTTCCCGGGGTTTCCCTTAACCTTAAAAAATACAAATGTCGGGTAGCTCTAAGCTCCATGGACACTGGACTCATTTGGCCATCATTTCACCCATTTCATTCACGTTCGATATGACTTAACTTTGGAGGACGTAAATTAAAAAAAATCAAGGAAATCTTTAAACAGATCTCTTCACCACATAACCTTGTGCCCTGTTCTTATTCCTCCAGCTTTATAGGTGTAGGGTATTCATTGGGTTCTGCTCTTTCTGTAATGCCATGTCACTTTGATTGGTGTAACGTTGTCTATGCTATTAAAAATCTTCAGTTCATATCTGTTCATATCATTTTTAAATAATGAGTCCCTCTATATCTTGCAGGTCCTTGCATGTTACCGTGCAACAATGTATTCATATTGTAACGCGAGCGCTGGAACACCCTGTGAAGCAGCTGAGAGCGGAAGACAGGGAAGGTTCGGTTAGCCACGCCCTCGCCTCGTTTGTCCTATAGTGGTGACAGGCTGTGGTCGGGGGAAAAACATGACTGTGTCGTCTGTTTCTCTACACCTGTTTCTCGAAATTACGGAATCTGGAACATTCCCCTGGTCACTAGAAACCGGCGATATTCCTATATAAAGAGGGTTACAGACGGACAGAGTTGGAGTTGGTCAGTTAGTGAGTGAGGAGACAGTCGCAGTTCTTGGTGTAAGAGTTAGTCAGTGACGTGTTAATGTACGAGAAGATTGTGCAACGGAAGACTGTACGTAACTGTGAATGTGTACCGGAGCTTACGTAACCGCGAGGCCAAGTGAAATTGTAACGGACGAACTGGTGAATTGTAATTGTGTGCAGCACGTAATTTTGTGTAATTGGCAAGAGTTTAACTGTAAGTCGGTGGAAATAAAGAACATTGTTGAGTGGTGTAACTGGACTTTTCATTTCACGAACCCACAAAGTCACAATATGAACATCTTTGATATTACCAGATGTAATAATAATCATTATGATGCATTTTAATCAATAATAAACTCCAGAAAACTTTATGAAATATTGAAGCTATGACTCTTTTAAAATTGCATTAAGAATTTATAGGTAATCATTCATGAAATATATTTCTTCAATATACAAATGTTTGTGTTTTACTATATATAAAGGCAATTTACAGCACAATGCTCAACAATAACTTCCTGTTATTTGTCTTTTTTTTTTTAATTTACGTCCGTCCCAACGTTAAGTTATATCGGACGGTGAATGAATTGGGTGAAATGATGCTCAAATGAGTCCAGGGTCCATGGAGCTTAGAGTTACCTGACATTCGTCTTGAAGGATAAAGGAAAACCCCGGAAAAATCTTATCTAGGTAACTCACCCTGACCGAGATTCGAACTCGGGACCTCTTGAACGTGAGGCAGACATGCTACCATCTAAGCTACCGAGGCGTTGGTTTTAAAAACTACATCCAAAATTGTGTTTACTTTTAATGTTATAGAGGTTAAAATTTATAAAAATGTTTAAAAATAGATTATAGATGTTTCAAAATTAGTTTATTTTGCATTATAGTATATTTGTGTAAAGATATTAAAATTCCACAAATAGATGGATTAAAACCAACAAAGAAAATGGTTGTTCATGTAAATTTTAATTCAAATGAGCGATATACACTTTTAAACATTTCATATGAGCTATAATTCAGTGGACCTTGGAAAGATAAAATGTAACTGAAAAATGTCATGCCATACCCTCGAAATACTGTTTATCGTTCCGTTGCTCTAACCAAGCTGAGCTACCATGGCAACTTGCCGGAACAAAACAATAAATTCTGTTTATGACATTTAACGTTTGAGTCTTATTTCGTCTTCCAATTTAAGCCACTCACGTCATGTGTGAAATAACATTTAATTTAAAAATAGCTATATGCTTATTTAGAACTCTCTTCAGAGTAGCACTTAGGATTTGAAGTGACAGCTTTCTATTGTTCATTTATTGATAATAATTACTATAATTACGTATTATACTTTATATTCTTGTTTAGGTGGATTTCTATTCCATTTATTCCAATTTTTAATTACATTCTACTACTGTAAATGTTGAAAACCTTTAATTTATTCTATATTATTACATAAATTCTTATGAGAAAAACAATATATGGTGCATGGTAATTGTAGAGTCAACGAAAGGAGTCGTCCAATAAAAGTCTGAGAATCGAGGATATGTGTGAAATAAACAATCAACTTTAATCCAAACTATTTTACTTCTATTTTCTGTGTTATTTTCACTTGTTTCCTCAGAGGGAGCTTTTGTTCCTAGGATAGATACTTCATTAATTGATTATATCCACTGAAATATTTCTTAGATTATACTAGCTTTACTTGATTAATTATTGATGTAATTAAAATGCTAAACTAAGAGGTCATTCTGTCTTGAAAATTACACGGCAATAGAAAGCAAACTGGAAGCTCATAAAGGTAGTAAGCATGAAAACTTCTCAAGCTAATGCACCTGCAAACATTAAATGAGTTTTATTATGAAAACCTCAAATGAAAATATTCCCCCGAAGCAGTACACGAGTGTTTACGGCCAGCGTTCTACTTAAGTGGTATTGCTAACGGACAGATAGTTGAAGAAAAGAAGAAGAGGGATAATTTCTGCATAATATTTGCTGCAGGGGACGACCGGTGTGTTATTTTCCCATGTACGGTAGCTAGGCACTGGCCAGGATGGCAATATTGTTCAAAAACACGCCATCTGGATGTACTCCATGCCCCAGGCTTTCGTGTCTCTCCATCAATCATTTAGAGTCCAAAGGTATTCACGTCATCTACTGCTTGAAAGTCATTTTTGCAAATTCTTTTGTTTTTGTTATTTTGTCTGGAAGGTCTATTAGCGTTTTTGTATATTTTAGAGTATACATCGCTACTTACGTTGGTTACTTTATTTAAAACCGAAAAAGATGACTCCGGATTAGCGTGTGAGACTCGCATTCCGGAGGTTCCGATTTCGAAGTGACCACTCACTCAGGCCTTGCTTTTCCCTTGGAAAGGCGAATATGTGTGTGTGGGGGGGGGGGGGGGGAATTGGGATTTCATTGTGGAGAGGATTCGATACGTAGGCCACCATGCTGGACCCATTGTCCCTATGCCTCCGAATGGGGGCACTCCCGGGAGGAAGGATGAGGCGAAGGAGACAGAGGGCGGCCGACCCAAGGAGCCACGACAGTACAGAGGGCAGGGTGCCTACAGTTTACTTGGATGGAGACCTTCCCCGACAGGCCAGGCCACGAACTCGCTCCCCTACAGCGGGAGGGAACGAGCCCAGCAGCCGAGCCCTAATGATCCCAGGCAGGCGATCCGAGCCCCAAAGGTCCCTGGCTGGCGATCCCGAAATGGTCCCACCAGAGGAGCGGAGATCGGCAACCGACCTACCGGAGGAGGAAGTAGTTTTCCTCAGAGCATATCATCCTGCCATGCACCGCCGAGACACCCGCCGACACTTCTACCCTGAAAGAGACCACCAAATGAAAGATGTTATGAAATGATAATGGAGATAAAATGGAGGGACAAGAAATTCGGGGGATGTAATTAACCTACCCAGCATTCACCTAGCGACCCGGGAAAACCCCGAAAAACCCATGGATCAGGTAGGTCGGCCACGGGAATCGAACCCGGGCCTCCCGAATGCGGGCCACAGACGAAACCGCCTGAGTCATCCAACTCGGTGAATACGTGGGGAGTTATATCATGAGTCACTCTCTCTCTCTCTCTCTCTCTCTCTCTCTCTCTCTCTCTCTCTCTCTCTCTCTCTCTCTCTCTCTCTCTCTCTCTCTCTCTCTCTCTCTCTCTCTCTCTCTCTCTTTCTCATTTCCTCTCATTTCGTATTTCTTGTTAGAGCGCCATATTTCGGATACTATTTTTATTTTTGGACATTCTACATGTTATAGTACATCAATAAACAGGACATTCTGTGAAAAAAAATTCTTTATTCATATTTGCTTACATTCCCTTAGTCAAAAAAATGTCTTATGGAGTAAGTTCACATAAGACATAATGAAAACCATTACAGAGCATTTGGATTAGGTTTCAAAAATGGTGCCTAATTTCGGATACTTTTGTGGAGTGCGATAAGTCAGTTGAGAGTGTCTTTTCATAAAATCCCCGAAACATTTTTTCCAGTCATAGCGCTACTCGAATCAAATGGATGCTTTACATTGTTGATCAAAGCTAGCTGGAGTGTCATTCGTCTGATGTCTTTCTTTCTAAGTCCAAAATAGCGATCATTCATAAGCGTACAGTATGCAGCCAGTTCGGTTTCCAGCTTCTCACCAAGTGCGCACTTTTCCGATGGTTATAGTCAACAAACTGCCAATATCTTTCTGTTTGTGGTTTACATAATTCTCTAATGTGGAGCGAGGTATGTTATATCATTTAGGAGCTTTTAAAAATCCCATTTTCTTCTCCTTGACGACCTTTACTGCTTCTCTCATTGCTTCTTGTGTCCACCTCCTTCTGCGCCCTGATGCCATCTGATGAACAAAAAGTCTTTTAGATCCGTAAAATATTGTTTATTCCTAATTTCGGATATCCGAAATTACGATACCCTGTGGTATCCGAAATTAAGAATTTCGCCATATTGGATAAATAACAGCTTGGATTAAACAAGATATAAGTAATTTCAAAAGTTAATCCATATAAGAAAACTATCATATACTAACATATTACAGGCAGCAATATGTTTATAACCTTAGCTTAAGATCAAGAAGTCGCTCTGAAAAGTGGTCTTCAAACATTCTGATCGTGAAAAAAGCTTACGAATGCTACTTCACCGCAACTAACTGCATAATGGCGAGAGGTTCACTGTGTTCACTTACTTTCTCCTACTTGTTCACATAATTTGCGAGGGAATGCAGTAGCTCACGGAGCAGAAAATCTACCATCCGAAATTAGGCACCTATCCGAAATATGTTGTCCCTACCCTACTGTTTGTTTGTGTCGACGGTGAGCAGATGGCACTAAGGTTAACGATTTGGAACTGCTCCTTGGCTCCGTCAGAGTGAGGCTGTTCGAGTCTCCACTGTTCGGTCGAGCTTTCCTGGACTCTAGGTCTTGGCCTACTGGAAAGAGCCCCGGAGAACGCCTCGGGCGTTCCCAGGTACTAGAGGGGAAATTTGACTTGCATTTAGATAACCTGGCTTTTCAATGATCAAAAGTATCAACCTCTTTACCCACCCTCCGGCAGTTTGGGCGAGACACCACCAGCGCCTCCTAGCCGGGAGGTCAAAGCAGTAACTGCTACTGTCCACCCAACACAAGAAAGCAAGGCAGAGGAACGTGTAACGTAAACACTTTTTCTGTATGCACTGTCCTTCCGGATGTGATAAAGATGCTAAGTTCATATAAAATACAGTGTTGTCACATAACTCACCCTGCATAATACCTACCATTGCGGTTACTGAAATGAGCATTAGATCTGGCAGCATCGTTGATTCATATGCTTTCTTATACACATATTAAGTAGTAAACAGATCCACTACCAGAGCGGGTAAACAGTTCAAGCCCCGCTTTCCTTCCTGTGGAGGTTAGACAGTAGGGAGCTCTGCGCGTCTTTGCGGTTTAGTTCTCCATTCTGTAGCCCACAAATCTCCTGCGGTTACTTCATCTCATCCGTTCCTCCTAATTGCAGGTCGAGCTGCTAGGGGTCCCCCTCCTTTACCCAGTCTATATACCTCTATATTTATTACACTTAAAAACACTTGAAAAAAAGAAGAAAATTGGCCTACCAATAATTTTATGTCCTTAATTTCTTATATGATAAAATGTTTATCATGAATTTTCTGCAAGAGTTCCTCATTTAGAAGGCATTTCGTATAACGCTTAAAATTCGAGATAGATAAAACCTAACACTAAAAACGTATAGCTCTTTGTAAATTACAATTTATTTCAAACGACGCCTTTGAGTATCACATTTCTTAGACACACGTTATCATTGGTTTGAATGCATCAGTACTGTATCATTTCTTTTAAACTGAAAGGAGAATTCGGTTGTTCCTGACCGTTATTGAAAAAAATATGACATTTCAAGGCCAGCATATACGTACGACCTGCATTTATCTACACATCTGACTCGGATTGTTTCCTTTACTACATAAAAATGAGCTGCAACAAAATTTGTAATGAAAATGTGTCTGCAAAGATTATCCAGCCCTTACTTGGAGATATTCTTCTTTAAGAAGGATGAGCACTTTTTAAATTGCTGCTTTTTTGGGTTGTGTAAGGATTCAAGAGCCTAAAGGTAAAAGTGAACTGGGAGCTAAGGCAGGTAGAAATTCCCAGTTTTCGCTAATAGCCTTGCTCGGCAGTTTTGTTCCAAAAGGTTCAATGTATAGATACAAACAACATGTAGATGAATGGAACATCATTAAGAGGTAATTGAGCTTCTGGTTTCTCACAAAATAGCTCAGGGTTGACCAAACGCAACAGCTCTCTAAGGTACATTTATTACGCGGACTGGAAATATTATAGGATCCATTGATTTTACTTATAATTAGTTTTCTCTTTCTCCTCATATTCTAAACTTCAGCTAATCAATGTTTTTTCTTGCATCTCTCTTATTTTGTTCAATTCTAAAAAAGGATTACACTCAGTTCATACTACATTTAGTAATTATTATTTACAACCATAACAAAGATAAGTTTTACTAAACAATTTCAAATATCTGCAATAAGTGCATACTGTTCAAATTCAGTGTTTTAAACAGAAATTGCTACTGCTAATTAAGCCTGTGTACGCTATTCAACTGTCAATGTTGGCCCTTAGCTTAAATCTCACAATATATTTTGTTATACTTTGTATATAAAATAATATAAACGTATGCAACGTGAGGATTTTTATACGGCAACTTTTGATGGGAGGTTTTCCACTTCTAAAAAAAAGTCACACACTTCAGCCACAAGTTGTTTCATTGCCTATTATTAATCTTGTTCATTTGTTGCACTAGAAAGAGCAAAACTTAAACAAAAGTGTTGATTTATTTCTCCAAATTAAAATACGTAAGTGCTTAAGAAAACAAAAAAGCAATGTAGTATCTAATGTACTTTTGTGAATTCATTACTTATGCAGTTCTCATTAACCTTTTTGTTTCACAAAAATACTTAAAATAAACTGATTTGTATGAGAATAATTCTGATCATATTTTTGTGATGAACAATTCATATTCTAAGCATTCTAGATTCCTTCTTAGAGACTTGAAACACGTTCATAACACGGACATAATAGTCACAGTAAAAATGCAACAGATACATTTGAATAAACGTTACAGAAGTTAATATTTTATTCTTTATCTTTCCTTAAACGGCTGAAAGCGATTGCTCTACGTGTTTTTGGTACTGTATACACTTATTTGCTGCCAAAGTAAAAGGGACGTCGATAATAGCCCAGCAGTAAAGTCAAAAAATAATGTCCACTTAGACAGACTTATACTACCTCACGTCCATCAACAGTCGGTTCAAAAATAAACAAACGTACCTGCACTACTTTTGCAGACCTTCAAAATACCCCTTTGTCAATGTCTAGAAGACCCTCATTAGCGAGACTAGGAGTTAATATATGGAATGCATTTGTTTATGTACTGCTCCTAATTCTTTTCCCTTTCACAACTGAAAAGTCTTACCTGTATCCTTTTTGTGCCTGACAGAAGCTTGAAACTCAACTCAGTTGTGCGAATGCAACTTCAAAATGTACCTAATCCTCACGATAATCTACTGGTTTTATGAACATTGTGTGTGTGTGTGTGTGTGTGTGTGTGTGTGTGTGTGTGTGTGTGTGTGTGTGCGTTTTTTTTTAACTTACTTCCTCCAACGTTAAGTCATATCGGACGATGAATGGAATGAGTGAAATGATGCTTAAATGAGCCCAGGATCCATAGAGCCTAGAGTTATTCGACATTCGTCTTTCAGGATAAGGGGAAACCCCGGAAAAAACCTTATCCACCCTGACCGAGATTCGAACTCGTGACCTCTTGAACGTGAGGCAGACACTGTACCATCTACGCTACCGATGCCGGCAACATTGTGGTGCACAACATTGTTCTGACATAGTTTTGCTATGAGTGGTGTGAATTGTTTTTTAATAAAGAAGAACAACGAAAATAAACTTGTTTTTGTTTCTGATTTGTCACAGCAGCTTCTTAAATTACGGCATTATACTGTCTTTCGGTATAGCTCTCATATGTAGGTTCCTTTTGGCACAAATGCAGCCTTAAGAGTTGTCTTTATTTTGGTGTTTACAATAAAGGGCCCTAGAATTTCCTTCCATGTCATTCATTTTTATTTTACTGTACTTTTACTGTATGTGTCTTCGACCTATAGGGAAACACTCAATGTGTTGTGGCAAGAATTTTAGAACATCATTTTTGAACGCAAGTCTTGCTGAAATAAGATAGTTGCTTCACTTCACTGCATAAAAATCATCCTCGTCCAACGCCCTTTTCCCAAACAGGAATCAAAAATATACTCCCCATGAGCATTTTTCCTCTCGAGAGAGATTACTGAAGGAACAGTTCTTAGAACAGAGGTTCATCTTAACTGCCAATCGACGTACAAAGAGACTTAAAGCATAATTTTTGTGCCACTTATGTGAGATCCTATATCGATGTTTTTAGAAAATTGAGTTGGGAATGTGTTACTTGTGTGCAACTCAAAAGCTGAATGTTAGTGTGAAACATTAAACTTTTAATATGCAATAATACAAAGATTTAAATTGAATTCCTCCGTCACGAATACCTCCGAAATATTAACTAAGATAATAACTAACAAATAATTTATTTTCCGTTTTTAATCCCATCATTTACTATTGTAGATTCACTATTTAGGTAAACTTTGTAATATCCATAGGAATCCATGTAATTAGTGGAACTGTATTTTGTATTACTAGTTTATAACAAATTAGGATTACATGTAACTTTCATGTACACAAAAAGTTATATTTGCAAAATTTACCAGCAATATTTGAGCTTAATTAATTCTTAATAACATTCATGAGGAGAACGTTCGCTTATTAATGTCCACGAAGCTTAAAATTACACAGGAGTTTTGGTGCAAGAAAATGGATTTCAAGAAGTTATCTGAAAGAACATATTTCCAAAATTCAGCAAAATTAGAAGTGGTGATTTATAATGCACTTAAGATTTAGCACCAACTTCTAAGTAGTTTTGGATTTCTGTTATTTTAATTACGGAAATGGAAACTATGAATGTCTGTACAGTTTTATTACTAAATATATAAATTACTTATTCAGATTCGAAAGTGAAAAATTTGTAATGATAAAGATCTATGTTGTATCTTGAGCTATCGGAATCTTATTTAAAATGTATTGAGGGGTCACTTACTTGTCCTCGTGTTGGTCACCCCTAATCTAGAGTTATTTATTTGAACTAAGACCTATTTGAAAAACAAGGCATAATTTAAAACAATATATCAGTAGCCTTGTATATATAATTTTATACTAAAGCCTTGTATATATAGAAAATCTCTAGGTATTAATTGTTCAACAGATTAAAACCTCATTTACTTAAGAGGCTATATATATTTGTCTTTCACAACTTAGAAGATAACGACCGGAAGCTCTTTTTCCAGCTCTTGAAGAAATTCAAAGGTAGAAATTATTGCTATGTGACAAGTGATTTACAGCTCCTGTTTGAAAGTAGAACCGGGAAAATACCTGCAGCTGTTGAGGATTTGGGAATCCCTGCGTTCAAGGACAAGGGAATGTGTGCGAGGATGCTGTATTGTTCGACCCACCCGCTCGTCTTTCTTTAGAGGGATTATTGGGGAAGAATGTGGAAACCCTGTTTAAAGGAAAAAAATTCCCAAGAGGTAAGGCACTGAGCATGCTTCGAAATGAATAAATTGGAAGCTAAATACAGCACTTTTAGAGACACGGGAAGGCTGAACAAAAGACGCACGCCTCTTAATCAGCGTAATAAAGGTCTCATTTCCTGCCTTAGAGAAGCAAAGAAAAGAACTCAGAATAGAGCGTGTTGAAGTTCTCTCAGTTTTAAAATAGAACAGAGTGGTAATGTAGTGCCTAATTTAGGTCAATTCAAGTTATTGGACTTTTCTTTCTGCTTCAAGAAAATACGCAATACGGCTAACGGTCAAAGCACGTTTATTGTTGTACCTTTAGAACCCGTAGCTACGCTCGGGTTATTGTGTTAAGAAACCGATTTGTGAATTTTCAAAAACCCAAGTTATTCTACTGTGTGTTTTTTAATTCTTATCACAACTTAGAAGTGTTGGAAACTTAGGTGTACGTTCGATAGGTGGTCCCCGGTTTAAGCGTTCTAAAACATAAATTTAAATATTTTATAAAAGCTGCATTTTAAAGTGCAATTCTCTGAATCTTTTAAAACATTCAAATTTATTTTCTTTACTGAGCTACACTTCTAAATTAATCGATTAAGAAATGTGTTATGTTTGTGAGTTTTGGATTTTGCAAAAAAATATCAAACATGGGTGAGCTTAGCGTAACATATTTGTCTTGCATTAATAACTACGTAGCAAATTCTACTTATGCTATATTAAAGAAACTGTTTTCGAAGTTTCACTCTGATAAGGAACAATTTGAATTCTTAGAAACACCTAAAATATTCCAACTGAGATAGGTATACTGTTTATCTCGGTTTGAAATGCTGCTTATGTATTTTTTATTAAGTAGTGTACATATTTTTTGTAACTGAATGCATAATCTATTAGTGGTAGGAGGGTTAGTAACATTAGTTATATGGAGATTTTATAGACACAATTTTGTTTAAACAGTTGCTCACAGTTTTATGGTCTTCTGGTTAATTTTGTTTAGCAGATATTAGTCATGAGTGTTTAGGGAGTCGAATATTAAAAATTGAGAAAGATTTACTGAATTTAAATCTATCTTCCCCACCTCTCTCTCCTGCCGAACTGCCGAGCCCCTCTCTTCGGGGAGTTGTTCGGATTGGGTTGGACTCGAGGGGGCAGTGTGTTCCCGACACCCGCGGGAGATCGGGTACCTCCTGCCAGGCTTCGGCGCCCGGAGGGGGTAGAGGCTTACCTCATAAGTCCCGGGTACTAGCCTGCAGAGCTAGTAGAAGCTGTGCTATATCATCAGACGGCCACACCGAGGTTATTCGGTAGTCTTCCCTGCGAGGTTGACGCGTAAGTGGCGTATCCACTTCCATTCCGTCTTGACGTTGTCGATGGGGTATTGCCCTATGGAAAGAGCCCCGGAGTCTTCCATCACTCCCGGATAGAAGGAGGTCAGGGTCTTCGGACATTTGGGTAGATCCTCTGCGCTTAAATGTGGTTGCACGTGTTCAAATTATATGAGTTATGCTTTATAAACTAAAAAAAAAAAAAGATTTTTGGGTGTTAATAAAATCTACATACTTCGAAAACAATTCGTCTCCGTGTTAAAGAATTTCTAACTGCCAAATTAACATTGAATGACAAATGTAATGTGTAACATGCGAAGAGAAGAAATCATATTACAGTTTATCAGCACTAACTGAGAGCAATAATTTTCTTCTCAATTTTACCAACTGTAACTATTTCACTTCCATTTAGCAAATTTGTTTTGGCATAATATCTGAGAGTAAACATTAATTTTTATTTGAAGGAGAAGAAAGTATCAAAAGCAGAAGTTAGCTTCAAACTTTTACGACCTCACCTATTTAATTGTCTTCATTTATATCACACACAGGTAAACTTGTCAGCTATAACATAAAAATTTTGTTGTAAAAGAATTTAGAATAATTGTATAAACACAGCACAAGAAAAGGTTAACATTCTGGACAATTTAAAACAAACGCCAAGTTAAACAGATAGAACACACAAACTGTGATATCATTTGTTTTTTCTACATATCAAAACCGAAACTTTCCTCTGTTGATTTCACTGTTAAGCACTGTGTCCCTAAAAGTAACATTTTAAATTTAAAATACCAATTATTTGTATTTTTGTGCGATTAGAAACACGCTAATTCCTTTAGCAACTCCTGGTAATAAAATGTAACTCTGACTGGCTTTTGTACGTAAATAATAGGAGAAAAATTCAATAAATTCTTTATTATTTGTTACTTAAATTTTGGAAACAACATTTGAGGAAATTTCATGTTTTTAAAATCTTCTATTTAAAATTTTGAAGGAGAAAACACAAATTTAAAAATATGCATGTCTATTACAGGGTTACAAGTGGAATTTTGTGTTGTACGAGGCTGCAAACCGAGTGTAATAATTCTACAACCAAAATAATATGAGTTAACTTGTGTTGTGGTATACTATATTTTAGACAGCCCTGCATGTTAAATCATGATGTATCCAGCTGAAATAACATGCGCAATGGTGAGCTCTGGTCTGTTAATATTTTCTTCGTTACTGTTTGACCTTCATAGTACTCACTGACAGCATTGTCGTTTATAGTCTTTTACATCATAACATTCTACAAAATATAGAAAGCTGTGGTCCCCTTCCAATCCTCCAAAAGTCTTACCTTGCTTTATTTTTCATTTTAATATAAAATATAACTATATTTGTACGTTACTTTGCACTAGTGAAAATGTATTAATCAGAACATCTTATAGTAGGTATAGCCAAGTCGTAGGTCAACTGTCCCCAGTCATTTTCATTATTTGAACTTATAAATCCCGGATTCTTATAGTCTTTAGCGCTCAAACAATACCTAAATATTTCAGTGACTCATTCATTACTTTTACAAACTTTATGCTCGACCATGCCAAACTTTAGCATTTATACGACTGGCAGCAGTACTTTAATAGACCTGTTCATTAAAGTATTGACATTCGACCAATCAGAAGTGGCCACGTAACATTGTGAAAGCGCAGGTATCGATGATTCTCGTTTCGATCGGCAACAGTATTACTCGACAGAGCGTTGAGGCGTATCGACCTTCAGGTGACCAGCGCTGCGATCGTTTCGTATCAGGTCTTATCTGGTCGATTAGAAGAGTGAAATATTAGTAAGTTGACGTACAGTAAGTTAAGAAACACAAATACAGCGATTGGAAGCTGCGTCTGTCTATATATGTTTTCTCCCACCTGCCGATGTGTGACACGTTGCTGTACAAAAGACATGATTATATTTGAACATAGTATACATACACTGGACTCACCGTGTATGTGCGATAAGCTGAGGTAAACATCTTTGTTTTTTTTAAAGAAGACATAGTCAAGTTATTAAAAGTGAGATATTTCTTGTATAGAAAATGAGTAGTTGTCAAACATTTTTATGATTACTCACTCAGATGAGATGTTCTTCATATCCCCAAAAGCGCTTTTCGATCAGGTTTTGATCATCTTTGTGTTGCGAATTTTTGTCGATACGCTTTCTCGCTTTGCCATGAGTACTAGCGCCAGTTTAGAAAAAAAAAAATCATAATATCTGACATTAGTAACAGTGACATTGAACTTACACCCCCAGAAATTACAGCCAAAGCATTCAATGCTACCAATAACTTGTTGCCACAAAAGTCAAGAAAGATGTACCAGAAATTCTATTCACAATTCATGAATTGGAGATTATCAAAAGGTATAAATTCGTTCTCAGGAAATGTCTTCCTGGTTTATTTAGAAGAATTGTCTCTCAAAATATGAAATCATCGACCTTATGGACTCAAATTCTATTTCGAAATCAACATTTATGTATTTAATTTGTTCCAGTTTGTCTATACTTTCTTATAGGTTAAATTAACAGCTGTTTATACGGAAGTAATCAATATTTCTGCGCCTGCGACTATGTACTATGTCTCACGACTGTACCTTTTTTTTGGGGGGGGGAGGTAATTTACATCCTCCAACGTAAAGTCATGTCGGACGATGAATGGGATATATGAAATGATGTTCAAATGAGCTTAGGGTTACCCGACATTCGTCTTTAAGGATAAGGGAAAACCCCGGAAAAAAGCTTATCCAGGTAACTCACCCTGACCGAATTTCGAATTTGGGACCTCTCTAACGCGAGGCAGACACGCTACCAGCCACACTACCGAGGCGGGCAATTGTAACATATCATTCAAACCAGAAGTGAATACTTTGAAATGATACCTTTAATTTAGATATATGAACGAGCATAAACAGTCCTATGAAACTTGACTATAATGGTAATTAAAACGCTCGTATCATAATTATTAGGCTCGTTTCGCTTCACCCGCTCGGTTAATAATTCTCGCGTTTTAATTACTACTATTATAGTCTCGTTGCATAATATACTATTACATATTACTTTTATTTCCAACCCATAGAGAGCCACAAATTTGGAAATAATGAATAAAAAGTATAAGTTGTATACGCCTTCAGACTTTACTATCTATTTCAAAGAATTGTGGCTAATAAACATAAAAAAAAATAATCGAAAACGATCACCTTCTTTGTAGAATTTCACATAGATATTGTCTTAACTACATAAAGCAAAGATTTAACATTATAAAACAGAAACAAGTGAAGAGTGAGCAAACAAAAGAGGTACGCCATGCGGGAAGAAGTCGCAGCGGCAATAATATAGGCTGGGCTGTTAAAAATAACACTACTGGAAGAGAGGGTTGACAGGGGCCGCGGTAAGAAACTTGACGGCTGTTCAGGTCAAGATGTGACGAGGGTCTGCTGCAGAGAAACATTTTGTAAGGATATCTCTCCCCTGCAAGCCTTCTCTTCACACCTGGTCTTGATGAACCTTGTACCTGAGATTAAGGACCTTGTTTAACTGTCTATTTCGATCGTGTGCAAGCATGAGATATTGACTAAACCAGTCTAATACTAGCTTTAGTTTTATCTAATCTTGACCATTTATTTTGGTGCTGTAAAACTATGAATGCAGCTGATGCTCAAATGCCTATACACTGTTGCAAGCGTTTTTCAATTGTTCCTGTAGTTCTCAAAAACCAAAACATAGGAGCAGCTATTTTGATATTAATAACAGAATCCGTAGGTCCATTCACGTTACCTTATCAAAACTGTCTCTCCATCTACCAGTTTCTCTCACTTTATCGTTCCATCTCCTTTTTTCTACCTTATTTGTCCCTCTATCATTTTATGCACTTTATGCAAAGTACACGGCATGCGATGTTTCATAAACCGGCTAGAAAATTGATTTTATTTAAAATATAAGTAATATAAGCCTTTCTGCCGTAAAAAGGCCTTAATTTGTAATTTTTTACCACGATATCCTACTTATGTGCGGGAATTACTAAAGAAAATGGGTGTAATTTCTTATCCAGTTTATCAAAAGTATGTAAATTACAAAGTGTATCAGAAACATCGACTTGTAAGCCTTTGTTAACAACATTTTATAGAAAGGAAAAGCCTTAGACAAACTAAAATATCGAAACATGTGATCACGCACCTAGTAGATAGCGAAAGTGTAAAGGGTACACAAGAAGGGGGCACTTTGCACACTTCGACCTCCACGCACATCTATTGCGGCTAACAACCCCAAGGAGGAAGGAAGGAATGAAGTGAAGGAACCGCAGGAGGCCAAAGGTTCGTAGGGTGACAGGTCACAAAGACGCGTGGAAGTCCCGAACAGGTGTTGAAATTTCTTCATCCGCCGCTAGGAACCTTTATGCGGTTACCAACACTCCGGCTGTGGAGATGACAATCGTTTCCCCCATGTTGCCACACAATACCACCCGACGCCAATTAACATTTTTAATTTACATGCCATATAAAATATGTATCTTGAATTTTCTAATAAGATACTCTGAAGACCTTTTCACTGGATAGGAATTTCTTATAACTTTAAATAAATGGTAAACCGTAAGGAATAAATAAATGTAGATATACCAAAACTCAAAATGTATTTCCATTTTTTTTTTTTTTTTTTTGTATTGGCCACTTTTGATATATTTTATGTTGTTAATTTGAATGCTGTGCAACTGTCAGTTTTACATTCTCTATCATGTGCCTTCAGGCCGCGCCGTGGCTGAGTAGTTAGACTGCTCGACTCTCACCAAGACATTAGATACCAGGCGACCGCAAAGTGAGATTTTTGCTGGACAACACGGCGCTGGAGCAGGTTTTTTCCGGGACCTCCGGTTTCCCCCGAGATCTCATTCGACCATCTTCATCTCATGTATCATCATGTAGTAAAGGCGGGCGTTACACACTACACATTTCATTTCAGTACATGTACCTTCACTCAAGAGAGAGAAAGAGAGAGAGAGAGAGAGAGAGAGAGAGAGAGAGAGAGAGAGAGAGAGAGAGAGAATAGGTACCCAGATTTCATCGATATGCTTTGAGACTTCGTGAGTAAACAAATATATATAATACATATATATAAACGTGTGCATGTGAATGTGTGTGTGCATGGCTAAAATAGGAAATATCGGGAAATAGAAAACTTATTATTTAAGTCCAGTAATTTTCAAAGATGAAACACGACTAGCTACAAGAAAATGCCCCACAGCAAATTAAACTTTACTAACTTTTTAACACATATTTAATATTTCATGACAAACAAAATGTGTATCACAAGTTTTCTGGGAATAACTTTATTGGAAAGAATTTTGTATAACCTTGTGTTAGAGGTAAACCATGAGATATAGACAAAACTTTTATATTGAAATGTAGATCTGTATAAAACACACAGTTTTATCACATAAATTCTTTCATTAACCGTTTCCGAGATGCCCTTTTCGGTTTTTCAGTACTTATGTCCGTTTACGGTACTGTCGCTGTTCAATTGTTTTTCGTGATGCTATGAAAAGTGTGTGGAATTAAAGGCCAGCGTGTAATAAGTCTCTTTTAAACGTAGGGCAGTATAACGAAATATGTAATTAAACTATTTCTGAAAAGGTCAGTCACAATTAGCATAAAATACCAGAGAAATAACCAGTACTGTGGTTTCTTGAGTTCATCCTGGTGTGGTAGCCACAATATAACTATGTAGGTAGGTCGCTGTGCGTGTATAATGTGTTATGTATGTGTAGATATAGGTAATGCACTCCTAGAGCTATTATGAGATGGCTTAGCTTTAATTTTGATCTTAATTTCACCCTTGGTAATTATTATTGTGTAAACTATAATACCTTACCCTTACTGAACACATTAGGTAATCAAATACCATACCAACCTTTTTTGGATTAACTTAAATTGTAGTCTTTGCTATTATAAAATTAGTTTTGCAATTACGCTAATGAAGCAAAAGGAACGTATTTTCTTCGTTTCCTCCTTCCTCTTCATTATGGCGCCCTTTGATTCGATGAACTTGTTCTATTTTTATAGTAATCATATTGTATTACAACACAAATTGGTAAGAATTTTAATATAGTTTTAACTTTTACGCCCAGTCAAGAAAGCCAACTTTCCGGCTGGGGGTGCGTGATGCTGATCAGCCCCGTATCGGCTGGAAATCGCCCATTTCTGGCTTTGCGTATGTGAGCGTGAAGCCGGCACGCTCTGGCTCGCTTGCAGGCTTTTGCACCTTCTATCAGAACACATACATATATAACTATCTTGCACTGCGAGTAAATAGATATATAGTGGCTACCAACCTTCAGGAGGCAGGGATGAAGTAAAACAACCATAGAAGGCTACAGAACACAAGCAGACTAGAAGCCCGTTACAGTACCGGAGTTTATTGTTGCCTTACAGCAAGCATCGGCAATCTATACGGTTCCACCGCACACCACAAAACCTAGAAGCTCATCAGAAGGTTAGAAAGGAAATAGAATGGAAGTAGAAATATGATACAAGGGAAAAACAAATTGTAGAGAGTGAGAAATCATTCCAGCTTTCGTCTACCGACCTGGGAAACCAAAAACCAATGTCAAAATGGGCGGCTGGCCATCGAAACCATGACACCTTCCGAATAGGAGCCTCACCGAGCATCTCAATTAGTAGGATAAATATATGTAATAATTATATATTATTTTGAAATAGTTAACACTAAGTTATACGCAAATATAAATATGTTAGTACGATAATGTTATTCTGTTAATGTTTAAGAAGTGAATTTATGATATTACATCTTCCAACCAAAGTTTACGCCTCTACTAAGTAGGCTGTTAAATTACTCGTATCTCAACTTTTAAATGCTCCCCTCCGATATCACAAACGAGCAACCTTCGTGCGAGGAGATAGCACACTACACTCTTGGTCCAGGCGGTTAGGTTTTAGGTTGCTCTTTGTCCAATAACATCTCTTTGGAAGAAGGAAGGCTTTAGTCCAACTGGTTTTTGTTGTTCCACCTGACACCTCCCTTACCCTCCCGCGGGGGTGACATCTAATTCCACCCCAAGCCGCTCGCTATTGTATGAAGCAGCGGCTCCCTCGGATGCCTTAGCCTTGAACCCAACTTCTCTTTTTTTCCTTCTCGTTTCTTTGGGGGTATGAATACAAATGAGAGTCCCACCAAGTGGAAAGGAACCATGTAAAGAATGAATTAGAGGGAGGAAGATGAAAGGAAAGCAGCATAAAGCATGGCAGTTACACTCTCGGATAAATTCCATATTATGTCCATGTGTGGAGGTTTCTCTGAATTATTTGATAAATGGCGAATTTATACGCTGCTGTGAAGGTATTTTGATTCCTATGTTGGCTGGAATGTAAGGACTGGGGATAAAAGAAGCAAGAAAAGAAGGGACGCGAAGGTGGTCGCAGAATGAGGACAACGGAGACGAAAATAACGTGGGTATAAAAGAAAACATGAAGGGTGAGGGGAGCATAAAGAAAATACCCAAAAGAAGTTAGGGAAGCAAAAGTAATAATCATAACAACATCTCTAGGTTCTTCTAATGATCATCTTTTGTTGAAGGATTTGTGGGAATACTTCCATGTTTGATCAATGGTTCATATTTCAGCTATTGTACTGATATTACGTTGTTGGTGTCGTTCAGGTAAAGTTACTACAGAAGGTACTACTAAACGGTGATAAATAACACTGGGCGACAAAAAAGTAATTTTTGAATCCTACTAATTTTGGATTGAGAAAAATGAAAAATGTTTATTAGCTCTGCTTTCTATGATATACACAAGGTGAAAGTATTACATATTAACGGATTGAGAGAAAAGGATACATTTTAATTACGTACATGCTAACAACAATGAAAGTGCATTTAATTTTTTTAACTGGTAATTACACACTAAGAGTTCTAAATTGCTGGAAAAATACTTCGCAGATAGTCGTGTTTGAAGAGAATTATGTGGTGGCCTATTGAGTTCGTCGTCTTTTATCCTGCCTCTTGTGATGGAGTACCGCAGAATCCCTATACAAAGACCAACAGTAATCCGCAAGCATTACTTCATTCCAACGGCCCTGATATCTTTGTTCCATAACAGAAATGTCCTAATGGAATCTCTCCCCATGTTCATCACTAACAGCTCCACAACTAGGAGGGAAAAGGGTTAGGTGGGAGTGCAGAAAATGAATCTTAAGTGTCATGTTGCATCCGAGGTTATGGTATTTTTGCAGGAGCACTGCCACCAAATGCTTGTAGTTGTCATCTCTTTGTTGTCTAAAAATCCATTAACAACACCCGCGAAGGCTTCCCAAGCTTCGTTTTCTTTCCCCTCCAAAACTTGCTCAAATGCAGGATCCATTACAAGTTCTCTTATTTGTGGTTCTACAAAAATGCGTTCTTGAAGAGCATTTGTGTTTTGTTATTTGACAGGTGTGCCAACTCCCAAAAAAATTCCCCCAAACTTAAAATCTTCACTCTAAAAAAATGAAATGTCACTTTATCTTCAAAACAAGAGCTACTCTATCATTTTTATGGTGATTTTTGAATTCAGCAGTTGGAAATATATGCAAATTCACTATTTTGTAAGCCCGAAACATTTTCATTGTTACCCAGTGTAATTAAGATACTGTCGATCTCGATAATGTCAAGGCTAGAGAAATTCAAGTAATATGCAGAATAATAAACATATCGTACATTTATGAATATTTCCTTTTTGTAGCTTAAATAATGCAACATTGTGTTATTTAAAAGATATACCAGAGTGATTGTGACCTGTAATTTGAGCTTTTTCCAGATTGATTTAGATTTAGCCAGATATAAGCCAAAATGCAGGCATTTTTTTAAAGAACGCTTTTTAACTACTGCGCTTCTGAACTTCCCATTCTATATTGGGCGCAAAAGACCACTGAATTTTGCTCAGGGGTCTCTAAATCAGACATTAGATTCTTTTACGCGCCATATATCTGCGACACTTTTCTTCCAAAGGAAACATGTAAGGAGTTTTATGCCGGAAAATAACGATCGCAGTCCACCGGGTTTGAACCCGTGACCTGCAAATCAGAAACTAAAAGTTATCTCTAGACCACAGAGGTAAATAAATCCCTGAATTTGGAAGTGCTTTAACTGTTGCGTTGTTTAAATATACAATGATGGCTATTTTGGGATATACAATCACATTTGAAATACTGAAAAAAGTTCTTTGAAATAAGACCTGAAGCTTTCCTGGCGACGAATATGTTCAAGTTCTTCTCGGGCAGCAAGGCAAGTGAAAAGACGATTAGAAATCGACGTTTCGGGAGTGTACATCTCTCCCATCATCAGGATATTTATTAAATGTTATAACCACAACTGAATTACTGGATATAACACAAATATAAACAAAGACAAAACACTATCAACATTGGCATTGCTGAACAAAAGACTGTTTTCAGTAAATTAAATGCCTAGTCAGGAGATGGCGCGAGTATAGAAATTAATTGGGTCTAATCATTTTTTCACCTGGCTTGCTTCCCGAGTAGAACTTGAACAAAGTTCTTGAAATTTCTAACCTAAAAGAGCCATACAATTACAGATTTATAGACTTCAGAACTAAATATTTCGCACTATTTATCTGATTAAGGGTTACATGACTTCGGTCATCGAACGGTTATAACACGATATACTTATATCTTCTCTCAGTTTATAGTTGTGTAATTCACAGTACATAATTAAATGTGGATAGTAAATGTAAGCCTATGATAATACGAAGTTCTGATTATGGAAGTTTTATGGTATTTTGTGTCTATCTAAATGGAACTTAATGTCCCTGTCAGCATTCTTATTGTTACAATTTTACCCTCAACTTCCTCCTATTTTTTTTCTCCCATGCCTCCTTCCTCCGCTTCTCAACTCCTTCACATCTTACTAAGTAATGCTCTACACTTTCTTCCCCTCCCCACAGAATTCACATATTCCTACCTCACTCCACCTTAATCCTTTCATAAATATTACGTGATTACGTTATACATTTCTGTAGCTTGCCTTCTTGTCCTGGGCAAACAGGACGAATGTATCAAATAACTAACAGGTGGCGTAACTGCCCTAATGGTAGGACAGTAAGGTAGAGGTGGGCGATCATTTAACTGATACAGTATGGAGATGTGGTCAGCATTTTGGTATCCAGACTTTCGCAACCAGGGCCGCTACCTATCGTAGTTCCTCATATTCCTCACGATGCTGAGTGGGCACCGGTCCTATACCCGGGACTTAAAATCCTCACCCTCCCAAGGGGTGGGATCTATCCCGAGCCCATACGTGGCAGGGAACCAAAACCTGACGCCTTAGCCCACTACGCCACGGCGCAGGACTCTTTTATTAAATTGTACAGTTAAATTGTTTTACATAACTCGCATTCAAAAGATGAAGAATCAAATAATATGAATACAACACGTTTACTTGTTTTTTTTTTTTTTTACCTTAAACTAATTAAAATTAAGGAATGCCTGCACAACAATTTATTTTAATGAAAATTTCCATATTTGTCCTACACGCGGCTAGTGTGAAAGAACAATTAATTTCCATTAATTGACCTAAGAGTGGTCTGAACTATAAAGCCCGGGCATTTAAGTACTTACAGTATTTTAAGTCGCCATTAAGGTAGTTGTCTCCTGTGTTTATGAGAATTCCTAGTGGTTCACCGGGGAATAAACACGAGTCAGTTGGAGAATTTAATGGCATGGTCAGGGACGTATTTAAGGGGGGTTCAGGGGGTCCGGACCCCCAAATGAATTATCATTTCAAACTTTTAATAAATAGTTGAAATAAGACTTATTTTAAAATAAATCGAAAAAAATTTATTCAAGATTCTCATCTTAACATCTCCATTCACTGTTAGGCAAACATTAAGTTACTAAAGAGATAAACGAAAAGTTACTGCACAGCAGCTGTAGAACTCGTTAAAATAGAAAAAATAATGTCAATTACAATAATGTATTGCAAGGTTAACCAATTTCGATATATTATTATTTGTTGATTAGAATTTCCAGATACTTAAAGATATGTAATTTTTAACTTCTAAGTTCCTATTCCCTTTTTCATTCAAGGAGAACTAATACTTCAAATGCATCAATCAGTGGTCCGCTTTTTAAATATCTGATTGCTGCTTATATCACTTTATCCCAACTATAAGAACAAAAAATGTGCAATGTGCAAATACTTTCTACAGACTTAATCCAAAGAAACGAGACAAAAACAAACTTTTCTAAGAACAATTTGTAGAAGCTTGGGTGGAGAAAGTCATGTGAATATAATATAGTACATGTGTTTTTTTTTTTTTTACTAATATGATAAAAACACATAGCTGATTAATTATTTATTAAAAGCAAATAATTCAACTAGATATTTTGGACCCCCCCCCCCCGGAAACTGACTTCTGAATACGTGACTGGGCATGGTGGCACGTTGGCCATGGTAGCACAATGGTTAAGAGCAGCCGGACGGAGTCCGGAAGATCCGTGGTTCAGATCCCAGCTATGGCATTGAATTTTTCAGTCTTACTCTACTTTTCCATACAATTTATTTTAAGTTTGTGTACTAAGCTCAAATTAAACATTAAGAGCGACAGGATAACGTTCTGAGCAGAATTCCACATTGCCATAAAAACTGATTAATTATGAACTTAAAAATTACGATTTGACATGAGTGCATTATTTGTTTTACATGCGAATATATGATAATGTGAAAACAATCAGATGAATACTGATTTTTTAAATTTTTATTTGCAGGTAACTTTAGTTAAAAATTAAAACCTTTTCCTTTCCTTTTACAGTCTTCAAGGAGCAAGTGTAAACAACATTTGCCTTATTTAATTGCTTAGCTCGCTTAACACATAAAATACGGAACCATTTTTATGAGCCTGCTATAGTGATATATTAGAGAGGACCTTTAACATATGGGGCTGTGTATGCAAGTTTCGAGTTTTATGACAGAGCTGAGGCAATTTAGAGTGAGATGTGGTTTTGGAGCTGACCCAAAGTTACAATCCTTTATCTACTGTAATTTTTGACATATTTTTAGTAAGGACAGCTGTCATTTTTATGAAAATTGTTACGACGTTCTTGTTGTTTATTGTCCAGTAATCAAATATAGTAGATGAGTGGGATGACAGACCAAACTCTGCGTCTTAAGGATATCTAGTATTACAAATATTTAACTCTGTCGATGGAGTCCTTAATTTTTAACACAGATTTGTTTAACAAGTTTACATTGCGAGCATAAGTTATATTTCATTCGTGTAATCATATTTACAATAATTTTATGAAAAAATATAAGTTGCAATCATCCAGTTTTATTTTCATCACAAATAAATAAATCTATTGAATGACCTCATAGGTCCCAAACCTCGATTTTTATAATTTTAACAGTAGTAATTGCTTAGAAGAACATCGTGCACTTTATTCAGTTTTATTCTCCTAGGAAAAACGAAAGCTTTAAAACAATTTACCGTTGCATATTTTCACTTTTATAAGTTTTAAAATCGGCAACATCAACATAATGAGGTGCAACATATTGAATTATTGAGCCTTCCACCGTGTGCTTGGAAAATTCAAATAAAACGACTTTAAGAGTGAGTAAGAAAGACAATATCAAGGAAGCTATTATATCTTTGAAAGAAAAATGGTGCATTTAGGTTTTATGCTCCGATGAATTTTGGTGTAGAGCATTTAGACACAAAAATATCACTTGAAATATGAATATGGTGGTTAGCATGCATCATCATCATCATCATCATCATCATCATCATCATCATCACCTTCTTCTTATTATTATTCTTATTCTTCTTATTCTACTACTACTTCCTTCATACTTTAGGCATTACTGCCTGTTGGAGTCTACATAATTTATTTTACTGGTTCCACCGTTTTCTTGGTCTACTCTTTCCTACTGGTCTATAGTTATAAAATAGAGAGGTATTCTTTTTTTCTCCATGTTTTGTACTTGGGTTACCCATTTACTTCTATATTCTTGTACTCTGTCATTCAGGTCAAATATCTCTAGCTCCTCATGTGTATCTTATTTTCGTTTGTGGTCGAATTTTCTACATCCCGCAATGCTTCTTTGAAATTTCATTTTGTTTGCCTGAAGTTTTCTTTTATCTTTTCCAGAGATGACCCATACTTCACTGCCATATAGTATTTTAAGTACTGACATTACTTTGTACAATTTTAGAATGGTATCTTTACTTGCTGTATTGTTTTAGACTACTTTTTATTGTCCCATTTATATAGTTGAAAGTTTCTGACTTTTTAATTATGTCTTTCTTTTATGGCATGTAATAACCCAGGTATTTGAACTCGTCTACCTGTTCTGTATAATGATTTTCTATAACAATTTTGGATCTAATATTCTCTTTACCTTTAAAACCCATCACTGTACTTTTATTTGGAGATATAGTCATATTAAACTCCTTTAACATTTTGTTTAGCTTGTGTATTGCCTTCTGAAGATTGTTTTCTGAGTTAGAGATAATAACCTGGTCATCTGCGAATATAAGGGATATTACAAAGTCCTTTGCGATAAGATTTGTGGTATATATTCCTTTCCTACTAATCCATTGTGTCATAATTTCGTTCATATAAATTTTAAAAAGTAGTGGGGACAAACTGCATCCTTGTCTTAAGCCTACATTTATCTTAGGACCACGACCTGGGCCTCTTAAAACCAGGGAGTATCCGAGCTGTCCCAAAGGGCGCCCGGTGTCCTCCGTGGGGCTTTCCATAGGACAAGACCTGGGTTACTAATAAGCCCCCCCATCTGGTCCAAGGACACAAGACGGGATAGAAGTGGATACGCCACTTACGCGCGCCAGCACCAAAGGTAAAGGCTACCGATATGACCTCGGTGGGACCGCCTGGCGATCTAGCACGCCTTCTACTAGCTCTGCAGGGAATATTAATGGCTTCCCTCAACCCCGTCCGGAGACGTACCCGATTCCCACGGGTATCGGGAACCACTTCTCCCTCGAGACCAACCCAATCCGAACAACTCCCAGAGGGAGGGGCTCGAATGTTCGGCCCGAGGTTCCTCTAGTAACGTCAGAGGTATCACGAGTGCTAAGGGTCCGAAGCGCCTATTTTGTGGTGTTGTGCTCCATGTATTTGTATCTTTGTGTCCTATATTTTTAAATAGTTTCCATTAAGTAGAGTGGAATACCTCTTTTTTCCATTATTTTCCATACTATTTGTCTCTTAATCTTATCAAAAGCCTTAATATAATCTATTACAAAAAATACACATAAAATATGCGTTGCTCTGTTGAATTCACTAAGCTTTTCTATCACTTGCTGTAGTATAAATATATTGTCTATGCAAGACCTTCCTACTCTGAAGCCACTTTGTTCTTCTAATAATATAACTTCTAATATTGGCTTTAGTCATTCCGTTATTATTTTTGTATGTATTTTATACGTGGTATTCAGTAAACAAATGCCTCGATAGTTTTCACATTTTGTTCTATTGCCCTTTTTAAATATTGGTTTAACTATTGATACATTCCATTCTTCAGGTATAATTTTACCGAGCCAACATTTATTTAGTAGATTGAGGAGCCTTGTTTTAAAATTCTTAGACGCACATTTTAATAATTCACTACCTGTTGCTTTTCTATTTTTAGCTTTTTCAGGATCATTTCAAGTTCTTTGTAATCTATTTGGTCCGGATTGGCATTAACTTCTATATTCTTTCATCATATTTTGTTTGATCAGTCCACAAATTTTTGAAGTATTCTAACCATTGATTATTATTTAAGACCTTTAGGTTAGCTATATCTTTTGGTTAGCATGCAAGTCTGGAAATCCAGAGATCCCTTGTTCTTTTACCTGAACTAGGATTTATTTGATCTTTGCTGCATTGGGTGGAGTTACTGCATCACCAGATTCTGTTAAAATGGTGATTAGGCTGTGAGTTTGAATGTAGGTACCACAACTTCAGCTTTTGTAATTCTGACATTCCTCATTTGCTACCTGTAATGTATGAATTTAGAGAATATTGAAATGCATTATTTTAATGCTTGTTCATATCTAGAACCAATATAATGCACGGAGGTAATTTCCACACGTTTCCACTCTAAATGTCTTCCAAAAGTTAATGCGAAATAAAGGTGTATAGGAAGGGATAAATAAGAGACAAAAACAAAATTTCCATGAAAACAAAACATTAAAACTGTAGGAAATTATAACATTACAATAAATTATTGCAGTTCATTTTTTCATTTGTTCACTTACCTTGTACAGCAAAACCAGAGGAAATGTTACATGGGTAGCAAAGAGAATAAGATTGGTATTGGTAGATAACAGTGAAGTTGGGGAAACAGTGTGGCATTTAATATAACATATTTCTTAAATTGTGCATGTTAAAAAAAGCGTACGTTTTTATACTTTACGTTCATAAAATCATAACTTGAATCCATCCAAATTAAATTTGTTTATAAGAAAGCTATGAAAAATAGAGAAAAGACACGTATCAGAGCTTTCCATACATTGCAGAACGTTATGACTGTGAAGTAGTCATGTTGTCAGCACTGGTGCTATGAAGGCCAATAAACGTTGATGACCATCAACAAAAAACTATAACTCACCAATTTGTATGCCCGCCATGGTAGTCTGCCTCACGTTCAAGAGGTCCCGAGTTCGAACCTCGGTCAGGGTGAGTTACCTGGATAAGGCTTTTCCCAGGGTTTTCCCTTATGCTAAAAGACGAATGTCGGGTAACTCTAAGCTCTATGGACCCTGGAATCATTTGAGCATCATTTTACCCATTCCATTCATCGTCCGATATGACTTAACGTTGGAGGACGTAAAATTACTAAAACAAAGGTCGAATTTCTACTGTTATTTTCACGCAAATATCTGTTGGATGCGTAATACAATTTAATATTCAGAGTGACTAACAATAGTATACAACACATTTTGTTTGTAGGATAGGTATGCTCAGCTTTCAGCCTTATTCAGCAAACATTTCTACTGCAAATTAAAGTTTCACCTTTAACACTTCAATATTTTCCTCTGATGTCAGAGAAAGATAAGATTGTATTTTGAAACTGCCCTAGGTGTTTTTAAAGCCCTGTAACCAAAATTATTTTGACACCTTTTAGCTGTGGATTTACTTCTCTGTCACTTCCATAGCCTCGTCCGTAAGAGGAAGAAAGGATGCAGGAAGCAAAACAAAACACTATCTCGCCAGTCCCATTCTCCCACTCCTTAACCACTTTTACCTCGGACGTTTATCCCACTGTCCATTAAGCTGCGATGGCACTGGAAACCTTCAATTACAGCAAAACGGAATTATTACTGTTGTTATTGCCATTGTATTTTATTTTGTAGCTGTGACGAACCCTTATTAGGCCCCGATGCCATTTACTTTCTTGCCGCAGTCTACCCTGGAGGGTCAGGTGTTAAAACCTGGGTTTCTGGAGGCGGGAAAACGACTTTTCAAGTTGCTACCGAAGACACCCAGGTATGTGATAATTAGGTGGCACTAAAATGACGATTTCATGATAGAAATAGAAATAAAAAAAGAGTGCTTCATGCGGCCAGGGTTTTAATGGATCTATTTCCTTGGTAAATCATTGTGATCTCGTCTCTTAACAAAATGACTGAATTCGGTGCTAAAATCCTTCGTGTGGAAAAGGCAGTATAGACATTTAACATTCCTAGAGTTTTATTCTGCAAATAGAAAAATGTTTTGGGACGACGCTGAATGCCGATGAGGTAATATGCCAGAAAATAAATACACTTTTAATATATTATTTCTCGACAGTACTGCATATTAATCTATAAAGTCTCCTATGATGAAATCGCAGTAATACGTTCGGACACGAACAGTGGTTGTTTGTCCTTAATTATTGTTTGATCTTCTCAAGTGCTGACATTTTTACTGTAATTATTTTGTAGGCTTTTTAACTTGCACCATTGAACAAATCTACTCGAAGCAATGTGATATTGTTTCTCCACTAATTGCACGCTTTTGGTCATTGTTAAACAATAGCATGTCTACGATCTTTATTTTCCAGTTCGACAGTCTTTTACTGTGGAGTTACATTAAACAACCAGCTTTCCTGGCACTTTCAACAATTCAAATACATTTGAAACAGATCTGCAGTATTGCGAGATACATATTTTTTGAAAAATACTGCATAACGTGTCGCAGAGAGAAGGGTGCAACGTTCCAAAGTTTTGTAAATGCTAACCAATTTATACTTATCGCGCCGTGGTGCAGCGGGTTAAGGCAGCATGCCTTGGTCCCTGGCTACGGAAAGCGGCATGAGGGTGCGGATATTAAGTTCCGGGTATAGGAGCGGTGCCCACTCACCATTGTGAGGAAAGTGAGGAGCTTACAGTAACGACGATAGTTCTGTGCAGGTGACCTTTCTTTGCGCACTAGTGTCACTTGCACCTTCTGCTAGCGCTAGAAGATGGAATACAATGCAGCACGGGCGTATTTCCCAGACTCGTCTTTACTAAAACGCATACCTTAAGATATATAGCACTTCGTCATCTTAGCCACTGAGAAACAAACTTTGCTTTCACAAATGTTTTAATCTACATGAAAATAAAAATATGGAGTGATGCCTTTGTGGCTTGTAGCGCATGGAAGTGAGTTAGCCGATTCTCGTATGAAGATACGTTTTATCTTCATAGATAACCGACCTTCCTTCGTCTCTAAGCCTTTTTATGGCACGTAAATAATAATAACTTCGCGGTTTGGCTGTGAAGTGTTTTTCCACCAAGTTTGCTTTGAATTGGAGGCATTTTAATCTAAATAAGAAAATATATAAACGCATACACACAGACAAAACGCTAATCACCAGTGCGATTAATAATCACAATATCTGAAACTTTAAAATCTTAACGTGACGGCACCGAAGCGTTAGAAGTTAACCGGTCAGACCTCTCCACGATACTGGCCATTTCAGTGTACTGCGCACGATCGAGAGTGTAGACTCAGCAACTGGATTCTAAACGACTGCGCACACGGTCTCCACCGGCACAGAACCATCGTCCGCACTGTCTAGGTAAGCGGCCCTGGTCACGATGCTGGTGGATGCCGAGATGCTGACCACATCTCCTCCCCGTATCGGTTGGATGATCGCTCACCTCTGCCGTGCGCAAGTGGGCGTGAGGCCGGCAGTCGGGTTGGTAGGCATTGGCCTCCTTGGGACTGTCGCGCAAGTAGTTAACTTAACCAATTGATACCTGGCACAAACAATGTGTTTGATTTCATCAAACCTAGGATTAGAATTACTATGGACGGGGTTCGGAGCAGAAACTTGTGGTTTATTATACCTAATCCCCAAGTGGGACATTCACGGGAGAAAGGATGAGGTGAGAGGAGACAAGAGGGTGGCCGACCCAAGGAGTCAAGACAGTGCAAAGGTCAGCATCCCTACTATTTGCCTGCTGGATATTCCCCGGCAGGCTAGCACAACCGCATTCCACCCGCAGCGGTCTAGAAACGGCCCACCAGGTCGGTTCGGAGATCGGAAACCGTCCTACCAAAGGAGGAAGTGTTTAGCAGGAGCATATCATCCTGCCATGCAGCGCCGAGACTCCTGCCGACACTTCTACCCTGAAAGAAACCACTAGATAAACCACCACGTGAAATGATAATGGAGACGAAATGGAGGGACATTGGCAATTCGTCTGGCGATCTGGGAAAAGTCCCCCTCCCAAAAGAAACACGAGTCAAGCAAGTTGACCACGGGAATCGAACCCAGGCCTACCGAAACCGCCTGAGTCATCCTGATCGGTATCCTAAATGTATTATTATTATTATTATTATTATTATTATTATTATTATTATTATTATTATTATTATTATTATTATTATTATTATTATTATTATTATTATTATTATTATTATTATTATTATTATTATTATTATTATTATTATTATTATTATTATTATTATTATTATTATTATTATTATTATTATTATTATTATTATTATTATTATTATTATTATTATTATTATTATTATTATTATTATTATTATTATTATTATTATTATTATTATTATTATTATTATTATTATTATTATTATTATTATTATTATTATTATTATTATTATTATTATTATTATTATTATTATTATTATTATTATTATTATTATTATTATTATTATTATTATTATTATTATTATTATTATTATTATTATTATTATTATTATTGTTGTTATTGTTATTATTATTGTTATTATTGTTATTATTATTATTATTATTATTATTATTATTATTATTATTATTATTATTATTATTATTATTATTATTATTATTATTATTATTATTATTATTATTATTATTATTATTATTATTATTATTATTATTATTATTATTATTATTATTATTATTATTATTATTATTATTATTATTATTATTATTATTATTATTATTATTATTATTATTATTATTATTATTATTATTATTATTATTATTATTATTATTATTATTATTATTATTATTATTATTATTATTATTATTATTATTATTATTATGATTATGATTATGATTATGATTATGATTATGATTATGATTATGATTATGATTATGATTATGATTATTATTATGATTATTATTATGATTATTATTATGATTATTATTATTATTATTATTATTATTATTATTATTATTATTATTATTATTATTATTATTATTATTATTATTATTATTATTATTATTATTATTATTATTATTATTATTATTATTATTATTATTATTATTATTATTATTATTATTATTATTATTATTATTATTATTATTATTATTATTATTATTATTATTATTATTATTATTATTATTATTATTATTATTATTATTATTATTATTATTATTATTATTAGTATTATTATTAGTATTATTATTAGTATTATTATTAGTATTATTATTAGTATTATTATTAGTATTATTATTAGTATTATTATTAGTATTATTATTAGTATTATTATTAGTATTATTATTAGTATTATTATTAGTATTATTATTATTATTATTATTATTATTATTATTATTATTATTATTATTATTATTATTTTATCGATTTTTTTAGGTCAACTTAGAAAGTGAATCACGAAGTTACAAGTGAGGTACTACTACAAACGTACAAAAAAAAAGGGCACACAAAATTTCTCTTCCCATTTTTTTTTTGTCCTGATTTGGAATTGTTCAATCAGCACGATTGTTTTTAGTGAATGATTTGCTTTAATGTAACACTCATGCATATCGAAAGAACAGGAGATATGGTACACAATTACATCAGAGCGGTTAAGTTATTATAATTATATTCTTATCAAGCATTTTCTTTCTATGAATACTTTCTTGTTTAACTGCAATCGATTCGTTTCTTTAATCATAGTCTATCCATAGCTTGTAGTGTCACACTTCATTACACCTATGAGTTCGTCTGAAGTTTTCAGCTCTTCTGGTTTAACAAAGTATGGGACTTTCCCATTGGTCTAAAATGTGCTTCTTTCATAATTTAGAGACTGAAGTGTGTAAGTGAATATTATGGCTTCTCCAGTTCTAAACGTTCTATAAATATGTAGCTAAAGTATGAGTGATATAATAGAAAAGCAAGTTAAATCATGCATATTTAATAATGAAAGTATCATAGTAATTATAGGATAATTGTTTCTAATAGTTCTTTTGAAAAAACGAGATTGTGAGCTTTGGTTTTGTATCAAGATGAATCTTGGATCTACATGTTTAATAATTGCTATTTAACTATTAAATACAATGCATAGTAGATAAAGTAAAATTACATTTACATGATTGTTATTTATATATGTTTATGTATATATGAATTTACATGATTCTTTTGTTTCTTACAATTCTATAATTGTTGCTATGAAGAATGCGTTCGAGGTAATGCCATGAACTCTGGCTACATGCTTTCGCTTTGCCCCCTTTTTATTGTTTCTACAGAACATTTATAAAATTCCACCGCAGACAGACAGGTGACACTTGGCAGTCGTCCGCCTTTTTCACCTTCTTCACACCCAGCATGGCAATAATAATTTAAAATTATGACTCAAAAAGAAACGAATTCTGACAGGTCTTAATGGTGAGAATATGGCTTCTCTGAGGACAAAGGAAACGCAAATCTTTTGTGGTTTGTGAAGCCTACTTTAATTCAGGACTTTTATCATACATTTTATACACTTCCCTTCAGTGGCCGTTACAATTTTGGTAAATTTGAAGAACGACGTGAATTAATATATTACTGTTTCAGATAATACGAAGAGAGAACTTGATCACAGCAATATGTCCGTCGGACTACCGACAAAACATTTTTGTTATTTACATGTATTTCCTGTACTACAGATTGTTTAATGGTTATACAGCGAAGACTAGAATCTCCTTAAAATAAAGATTTTATCATAGTATAATTTTTGTTTTCATGAAAGTATAACCGTTGTTTTGGTTTAGACTCCAGGAATTGTAAAATTATTTAAATATGCTTAATGATTTAAAAATCGGTATGGACAGGTTAAAATGAATAAGAAATAAAATTGTTAAAATTTAGTAGGTCATGAGATGACGCCACATGTAAGTGATATGATGTGAATGTTTTATCATTGGTAGTTTTAAAAATGAGATTATGTAATGTGTGACGTGGACCAGTAAAAATTAAGTTTGAGTGGTAGTTTTGGCAACGATAAAAGGAAAAATCAATACTTTTGGAAGGACAGCTAGGAAAGAAGGCGTCTTTTTGTGCAAGAACGTTGAGGTGAACGGACGTAAATTTAGTACCGCGACGAAACTTTGTAAAAGAGTTAATATCAGTTTTCTGTCAATTGTAATCAAGGTATACAATACTATTGTCAAGTTTTATACGAAAAATTGCATAAATAATACAATTTAAATGGAACATCTTAATAATTTTTAAGTAAAAAGAATTTATTGGTATCGAAGTTTCTTTAGAAAATGTATCCTTTCACTCGTGACCACGTCTGAAAACTCAAGAGTTCTCATAGCTTAGACTGAAGCAGATCCAGAGATCTTTTTATACATCTGAGTGCCAGATCTGAACCAAAGATTCAGATCGGGAAGAAGTAGCAGCTCGTGGCTTCATCGTCACCATCCAGAAGAATCCCCACCTTGGTAGCGTGGTGGTAGCGTGTCTGCCTCGCGTTCAAGAGGTCCCGAGTTCGAATCTCGGTCAGGGTGAGTATTCTGGATGAGGTTTTTCCGTGGTTTTCCCTTATCCTTAAAGACGAATTTCGGGTAACTCTTCGCTCTATGGACCCCGGGCTCATTTTAGAATCATATCACCCATTTCATTCATCGTCCGAGGACGTAAATTAAAAAGAACTGCAGGAGGGCAGCAGACAACCCACAACCCCAGTCAAAAAGCGGGACATCAGGTGAGAATAATTCTGTTCCACACGATTGCCGCAGACTTCGAGAACACCATCCCACATCACTACCATAATTCCAGTTGCAAAAGTAATTAACATTTTTCGTTGTAATGCCGTATAGTTGAGATACTTTTATGACAAATAACATATATATCTTAAATTTCTAGGAATAATTCTGTATGACTTGCGTATAACTGATAAACCGAAAGAGATTTGAAATGTTACTAAAGAGAAATAGGTCTCATTAAAGCATGCAATTTATATAAAAAATATTGTTCTTTCTTTGTGTGAATAACTTTCGAAATATTATTTATACAAGATTTGAATTTTCAAATAGTCTATCTTCTTAAATGAACATCGCTCTTTTTACCATATTCGTGCAAAGAAACCTAATTCCAAAGTCACTACGAGCGACCATACTACTTAAACGATCTCACGAAGTATGATATTGTTGTATTTAAAGCATATTCATTGCAATAACTTAATAAATATCAGAAAGTTGTAAATCTAACTTTTACACTTTATATTATTAACTTCATATAGTAATGTGTAATATTAACTAGTTGAATATTAAATTATTTATTATTATTATTATTATTATTATTATTATTATTATTATTATTATTATTATTATTATTATTATTATTATTATTATTATTATTATTATTATTATTATTATTATTATTATTATTATTATTATTATTATTATTATTATTATTATTATTATTATTATTATTATTATTATTATTATTATTATTATTATTATTATTATTATTATTATTATTATTATTATTATTATTATTATTATTATTATTATTATTATTATTATTATTATTATTATTATTATTATTATTATTATTATTATTATTATTATTATTATTATTATTATTATTATTATTATTATTATTATTATTATTATTATTATTATTATTATTATTATTATTATTATTATTATTATTATTATTATTATTATTATTATTATTATTATTATTATTATTATTATTATTATTATTATTATTATTATTATTATTATTATTATTATTATTATTATTATTATTATTATTATTATTATTATTATTATTATTATTATTATTATTATTATTATTATTATTATTATTATTATTATTATTATTATTATTATTATTATTATTATTATTATTATTATTATTATTATTATTATTATTATTATTATTATTATTATTATTATTATTATTATTATTATTATTATTATTATTATTATTATTATTATTATTATTATTATTATTATTATTATTATTATTATTATTATTATTATTATTATTATTATTATTATTATTATTATTAATTTGTGATTTACGTCCTTTTTTAGTCATATCGGACGATGAGTGAAGTGGGTGAAATGATGCTCAAATGGGCCCAGGTTCCATGCAGCTTAAAGTTACCCAACATTTGTATTTTAGGATAAGGGAAAACCCCGGATAAAACCTATCCAGGAAACTCACCCTGACCGAGATTCAAACTTGGGACCTCTTGAACTTGAGGCAGACATGCTACCATCTACGCTACCGAGGCGGGCAAGTTATTGTTATTAAGCCAACTTCATCAGTAATTCTGAATTATTGCATTAGTTTTCAAGGAATATAAAAATAAAACGGATATTTTCTGTGAATGACTCTTTCAATTCGTTAGTTAATTTTTCTTGGGTCCAGATATGTATAATATTACTATTTTATGGTAAACAACTGAATCGTGTTACATTACTTATTTTTGGTTTGCATTGAAACACGGGATATCACAATATTTATTGAATAACGGTGCTGTTGTTTATAAATCAACCATGTATCATGACTCCAGTTGATGTAGTTAGTGAATGGGCGGCTGAAATGTGCATAATTACCGCTCTCATGTAATTATAGATCGCGGTTTACAAAATCGGTCCTTGCAAAACACATTCGAGTGCCAATGGTATGCATTTCGCACTGGTTGAATGAATAACAGTTTGGTGACCTCTGTGTTTCGATAAATCAGCTCAATATAATAAACAGTAACGTTCATTTGCCAACCTAGTGCGACATATTAGGGGTTACAAACACCTGACTCGTTTTAATAATTTTATGGAGCTTTCACGCCCATAATACAATCTATTTCATTACATGGGCATCAGGATTGAAGAACGAACTGTGTCAATACACTTAGTGTAAATATACCTAACTTACCTTAAAAATAAAATAGATTTAGGCGTCCCTGTTTGATAGAAGCAATTATTTAAATACTTCTATGAATACTTCTATGCATCAGTATATATTTTCAGAATGATTGTGTTAACGTAAGGTTTCCGGTATTTCCGGGGTGCTCAGGTAGTAAATACGAGGGCTGTTCAATAAAGAATAATCACAATTATTTTTTGACAACGTACCTTTACTCATCCTCATAATTTTGATGGTCCTTCTCAAAATAGTCTCCCCTGAATGCGATGCTCTTGTCCCAGCATTTCTGCCAGCCTTCAAAGACATGCTGGAAACCATTTTTGAGAGATCCTTCAAAATCGCCTCCGCAGCCTTCACCACTGCTTCTGATGATGGATAATGCCTCCCACGAAGGCGTTTCTTCAAGTTAGGGAATAGAAAAAAGTCACATGGGGCTAAATCCGGACAATAGGGAGGGTGAGGGATGCACTTTACGTTGATTTTTGCAAGATATTTAGCAACAACATTGGCAATATGCGGCTGCACATTATCGTGGTGCAGCCTCCAGCCTGCTTCATGGAAATGTGGTCTTTTGCGCCTGTTACCTATGGATTTGCAATGTTTTCAGGACATCCCTGTAGTATTATCCAGTTACTGATGTGTGTGGAGGTACAACATGCTGATAAACCATTCCATGAATATCAAAGAATGAGATGACCATAACTTTCCCAGCAGAAGCAACCACTTTTGCTTATTTGCGAGGTTGGTGATGAAGGAGATTTACACACTGAGCTTTTCTGTTTGCTGTCAGGATCAAAATGATGTAACCAAGTTTCATCAGAAGTGATTACGTTTGACAGAAACTCCGGATCTTCCTCTAACATCAACTCTAACTGCATGTTACCCCCATTGTAGCGGTAGGTGATATTGAACATGTCTGAATTTGCCTGGTTCTCACAGGCGGAAACCAGGAATACCAACAATAAAACTACTACGGCGTGTTTGTTTCACATTAAGCTAACAGAATATAATAAGATTGAATTTTAGTACGAAAAGTTATGACCGTAATAAAATTATGATCATTCTTTATTAAACAGCCCTCGTAGTAGCCCATGGCGTGACAGCCCATAGAGGGCCAAGGCCTGGCAACCCGACTGCCGACCTCACGCCCACAAACGCAAGGTAATGGTGGGCGATGATCCAACCGATACGGGGAGGAGATGTGGTCAACATCTCCGCACCCCCAGCTTTCTTGACCAGAGCCGCTTACCTATTGTAAGCTCAATTTCCTCACGATGCTGAGTGAGCACCAGACCTATACCCGGGACTTAAAATCCGCACCCCCAGGGGTGGGATCGACCCGGGTCGCATTCCGTGGCAGGAAGTAGATCGTGGTTAGATTATGGAGCTCAGCTTTTGCTGCTGCTGGATTTGCTCCGTGGTTACTTCGGATGCCCGCAAGCCATGCGGGGGACCCGGAAAAGTCGAAGACGACGTCTGGTTGGATCATAATCACCAAGAGACCTAACCAGGACACTTCTATGCGATGGTAAATTGGCGTATACTTTTGCAGCCCGGCGCCTAATTTCATCCTCCACGTATGGAAGTGATAAGCCTTCACTATTGCTCCCGCATTTCATTCATTGGCATTGATTCTGAGTTTTAAATTGGATATTTTGGAATGGTTATCGGCACTATCGAATGCAGACTCGCTTTTATGGGATACATATAGAAATACTGCTATTTTTTTCTCAATTTTGGCAGCACAATTGAATTTAGTAGTTGGTGGCAGCGAGCATTCTCTTCTCATTGGCTCGAGAATGAACAGTAAGTAGACAGATGTAAGAAATAAGGCCTCTCCAGAACTCATTAAAGCTGAATTGCATAGTAGTGCAACATTTAAAATGATTTACAGGGAGTTCTTTATGTGAGGAAAGGTCCCAAGAAGTTTCTGGTAGTAAGTGAAATCCAAAATAGTTGATGTAGGTTTTCAAAGAAGGGGAGTGAATGAAATCATAAATTTGCCATATTGTAAATATACTTATTGGTTTAAATATTATGGTGTTAAATAAATAGGCAATGCATTCCTTAAGGGCAGATGCCTTCTCCTGGTGCACGGTGCTCATTGGGGTAGTAAGTCTTAAGAATCGATGTTAATCGAGGTATTATGAAATGAATAAATGATAAACCTAGTTCTATACAGAATGGAGGCATAGATTGGTCTTCTAAAAACATTACAGTAACGTATATATAGTGTTCAGTATTTAGGGACACTTTTCTAAAATCTCCCATATTTCCAGTTCGAAAACCTGGCAGTCCTACAATAGCGGCAATGATATCATGGTACCACGAGAACACACAAGCTTTGAAGAAGGTGAAGTAGGCTACCGCACCATGCCGTTTCGCCCAGTTTTTGTGCGGTGTAACAGTGTAACGAATGCGGGCGAAGAAATAAATTTCCATTTCGTCTCGTCTCATCGCGGTGGCTGGACCGGCAGCAGCCAGCCGAGCCCCTCTCTTCTTGTTCTTCTTCTCTTCCAGGTCCACGAAACCGTGCCGTGAGGCTCCCTTCTTAGGAACCGGTTATAGCTGCGTCCGGAGCTGTGTGCTGGGCCGATCGTCATTCTTCGCGAGTTTTAGCGCATGCTCCGGCATTTAACTACATTGTTACTTGGCATTGACATTCCATTGGTCTTATAGTGAACTATGGATGATGATGACGACGACAACAATAATAATAATAATAATAATAATAATAATAATAATAATAATAATAATAATAATAATAATAATAATAATAATAATAATAATAATAATAATAATAATAATAATAATAATAATAATAATAATAATAATAATAATAATAATAATAATAATAATAATAACAATAACAATAATAATAATAATAATAATAATAATAATAATAATAATAATAATAATAATAATAATAATAATAATAATAATAATAATAATAATAATAATAATAATAATAATAATAATAATAATAATAATAATGATAATAATAATGATAATAATAATGATAATAATAATGATAATAATAATGATAATAATAATGATAATAATAATGATAATAATAATGATAATAATAATGATAATAATAATGATAATAATAATGATAATAATAATAATAATAATAATAATAATAATAATAATAATAATAATAATAATAATAATAATAATAATAATAATAATAATAATAATAATAATAATAATAATAATAATAATAATAATAATAATAATAATAATAATAATAATAATAATAATAATAATAATAATAATAATAATAATAATAATAATAATAATAATAATAATAATAATAATAATAATAATAATAATAATAATAATAATAATAATAATAATAATAATAATAATAATAATAATAATAATAATAATAATAATAATAATAATAATAATAATAATAATAATAATAATAATAATAATAATAATAATAATAATAATAATAATAATAATAATAATAATAATAATAATAATAATAATAATAATAATAATAATAATAATAATAATAATAATAATAATAATAATAATAATAATAATAATAATAATAATAATAATAATAATAATAATAATAATAATAATAATAATAATAATAATAATAATAATAATAATAATAATAATAATAATAATAATAATAATAATAATAATAATAATAATAATAATAATAATAAATATTTAACCTTAATAAGGAGGTACTTTGATACAGGAAACGTTATCTTTGAAAGGTATTCTTAAACTTCAAAATAGATAACTGGGAATCTTTATCGTAAATACATTTATATACTTTTAAAATGTATACTTGTAGAAAATGGTTACTTTAACCTTTTAAAAAGTCATTAAATATTGATTGCAAAGATATCAGCAGGTATTCTACAACATTATATTGGAAAAAGTATTCTCTGAAGCATTCAAGTTAATATTTGTGGTAAAACATTCGAAAACATAAGAATCACACTCGAAAAAATAACATGAAATGTGCTGCTGTATTCTTTACTGAGAGACTAATTTATCTTTACATGCACAGGAAATGGATTTGGACAACTCCTATAATAACTGGAAATTAATTGGCCGTGTGTAGGCTAAAGTATGGAAAGATAGAGTCAGACGGAAAAATTCAATGCTATAGCCGGGATTTGAACCACAGATCATCTGGTTGCCGTCCAGCCGCTCTAACCCTTGAGCTACTATGGTCAACGTGCCGACATGACATTAAATTCTCCAACTAACTCGTGTTTTTCCCGTTAAACCACTTAGGAGTTCTCATAAACACGAGACAACTACCTTAATGGCGACTTACTATACTGTAAGTACTTTAAGGGCCGCACTTTATAGTGAACCACAATTAGGTCAATTAATGGAAATTAATTGTTGATTCACACTGGCCGTGTGTAGCCTAAAGTATGGAAAGATAGATTCAGAGTGAAAAATGAATGCCATAGTCGGGATTTGTACCACGGATCTACTGGTAGCCGTCCAGCCGGCACGTTGGCCATAGTAGCTCAAGGGTTTGAGCGGCTGGACGACAACCAGTAGATCTGTGGTTCAAATCCCGGCTATGGCATTGAACTTTTCAGTCTGACTCTATCTTTCCACACTTTAGCCTACACACGGTCAGTGTGAAAGAACAATTAATTTCCATTAATTGTACCTAATAGTGGTCCGAACTATAAAGGCCGGGCCTTAAAGTACTTACAGCAGGGTAAGTCGCCATTAAGATAGTTGTCTCATGTGTTTATGAGAACTCCTAAGTGGTTTACCGGAAAAAACAGCAGTTAGTTGGAGAATTTAATGTCATGTCGGTACGTTGGCCATAGAAGCTCAATGGTTAGAGCGGCTGGACGACAACCAGAAGATCCGTGGTTCAAATCCCGGCTATAGCATTGAATTTTTCAGTCTGACTCTATCTTTCCATACCTATAATAACTGTAAATTTAAAAGTTATCTTTATACCTCTTAAAGAAATTATCATGCGGTTTCAAAACTTGGTTACGGCGCATTAACTAGAATTCTAAATAGAAAAAGGATGTGCCTAAATTCTGAGTAACCTAGATCTTTCATTTATAATAACAGTGTCAAGTGCATTTCTTCTTGCTTTTCTCGCTGTCACTGATGGATGTTCATCTGCTCCTTCTTTATTCCCATTTTTCAGTAGAAAAATATGTATAGCATACTAACATCGCTTTAATATTGCGCACTTAAGTATTATTTGCGTGCTTCATTTGCGTTTTTTAAATAATGGATTATTATAAATGCAATAATTTACAAAAAAGTGTGTTGACTATTTTCATTTGCTCCTTTTCTAATGTATGCAATGAGGATTTAATTAACTTAATTAGTTTCCTATAACGTTTTAAGATAAAATCCGTAATTTAGTCAATTCATCAGCAGACACATTCTGATATGCTATCTCCTAAGTTTACCAGTTATATGGATAATTCCTGTGGCTTTCCCAATGACGCAACATACTAATCCAACCAAAAAGTGGAACTTTCCGCGACATAGATATAAAATAACAGTCTGCAATGCGTTTTGAGTAATAACTAGGGCCTGCATTTTGATGAAAAGTAATCTTTTATCTGAGTAGTCATAGAGGATGCTTGTTGGAAATTAAGTACATTCTGGTACAAAATACGTTAGATATATATGCTTCTTATAGGTGAACAAAATGCATTATTTCCACATTTTTATAATAAAGTCATTTTTAACATTTAAATGCATTTTCCGGTCATTTTCTTTCTTTTTCAGGAGTTTATACGGTATTTTCATCTGTATTCCGCATTCGGGAGGCCCGGGTTCGATTCTTGTGGCGAACCTGACCCTGACCCATGGGCTTTTTGGGAGATTTTAAAATAATATGTGATTAAAAGTTCATTTATATATTTTATATGAAATAGTAACTTTGTAATTGTGACAAAACATGTAATTAACACAGGTCAGCGTCCAAACAGTGCTGGTGAATTTATGTCGCATCAATTCAAGGAATCGCCGATTACATCATGCAATACGTGTGGATTGCATCCACAGAAATACATTTTCGAGCTCTTCAAAATGTGAGCGTCTCAGATACTGTTAAAAGAAACGGCTCCTACGTCAACTAACAAGTCATCTTCCTTTTATAAAGAATTATGTGAAGTGTCACTTATTTCAAAGATAAAGCCCCTAATATAGCTTTGCCCCCGGCAGCAATTGTAACACGCTGGGGTACATGGTCAACTGCACTGTGACAATTTTCAAACTGTGAGAGAAGTATTAGATAGGGTAGATTCTAAAGCAATTGAGAGCGCACATGATCTGTTTTCTGATACTCAAATTCAAGGTAAATTAGCTGTCATTAAGTCAAATTGACGGATAACCATAACCCGCCTTGAAGAAAGTGGCATGGCATTGTATAAGTCGATTCAGTTAGTGAGGATTGCGGAAGAGAGGATACAAAGTGTAAAAGGTAAGATTGGGGACAAAATTAGACAGAAACTAAAATTTGTGTTGGACAAAAATAAAGGATACCAAACAGTTTGTCAGATTGTCAATATCTCTCAGGAGAAAACCTTTTAACAGGATGGCAGTGACATACTGTTTTTCAAATATGCACCTATCACATTTGTGCCCGCCTCGGTAGCGTAGATGGTAGCGAGTCTGCCTCACGTTCAAGAGGTCCCGAGTTCGAATCTCGGTCAGGGTGAGTTACCTGGATAAGGTTTTTCCAGGGTTTACCCTTATCCTTCAAGACAAATGTCGGGTAACCCTAAGCTCATGGACCCTGGACTCATTTGAGCATCATTTCACCCAATTCATTCACCGTCCGATATGACTTAACGTTGGAGGACGTAAATTACACGCGCGCGCGCACACACACACTCACACACACACACACACACACACACACACACACACACACACACACAAACTATAACATTTGTGGCAGTGGAGAGAAGTTTCTCAAAGTATAAGGCAATTTTAGCTGACAATGCCGTTCCTTTACTTTTTGATAACTTGAGGATGACCATGATGGTATACTGCAACGCTAAGTAAGGTATGTTTTGGCTAATGGGTACAGTAACTTATTTTTTCATAGTTTATAACATTGAAAATGACCTGATGAATTTTGAATTTATTTATTATTTAGTAGCCATAGTTGCATTATTTACTAAGAAAGTTAATTTTAAATGTGGTTATTCGAACCATATATTCACTATTTGTCTGTGACAGTTATTAATTTATTGTTATGAAAGAAATTCTTAATTTCTGTTAGGTAATTTTTTACATTTTATGTGCATTTTTATATATATTTTAAGGGCATTTTGTAGCTCATTTTTAGGGAATTTTTAGGTCAACAATTTCCTTGCCCTAGTAATAATAATTAAAATATATTCCCAGTGCTCTGTAAAAACCATATTCCTTTAGTTTCAACTGACCATCTCGATATTACCAAACATATATTAAATTTTATAATGAGTTTTGAACGGCGCTATATGAATGTCATTTCCTCCAGTGTACCTAGAGTTACTCGGTGCGTTTACCTGTTGCTTTCTTTACCTTTACTTTCTAAAGTATGCAATGTGACAAGTTGACGCTGGTCTGTATTGAAGTTTCAGGACTGCTTTCAGAGAGAATTATAATGACATAATCGTGTCGCCATGGTCTCGTGCTCATTTATTTCCTCTTCAGAATAGAGTTTCTTTCATAAATTTATTTTCCGGTCCTTAAATTTTGTTATTATAAATCTCTCAAAGATGAGGGCACAGATGGATGTGTGATTTACAGTGCAGAGATTGTAAGAGTCAAAAGGTTATCTTTTGAGCTTTAGTTTAAATAGGATAGATAAATTGCGACTATACATTTAGGTATCTTATGATTGATTAAAAGTACATCTCTGCCTCCTTCCTCCCGCCCTTCCTTCACTTTCCTTTTTCGCTAGCAGAACCCGCTTGGCGTTATGGCCTTAATTACAGATACTCCTCCCTACTTCTCTATTTTCTATTTCTCACGCAATATTTTCTCCTTCCTTTGCTCTTCCGCTTATTCGCTCCCTTCTGCTGGTTCTCTCTCTCCAGGCCAACGTACATGTAAGATTTTGGAAAGGGCGTAACAAAACTGCTTTTTCTGATATGTTAAAACTGAAATGACTGCCTCCGCAGCCAAGTGGTCAGGATTCATTCTTTAGACCCAAGAGCTCCCGGATGAAAACAGGAATTTCCTAACCCGTGCGGAACTTGGAAATGAATGAATGAAATTAGTGAAATAATACTCAAATGTGTTTAGGGTCCATGGAACTTAGAGCTACCCGACATTCGTCTGTAAGGATAAGGGAACACCCCGGAAAAACCTTATCCAGGTCACCCTGACCGAGATTCGAACTCGGGACCTGTTGAACGTGAGGCAGACATGCTACCATCTAGGCTACTGAGGCGGGCTTTCTTATAAGTGATAGACTTCTAAAGTCGAATAAATAAAGTAATGAATTATATGATGTATACTTACGAAAATAATGAAACGTTTTGAAAAACACATAACCTTAGAAATATGTATTGAATAACTTCGGTAAGTTTAATAAATTTCGCGATATAAGGACTCCATACTAGTAAAGCATATTCGAGTCTGGATCTTACAAATGAATTATATAATGTAACAAAAGGTCTTGAAGTTGCATGAGTTACGAATAATGAATCCCAGATTTCTATATGCTACGCTGAGTACTGTGTTAATGAGTTTATTAAAAGGTAGATCCTTATTAAAAATAACTCCTAGATCAGTTTTTCATAAAATGTTTAAATGAACTCCATCTATTTATAGTAAAAAAAATCCTTTTAAGTCTAGAGAAGACCATAACTTGGCATTTTGATATATTAAAAGGAAGGTGATCGTCTTTACTCCATTTATTTAATGCATTCAGATCTTTTTGAAGTTTTGCGCAATCCGAGATAGATATAGATCATATTATAACTATATAAATAAATAGACATAAATGTTATAATAAAACGAAGGCAGTGCATAATTTGTGCTTATTTTGAGTATATGAACATGTTATCACAATGTCTAGATAAGTCTAAAGCATGTCCTAACGAGAGGTAAATCTGTGGTTCAAATCTCCCGAGACCGCCTTTTCTGACAGGGGTTTTTTTTTTTTTTTTTTTTTCCTTTTTTTCCCCCCTAGGTTTTGGTCAGCCCTCATAATTGACAAACGGAGAAGAAATCTAAACTTTGTCTCGGAATGTTTCCTTCTTAACTTTTCTTCTGAATTATATGTTATTTCACGTAGGTTCCTCACTATCACTGCCGTGGTGCATATCCTATCATATATACTGCAGGATTTTGAAAGAATACCTAAAATATTAACCCCAAAAGCAGAGATAAAAGCTTAAAAAAATAAAATTTAAACCTTGTTGCGGAAACATATGTTTAGTATTATTTATTCAACCAAAATGTATAGATCGTAGTCATAAAGTAAAGAAAGAAATAATCATTACAGTATGAAGTGTTGGGGAAAAAATTAACAAATAATATGACCAAAAGAATTTTATTACTTTCAGATGAAGTTGGATCGCAAGATCAATGAGGATCAATATTTCTAAAACAACCTGATTAAATGTTTGAAGCATCAAGATTGTCTCTTTAATGTGCGGTAATTACCCTACAATCAAGCCTCGATTGGTTGATATACAACGGATTGCTATTTATCCAATTTGTGTTTACCTCATATTCTGTAATTATTATTATAATAAACGTGTCAACCTGATGGGAACTAAAGCAAGTGGCATGACTGTTTACAGAAAGGTTGTACATATGTTTTTCATTAGCCGAGGTCACTTTATAAATACTGACAAAAAATAAATAAAAAAGCAGCAACATTCGGACGCGACCCCGGCAAAGGAAGCAGCGGGAAAAGAAAAGAAAGGCAAGTCCGGAGGAAAACTTGGGGAAGTGTTGGTGCGAAGGAGGAGGGAAGGGAATGTTTTGTGTAGCAAGCGACTGACTAGCGAGCCTGTCTATAGACGTAGCTTTCTGGCGAGTCTATGGTCTCCAGTCAGTTCGGTCTAGCAGTCTGCCGTAGTCGAGATTCTGCTCGGCAAGGAATGGCAGTTGTTGCGCAGGCGCTGCGATGAGTAGTCGTGAGCATCTCGTAAGTGACAGTTGAAGTTTTGTGTCTCCATGGCAACCCGCTGACGTCTGTTGCGGTGTTCACAAGTAAATTTACGTCACGTTTGAAAAGTCTGCAATGTCAGGCACATTGACAACATCAGTACAGCAGTGTTATTTGTGAATGTTCATCGCATGTGGCTTGACGAGATAGGTTTGATTACTGGACCGAGATAAAAGTTGCCTCCTCTCTCGCGCTTGGCAGTGTAAGAAACATCTGTTCGTGGAGGAAGACCGTAAAAATAGCTCTTGGGTACAGTGATCCTGGTATATGTGTAAGGTTGACGGGATGCAGTGCAAAGGTGTACTTAGCATATCAAGAAAAAGTGTCATACTGTGATCGGCTGCAGCCAGCGGGCTTATACAGATAACCGCGAAGATAAGACGCAACGAGAAAAGAGCATCTTTGTTTGGAATAGACGAAGAAAGATCACCACTGTTTCATCCAGTTTCGGACCAACGGCGTGCCTCGGCAGGTACCAAGTAAGTTACATTATCATTTAGCTTATTTTAATGTTTAGTTTACAAAACAGCATTTGTCACTACATCTCTTAAGTATTTTTATTTATGGACATACCCATTTCTGTAATAAAATTGGTGTTATTGTAAGCAAAGTGTCAATCTTTCGAGTAGAATGACAAGCTCGAGCTGATTCACTATGCACATGCATCTATGCAATTATTGTTAATATAGATACTCAGTAATTAGTTCTGTCATTAATTACATTTTGGTTTAGTGGCATATCTAAAGCGCACGCAACCTTGCACATTAAGTTTGTTTTTCGTTTACTGAGAATTTGTATTCATTTATCGGGTATATGGGACAAAAACCATGGTTTGCCATGGCTGTGTCGATTTATTCTTTCTTGCTTACTAATGGCCTTCAACATTTTTGCAGCCTATCTAGCAGTCGACCATTCATTCAACCGTAAAGGTTTTCAGTCAGCACTTCAATTCATTTGTTTGTCATATAGTTCATGTTTTTCTTCCTAAACTTTTCAAGTGCGAAAGACTGCGGAGCGTGCTTTTGTTTACATAATGGATACAAAAGGGGTAAACAAGTTTTGTTTCATTGCCAACTGCCGTACCGAAATCAGTTTTTAAAGAAAATTGTATATGAAAAGTTCATAACATTTGTTTAGGTTTCTGAATAGGCATTTAGCTAATCCAGATAGGACAAATAATTATTTGCTTCTGTTGTTAATTTCCAATTACCGCTTATCTTAATATCTAACGAAATTGATTTATGAATTTCTAAACACACAAGGGGTCATTGGTATATCTAAACGTTCGCTTTCAATTATACTGTTAAAAATTATAGGATTTTATTATACACGTATATTTGATGTCCAACATGTGACTGTAAAAATTTTTTTCATTCAGAATTACTCAACAAATTTATTTAACATTGGAAAATAAAATTTGTTTGTGTTAAGTTTGTCTGAATTAACGCAGGCCTTAGTTGAATAGACCAAATGGTCAGATTTTCACCTATTGATTAATCTGAACCAAATTAACTAAGGACCGTTACGACAACAAGGATGGTTTAGCGTTAATCACAATTAAGATTGAAGGAATAATTATGATAATGTAATCTATTTAGATGTTGACATCACAATTTATTATTTCTTAAAGCTTTCATATTATATCGCTTGATTGGATCTTTGTTAAAATCATTTTTCATTGTCTTTATTTTCTCCTGCATCAAATGAAAGAAATACTGACATAAATTATCAGATAAACCAAAACTTTGTTGTTCAGGATTTATTGTGCATAGATGCAGTTTACAACTACCTTGCCTGGAGAAGTGTCAAACATGCAAGGCTATACGAAATCGGCAAATTGGTGTAAGATTTCTCGCACCTGAGATGGAGAGAAATAGGCTGTTGACGGAAATGGGTAGATCAGTTCAAATTACGTAAACCTTACCAGGTTATCTGCCTGGATTTGTATGTTATCTGTTACACAAACCTCCGCCGGAAATTCGCACAATGATGAGACCGGAAACGAGCCACGTGCAGTTCCCGTGCTTGTAGCAGCGCGAAATTTTACCTGCGCAAGCGCCGATTATAACCTCTCATTCAGTACGTTTACACGGGGTGCTGAAATCGGGTTGACTTTGGGAGCGGAAATGAATTGCATCTGACTGGAGAATTGGGTAACACAATCGAGCAAATCATTCAAAGAATGCATCGTACTTTACTTAATCAAATACTGCATTACCATACAAGAATTAAACGCAACTCATTTCTCGTCGTAGATCAATTTCATTCACTTTATTGACAATTTACAGCGAATAAAGAACTTTCAAGTCGGCTCGGTTCAAAATCGAGGTGAACGTAATAATTTTATGCCTCAGTTACATACTTTTCAATGAGAAAGTGTGTGACAACTTGTTTGGAAAACATTTTCTAAGAGAGGAAAACATGTCGGAATAAATGTGTGGCAACTTGCCTTAAGAGCAATTACATGAAATCGGATAGTACGTAAATAGCAAAAGTAATTATGTGTAGAAACCGTGGGTTATTATAACAGTTTGGAGAATCAGCCAACACTAATGTTAATGGTTGAAAATATGTATTTTCCAAAAGAAGAGGAGCGAAGGATAACTCCTGTTCTTCCATTAAGAATATAATTGCAATAAATTCTACAGCGTATATGTAGTCAAACACGAAACTGCTGGATAACTAAGTTGAATATATTAAAGAACGTGTATTAGACTTTAGCTGGAACTTCCAGAAAATCATTAAATAGACACCTTTGTGTCTCTAACCACAAAGGAAATAATGATAAGCCACGAAATTATTAAAATAAATGAGTGTAGAAAAGAAAGCCGATAACATTGACAACGATAATTTTTGAACGTCAAAAGGACTTGCTTAAATTTACTATTTTAGCCTGACGTATTAAAATCGCTGGGGTAGAAAACCGAGGATTGAGTTCTTACTCAACACTTGTGTCTGATCTCTGCAGAAAACAGAATGCTATCGAGTTCTGTATCGAATATAATCGCGAATCTAACTGAAATTGAATACCATAATCGTTAGCTATGAATTTTCTGCATGGTGATTTAAATTCAATTCATATCTTTGCTAAATTAAAGAATTGAAGTGCCTGCTTAAAAACTGGTGAATCAACAGTGATTTTAATCGGTCTCATTTAGTATCAAATTGTACTCAAATAAGAAGAAAAAAAATGAATCGAGTTCAACAAGCTCGTAATACTAAAACCCCAGAAATAAAAGGAAAAAGAGTTCGATGAGAAATTCGGGACATCAGTTAACGTTTTAAAGCATAAATAACCAAACATGTCTAAATACAAATGAAACTGACTTACATTTTAATTGGAAAGTTAAAATAAGCATAAATATGATTGAATAATTATAAGATAAGCCACAGTATTTCAGAGACTCACGCGTCTCTTACCAACTTAATTGCTAAGTAGGAAATGTAAGAATTTCGAAAGTAGAAAGTTCTCTCCAACGCGGATGAAAAACATTTTAAATTATTAACCCTTAGTTTCGAGTTGCCATATTAGGAACTCTGGAAAGCTCTCAGTCCAGGATTAAATTGTGTAACTTAAGCAAACAAGAAAAACAAAGTAGTATTTTGGTACTTTGATATTATGTAAGATTTAATACAGCATGCTTTACCATTTTTGGTGGGAAACTCTGGTAGACCTTGATGCGGCAGAATCAAGTTTCGCAGCCAAGAGTGAAGTTGTTATGACATTTCCATATTGGCACACCTGCCAGGTGCAGTAGAAATCGGTAGCAGAAACTCGCTTCAATTGGCGAAATAACCGTTGGTCTTTATTAGTACTAATGCATTTATAGACTTGTTGGGCAAGATCCAGTTCCGATTATTGGTTTTCTTATGCAACCAGAATGTGTAGATCTGCGTAGCAAATATTCCGAGTAAACCTAAACGCCAAACATCAAATTTCAGATTAGTGTCTTTATGACTAAAGTTTGACATCGTAGAGACTTAAATGCTGTTGCTCAACAAACACTGTTCTGTCGTTAAACACTAAAACTACAGAGCTGTCAACTTTTCTTTCAAGTGCTTATTTCTCTATCTTCTTAATTTTAATGGTGACAAACATTCGTAGAAACTATCTGATAGTCATTATGTGATGGAAGTAACATTCCATTTGCAAGTACAGGACATAAATATACGAATAAGAAGAAAGAAGAAAAGCGTAAGTACGGAAAAATCCAAACAGTAATATCAAGAAATCCCTCGGAAATTTTGCAAAATTGTATGTGTGTTAATGAGATTTGCATTTTTTGTGTATACGATTATTATCTTGATGTTTACAGGACATTTTCAAATTTTAAGATATGCCTTTCCTCATGAAGATATGTTATATTGTGAGAAAACCAAAATTATCGAGAAATTTCCGATGTAAAAGGGCACCTAGTATGGGGAAATTATCTTATACATCTTTTTATCGCCTCCTTAGAATATAATTAACTTAAATACCAATTTTTCAGTCATGCATCAAGATACGATAAAACCTTGCAATTTGAGGTAGCATTCGCTGAGGTAAAACGGTTTAAAAAAATTAAAAACGGTAGAGAAATATATTTGTATGCTTGTATATACTAATTTATATCAGAATATATTTCAGTGATTTGCTTTTTGTTTCAAAATTTGGCGTGTGAGGAAAAAAGATTTGGTTTAAAGCCCGGAATTCCTGCATAAAATCGGAAGAAAGAAAGTGCCTCGAGTCCACCTACTGCGTGTCTAGTTTTTTATAAGGTATTTGAACCTGGTGCTCGCCGTGACCGCCTTCTTAATGAATCCCAGCGGTGCAGACGTGAGGGAATTGCGAATTCTCTCTTCCGCGCCTGCGCTTTTCACAAGTTTTGCATAATGATGGTCAGCATCACATTCTGCTGAGGTGTTAGAAGAAACGTGTTGGCTTTCCTGTAATAAATCCCTTTTTTGTGCAATTGAATTGCCTGGAATAACAAAATTATAAAAGGTACTTAAGACATTTTTACTAATTGAGTTTAAACAAGTTATATTTATTGCTAGAATTGTTTTAAATTAGAAATCTTGATGGCTAATTTTAAAAGAATGTACAACTGTTAGATTACGTCTACAAAGATTAATCGAAAGGCTTATAATGTTTATAATAATAGATTGGCTGGCCCCATAGCTCAGGAGCACCTGCCTACCGTGCTAGGGGTCCCGGGTTCGATTTCCGGCGGTGGGGGGGGGATTTTTCTCCGTCCAAGATAATTCCCCATCTTCCACAGAGTCTGGAAGTATGAATGAGAGTGTGAATGTGTGCGTGATGTAATGATTAAAAACCAAAAGATAACGAGTTAACACCTTCGGTATGTTCCAAAGGAGAACGGCCGCCGATATGACCATAGTAGTTAAAGGCGGGGTATAAATGGAACAAGCAAAAAAAAAAAAAAAAAAAAAATTGTTAGATTATATGCTGTATTAAATAACACAGGTAATCTGGCAGAATTGTGGTGTTGTGTTTATATTACGAATTACAATTGCTCATTAAGATAAGAAATTGCATAAAAAAGATTTTTAAAAAATTAACTTTCTTAACTATTTTAGAAACAATGTTATTATTCTGTTGTTGGTTGTGATAGCCCAATCTTAAACGTCTTAATTCATCTTTAAAAAATATTGTGGTTGCTTCCTGAAGACTTTTTCATTTGTTTTTGTCTGTCTTTTGTCACACGTGTGTCTTGCGCCTTAGAGACTATTACTGTATTAAACAAAGAAGAATAAAAACCTTTTTTTAACTGCATTGGATTAAATGCATCTGGATCTTTGGTATCAATTACTCCTTGTAGGAGGCTACTGTAGTTCTCTGTGGTTTTGAACACTTCTATGTCAAACCGCAAAAGAACAGTGTTAGTGTGCAGAAATGTACGGGAAATTATCGAGAGTATTTAGGTATGTTTGCTTAGAATCCAAGTAATCCAAGTACAAATTTTAGTCGGCAGATACAGAAATCTGGACCATGGAACTAGCATTGTGGGTACCTAATTGTAATCTAGAAAAAATATGGGAAAAACATACATGTTTACACTCTGGACGTTATTAAAAAGTTCCTTCTTGTTCAAGTTGCTGAGTGGGTTATTCCGTGTTTGTGAACCACGTACCATAATAAACTTTGAAGTGACAGGTTAAATAGCTTGTATATCTATTACTAATCAATGCTATTGCCAGCATCGAAAATTTAACATACTGTTTAAGCAACAAATGAGTAACATACATTATAGAGGCAGTTCTACTCTTGTGATTTCCATATGTGGGAGAAATGAGCAGACCGGAGGCTACTGAAAAATTAATTTCGGTTGAGGAAGATGCTGGGCCAAACCGAACGGTTATTGATGATTGCGGAGTTGTCAGCAGGAAATTAATGAGAGTACAAGGCCGTTGCACGGTCGCTCAGTTGCCTTCCTGATCAGCAAGCAGGTCCTGGAGATCGTGCGATAGGTGTCCACTCCGCCTCAAGCGAATTCCACGCTGTAGCGAGAGTTCCAGATGGCATCGCAGGTTTCTTCCGTGTCAAAATGCAACATTCTCCAGGCTCTTCACATGTTTATATCATGCAATTGCGAAATTTTGGTTTGTATTATAGGTAGGTGCGTGATGATCAGACGTAAAACAAATGTATCACGTACAAAAATATTTTGACAATGATGGATATTGAAATGTTTAATTAGTAAAACGCAGTGTTCTTCATATTTATATTTGCAGTAGGTATAGTTATAAATAAAAATTCTTGTCAGTCCTGCAAACCATCGCAGTGATTTTTCTTTCATGTTTTCAATTGCCAAAATTTGAATTTTTAGTACGTAAGGACATACTTTATCAAGCAGTCTGATGGAAAACTGTTGGGACGGGCTCAAAGGAGATCAAATAATTGCAACAGTAAAAAGGATAATGATGATTTAGCCCGCGAGGATGAGAGAGGATCAGCTGCACAGACTGAGTTTACCTACCTAGTACTGCAGCAGAACCAAGAGCGACGTTGTGCAGTGGATTGGAAGCATTACAAAAGAGTGAATCGCTTCTTAGTTTGCAATTTGAAAACTCCAGATGCCAAAGTGTTTGGCAGTAACTATACCAATCCTTCTTAAAGTGCAGAAGTAGGAGTGCTAAACTCTTAAGGCAAGATCAATATGATGAAAGATAAATGCAATATGTTAAGGGGGTGTGAGAAAAGACTATTGAAGGCAAGTGATAACTAGGTAAGCACTTCTTGCACATAACTGCCTCTTTGTACTATTTGTGAACACTCAAGATGTTTATATTAAGAGATTTTATATCATGTAGTTTTGATTAATATGTTCATAATGTTTGTTTTATTGGTAGCATTACTAAAATAATACGAGCACATTAGTGCATTAAACATTATTAAAATACCTTATGTTAAACATATTTACGTCACAAATAAAATGTATATCTAAAATTTGTCTGGAATAACTACGTAAACCGAGAGAGAGAGAGAGAGAGAGAGAGAGAGAGAGAGAGAGAGAGAGAGAGAGAGAGAGAGAGAGAGATAATCTTATCACAAAAAGTACAGATCTAATGCAAAATTTGTTAGATAAATTATTTCATCCTAAACCTACCACGAAATATGTAAGTAGTTTATCTCGATTAGTGCACTGGTTAGATAGAAAACTACTATTTCCTAAAAATAAGGAAATTTATTTTAAGACCGCTAGCAGAATAAGAATTTTAAGGGATACTTTTACAAGAGTGTTTAGAGAAAGTTGTGTGAATTCAGCACGTAGGTTTTATAAGAAATGTTCCACACTGGGCCCTCACCACCGGCGGGCATAGTTACGTGCAAGAGCGGTCGTGCGCGTCAAGAGCATGATACACAACAGGTCACCATGGCAACTAATGAATCTGTTATGAAGGAGATATCTGCGTCGCACTGGCTGCAGCATGTCTTTCTCATTATATGTATACTGGGATCCCACCAACTCTTATGTCAAAACACGGGTAGGGAATATTTTATACGCGTTCTTCACATTTTGCTAACACAGTAGAGAAAAGAGATAAGCGGTGTGGTAATATTTGGTTTAATAAAACTAAAGGTGAACCTTTTGAAGAGTATAATTACCGAACGAGGTGGCGTATGCGACTTGCATTCGAGAGATCGACTGTAGCCTAGCAATTCTATTTTTCAACCCAGATATCCCGAGGAAAAAAAAATCGTGCTGGAGATCGGAAAGTTTCTTTAACGGAATTATTCCCAACCCTCTGTAAACCGAGACGGATGGGTCAGGCGGTTTCGTCTTGTGGCCCGCATCCTAGAGGCCCGGGTTCGGTTCCCGTGTCGACCTACCTGACCCATCGTTTTTCGTTTTTTTTTTTCGGGGGATGCCCTTCCCTCTCATCTTCATTCTTATTTCACATCATTTCAGGATAGAAGTGTCGGCGGATGCTTCCGCTGTCGTCACTCCTTGGGTCGGGCGCCCTGTCTCCTCTCACCTCATCCTTCCGGGGATACCCCACTTGGGGCCTAGGTTCAATAACCCACAGGTTTCGGTGCCGAATCCCCTGCATAGTAATCCTAATCCTGTGCATAGACTGGAAAGGTGAGCGTGTTTCCTAATGAAAATCTTTATAGCCCAAATATGGCCACTGAAGTTATAGAAAGATGTATACAAATAAACTATTACTACTACTAACAATAATAGTAATAATAATAATAATAATAATAATAATAATAATAATAATAATAATAATAATAATAATAATAATAATAATAATAATAATAATAATAATAATAATAATAATAATAATAATAATAATAATAATAATAATAATAATAATAATAGTAATTTGCCTCCCTGACATCACCAAGCCCAGTGTTGGGATTTGTTCGGTTTCCACTTGCTCTGAAAGTCGGGGCGAGGGGAACAAATTGAATTGATAATGTCCAGCAACGCAAAGAAAGTCCCTGAGGGGAATGTGCTCCCTTAAACAGTGGGACAAGGACAAGGAATATGACAGGGAACGCACGCTACATAAGGAGCAGAACCATTTAAAAAACATGTGCCTTTTTCACTCTGTACACTAAAACCCAGAAGATTGATTCACAAAAACAGAAACCGTCAGGATATTTTTGAATGGTCTGTAACGGTACTGACATGAGGTGTCATAAACCTGTCCAGGGAGGGTGTAGGAACCTTCTGCAATCCCCCTGCGTCTCAGGCCTCGGAGACATTCTCTTTTGTGGAGGACAGTAGAGTTTCCTGATAGAGGAATCCAGGGTTGAGGGGCCAACCAGCGCCTGGAATGAAGCGAGAGAAGTGGATGACGTTATAAGGGTGAAAGAATGATAGGAAAGTTGAATGATGGAACAATTGGAATGATGGTAGGGGAAACCGGAAGACGCGAAGGAAAGCAACGTCAGAGCCGTGTTTCGCCTGGGATCCAACCCGGGGCTCTTTGGTGTGAGTGGAGTGGTCTAACCAGCGTGCGGCAATAATAATAATAATAATAATAATAATAATAATAATAATAATAATAATAATAATAATAATAATAATAATAATAATAATAATAATAATAATAATAATAATAATAATAATAATAATTATTATTATTATTATTATTATTATTATTATTATTATTATTATTATTATTATTATTATTATTATTATTATTATTATTATTATTATTATTATTATTATTATTATTATTATTATTATTATTATTATTATTATTATTATTATTATTATTATTATTATAAAAACCGAGGACCTGATCTATTATTAAGATTCAGATTATAAACCTTTTTTCAGCCTTGTCCTGCCCCTAAAAAGTGTATCCATGTTTAACTGATACATAATCTTTGCAATCATTGAAAATTCACCCACGATTTTACCTGAAATGTACAGTCCCAGGTAACTTTGCTTCCCTCGAGAGAATTTAACGTAATTCTAGCAAAGCAGCTCTGTATCAATCAGCTGATATTTCAGAATATATGCCGAATGCTAAAATAAACTTGTAAGGTTTACACAGTAAGAGCGCATATTGCACTCGAACACTCCCAGCCAAGAAGCCTTGCGTGGGACGTTCAACAACTCCGCTGTCCATTCCAGAACAGATGTGTTTCTTCAGGCTGACTTCTCGGATATCCGGGTGGGCCGACAGAGATATGGATATTTTATCCCGTCAGCCTTCTTCCCAGGATCTCACCCTGACCTTAGTAACCCGGCCACACCTCTAGGCCATTGCGACAACTTTGGGTTGGGCACAGCATTACGCTCTGAGCTTGTAGATGAACGCAAAGATACGCACAACTCTCGGCCTAATATATTCCTGTAATAACTATAATTATCTGTGCGAAATCGGGACCTTCTTGTCAAGCTTGAATAGCGCGGATTTCAGTGATGGAAAGCTCCGTGGTTGTAGTTTCAAGCGTTTGTTTATCCTTCATCTTTCAACATACTCCTACTGCTGACAAGTAAGAAATTTAACATTGTTATACTATCCTTATTTCCCAAGTGATACCGAGAGTGTACGGCGTGATGCCTTGGGTGTTTCAAAAATTGATAACGTTGTGCAATAAACAATTCAAGGATACCTGTTCTTGTTACGGTCGCAGTACATTTTACTTAATATGAAGCTCAGTGCACTGTGATAAAATAGCTGAAATGAAATTTCAAGGCAGCTTCTTCTCTACTGCAGTCATTAAAAAATCTGGGGCTTTGGACACTCCTCAAAAAGTTTTACCAATAAAATACCCAATTAGTTAAAGCCTTAAACGCATTTTTAAAACAATAAATCACACTTTGGTAGTTTGTTCCCAAATTTAGTTCACAAAAGTTTTCAAAACAACAATTTTAAGAAAAATACGTTCAAAATAAGAAGGAAAGACTTGAAGATCAGTGATGAATTATCCCTGTGGAAAAAGCTATGGTATCGAGACCTGTTGCGTTATACTTTTTAACCTATTTTACAGATTATTGGAAGCAAATTTTTATAGCAATTTTTACTTTCTTTTCCATTTACGTCCTCTATCGTTAACTCATATCGGATGATCGGTGAAATTATGTTCAAATTAGCCCAGGTTCCATAGAGCTTAGAATTGTCGCCCAACGCTCAACAGGAGAAGGGAAACCCCGGAAAAGACGTTAAATAGATAACTCGCCTTTGCCGAGATTCGAATTCGCGATCTCTTGAACTAGAGACAGGCATACTCTACAGATGTGGGCGATATAGCAATTAAATACATAGAGAATGTTGTGCCTAACAATTTTAATGACTTATACTAATCAATTCTTTACTTAATGTGTATTTTTTCCAAAAGTAAAGTTTTCTCTGCAAATATAACTCGTGTGACGAAGTTTTCATCTACGTCCTCTTTTAATGAACTATTTTACAATGACTTAATGGATATGTATGGTGAATCGTCCCCTTTTCCCCTTATAATTGTCCTTTCGCAAAGCTTCAGCCAATTACGAGTGAAAAATCCTCTGAAATTAACGCAAAAGCATGTGAAACATCGGTGGTACCTTTTAACTTCTCTTACATTATTTTAGATGGACAGTTTTCTAGAGCTAGTATCCTGCTTAACCTATAATAGGACGAAATGTTAAACCGTTGTACTATTTAGCCCCAAATTTACGTAACAGCATAAAATCATCATACTGTTCACCTTTAAAACACGCATAATCTACGACCTTCGAGAAAAATAATCACAATTTTCATAGAATTAAGTTTACTGTTTTTTTTTTGTTTTTTTTTTTTTTTTGTTAAACAGTTCTGCATATTTATGCGACTATTTAGCATGAAGATTTAATATGAATTTGGTTACAACATATTCCTCTTATATATGGAAATTATGGCAACCAATAACTGTTATTCAGATGTTTGTTTCATTACAGATATCTGCGTATTTCATGAGGTCTGTTTTTTGTTTGCAAGTATTTGTTTCCAGTGTGGGTCTGTTTGTGAGAAAGAGGTTAATTTGATTTCTGAGAAGATTGGAGCTAGTTCTGATAATTTGAAGAATTGTGTAATGAAGTGGCTATTCAAAAACAAATGAGGTCGTACCAATTCTGGAATTACCCGAAGTGTTTTTGAAAGTTGTTCTTATCTTACATGCTTATGGTTTTGTAATCATACGTGCAGCGAAATTGTTTGCGACCAGATGTGATAATTTGCCAAATGACATTTTGTTATAAATTACCCACTGCCTTATTCGGGTACCTACATGAAAAACTGTTAATCATTGCATGATCTTGTCTGTTGCTTCTTGAACTTTTATCGTTTTATAAAAACAACAGAATGGAGCTCCGCTACTCTTCTTCAGACAAAAAAGTATGAATGCTACCACAGCTGATAGGATAAACACACCCTAGAGATTGGCCATTGTAAAAAGTACAGCCTACTAAATAGGACAATTCATTGAAATACACAGCTGTTTGTCAATAATGATAGTGGAAGTGGTGGCAGAGTTTTCCACAAGCACTACCTTGTGCGGATCGAAAGAAGGGATGCATCCCAACCCTCGCCAGGCCAGGCATGTTCCCCGAAGGGAGGGTCGGTCGGTAGGATCTTGATGAATGTGTGCTGACCCGATGGAACGCCGGTCAGGCGCTGTTGCCATATCCTTCTCAACATGTGGGCCTGGGCCAAGCCAGGGAAGAAAAGAACCAAGAAAACACACAGCCGTCTTCCAAGAAGGTGCCACAGATTTGCACTTTTGTAATTCTGCAAATACAAGAAGAATTTAAGTGAAATTATAAATTGGATGTAGAAAAATTTGTCAGTACTTACTCCATTATTGGACATCGTTAAGTAATTATTTCGAAATTACGTTTCCCTTTGTGAATAGGATCATATGCAGCTAGATAAGATAAACGTTTTATGTGAACCAATGAATCACGTACTCATAAATTTTGCCACTGAAACTTTGAAATTGTTTTAAGAGGCTTTAATAACGCTCTAATTTACTGTCATGTAAAATTGCTATTAAAGGAAACCATTTTTGTTAGTTAATTACTACGAACTTTTCCTCCATATGCATTTTCGAAAGAAAGAAAGAAAGAAAGAAAGATAAAAGAGGATGGTATTCAAACCTTCAGTTCAAAAAGAAGTTCGTGTTGTATTCATAAAAATCCATAATTATGATATTTGCTTGAATTAAAATCTTGAATTTTCTGCGAATATTTCTCTAGATGCTGACACACATCTGTCTGCAATATTTCTAACTTTTTTTGAGAAAATAAAATAACGAACAGATTTCCATTTGTAGATCAATTTGGAATAGAGGATTTTTTTTAAATCTTAATGTTCAATTCTTAATGAAGAACTTAAATTTCAGATATAGTTGAAACGAATTTTCTGTTCACACATAAGGTTGAAACTCCCGTTTTTTATTTAAGAACCTCAAAACGGTAATACTTAGAATCATGGTCAAAAGGCGCTTTTGCATCTTTGATAATTTAAATATCCAAAGCTAAGTTAAAATGCATGTGCTCAGATTGGTATGTGTTTGTAAATAGGCAGGGAATGTTAAAATCCAATTTTCTTGTTATGTTTTGTAGTATAGTTGTACACTACAATTCTTCTCGTAATGTATTTGTTCAATTGTTTTCAAATATTCAGCATACATTCTTTCAAGATGGATGAAGAGATGTAACGAGCCTTTCCTTCCTTGTCTAAATAGTATTGGATTTACGTTTTTAATAATTGTATTATGTGTTACACAATTTTTTTCCTTGTTCCATTTATACCCCGCCATTAATTACTATGGTCATATCAGCGGCCGTTCTCCTTTGGAACATACTGAAGATATTAACTTTGTTTTTAATCATTAGATCACGCACACATTCACACTCCCATTCATACTTCCAGACTCTGGGGAAGATGAGAAAAATACCCACCCCGACCGCCGGAAATCGAACCCGGGACACCTAGCGCGGCAGGGTCTCAGTCTTCCGACTGAGCTACGGGGCCAGCCTACACAATTTTATTTCGATTGCAAAGACCTATGATTTCAAAATAGTACACGACTGATAAAATTTTCATTATTCAAGTTTTCTTCCACTTGGATAATTCACAAATGTTTTGACAATTGGCAGAACATCAAAAATTAATGTATATTATATTTATAGCGAAAAAATATGAAATTCGTCATTGAATTGAAGGTAAATATAGTGCGATCCATATAAATTTGAACCATCAATAGACCATTATTTTGAACCAATAATAGGACACACACACAACTTTGGGTGAATATAATACACACTTGGTAGAAAACATTACACTATTTACATCTCAGAGAAAATGTTGGAAGTGTCCTCCACCAGCATCTATACATGTTTGCTATCGTCTCACCATATTCTCTGATATTTTACAGAGTATCCTCGCCAATGTTACTTATTTCGGTTTGAATGGATTCCTTCAGGACATCAGTTGTCCGTGGCTTATTCTTGTACACACTATTTTTAGATACCCCCACAAGAAAAAAATCCGGTGAAGTTAGGTCAGGGGATCTGGAGGGTTACAACATTTTGAGATTATTCGATTATCAAAAGAACTGGCTTCAAGTTCCATGGTGTCATTAGATGTATGGCACGTTGCTCCATCTTGCTGGAAATAACCTTCTGTCAATTCGATATCATCTCTGTAAAACTTCAGCGAATATGTTTAAGACGAGTGCAAGCATATTTAGATGCTGGTGGAGGACACTTCCAACATTTTCTCCGAGTTGTAAATAGTGTAATATAATCTACCAATTGTGTATTACGAGGGCTGTTCAATAAAGAATGATTACAATTTTTTGGGGGCAACGTACCTTTACTCACCCTCATAATTTTGATGGTCCTTCTCAAAATAGTCTCCCCTGAATGCGACACACTTGTCCTAGCGTTTCTGCCAGTCTTCAAAGACATGCTGGAAACCATTTTTGGGAGATCCTTCAAAATCGCCTTCACCACTGCTTCTGATGATGGACATTGCCTCCCACGAAGGCGTTTCTTCAAGTTAGGGAATAGAAAAAAGTCACATGGGGCTAAATCCGGACTATAGGGAGGGTGAGGGATGCGCTTCACGTTGATTTTTGCAAGTTGATTGGCAATATGCAGCCGCGCGTTATCGTGGTGCAGCATCCAGCCTGCTTCAGGACTGATATGGACTTGCAATGTTTTGAGGACATCCCTGTAGTACTGCCCAGCTACTGATGTGTGTGCAGGTACAACGTGCTCATAAACCATTCCATGAATGTCAAAGAATGAGATGACCATAACTTTCCCAGCAGAAGCGACCACCTTTTCTTTTTGGGGGTTGGTGATGAAGGAGATTTACACACTGAGCTTTGCTGTTTGCTCTCAGGATCAAAATGATGTAGCCAAGTTTCATCAGCAGTGATTACGTTTGGAAGAAACTCCGGATCTTCCTTTAGCATCAACTTTAACTGCATGTTACCTCCATTGCAACGGTAGGCGATACTGAACAAGTCTGAACTTGTCTGGTTCTCACAGGCGGGAACCAGGAGTACGAACAATGAAACTACAGCGTGTTTGTTTCACATTAAGTTAACAGAATATAATAAGATTGAATTTTAATGCGAAAAATTATGACCATTCTTTATTGAACAGCTCTCGTATATTCTCCCAAAGTTGCACGCGTGTCCTGTTATGGCCTATTGGAATGGTTCAGATTTATATGGATCGCACTACATTCCACCAGCAGTGTTCTTTTTATACGTAGTTCATTTTCTCCGTTGATTCTGTATGAAGTTAGTTTGACGGAAATTGTGGGGTGCTGAAACATTATTGTAGTTAGTGAAGTTGTAAATACAGTTGAAACATATTTTTGTCTCACTAAACTGCAACAATCAACAGGAATATTTTCATTATTATTCTATGTTTACCATCCACGTACCCATACTTCGTATTAATACAGAAGTGTATCGGCTTCGTACGTGCGGTTATTTTGAGCTCCCCCCCCCCCCCATTCCTTAGGTTACTTTACCATGTAAATGGCAATGCGGATACCCCAAAATATACAGTTCTACATAGAAGTTTACAAGAGCATTAATCGAAAAGTAATGGGACTTCGCTTTTTCTTGATACAAAAGAGTGCTATAAGGAGCATTGTCCGTTGACAAATGCAACCTTTTTAACTCCTATAAGGCAACGTGTCTGTGATAATGCACAACATATACAGCTTTTTTCTTGCTGCTTTGAACCTTTTACATGCACTGGAAATTAAAACATGTAGTGCACACATTTCGAGGATCAGTGTCAGCTGTGGTTAAATTATTCTTATATCCATAACTATATTTTTATGTAATATGAAATACTTATTCGACCTTAGTTTAAACTATCGCTATCAAATTTCTAATTTGAAGTATTACTTGACAAAGCGTTGAGGCGTATCGAACTTCGGGTGACTAGCGCTGCCATCGTCTCTTATCTGGTCGATTTAGAAGAGTGAAATATTAGTAAGATTAGTAAGTTGATGTACAGTAAGTTACGAAACACAAATACAGCGATTGGAAGCTGCGTGTGTCTATATGATGTTCTCTCGCTCCTGCCGATGTATGACACGTTGCTGTCCAGAAGACATGGTTATATCTGAACAGAGTATACATACACTGGAGTCGCCGTGTATGTGCAATAAGCGCTCTGTGTCGCTTTGCCATGTAGTATATAAATGCTGTGATATTAAGAGCAAACAAATTGTATCAGGCTTGTTGAGTTTCTCAAAATTTTCAATGTACGTTACGAAAAAGAAATACAATCGCACTGCTTATAATTAGGGCCCGGATATTGATGAAAAGTCATCTTTTTTCTGAGTATAGACGATGCTTATTGGGAATTAAGTGCATTCTGGAACAAATACGTTATATATATGGTTTTTATTGGTCATCAAAATTCATTTATTTCCATATTTTTCTGTCATTTTTTAATATTTAGATGCATTTTAAGGCCATTTTATTTCTTTTTCACGAATTTATTGGGCATATTCATCTGTAGTCCACATTTGAGAGACCCAGATTTTATTCCCGTGGCAGACCTGACCCTCACCCTGGGCTTTTTAGGGGTTTTTAAAATAATCTGTGATTAAAAGTTCATATGGTGTACGCCGATATCGTGTCAAGAGACAACTTCAGAACTGATATTTTTGAACAGGATTTAATAGGCAGTGACATAGTGTTTTTCAAATATGCACCTATACCATCTGTGGAAGCGGAGAAAAGTTTCTCAAAGTATAAAGCAGTTTTAGCTGACGACCGCCGTTCCTTTACTTTTGGTAACTTGAAGATGACCATGTTAGCGTACTGCAATGCTAACTAAGGTATGTTTTGGCTAATGAGTACAGTAACTTATTTTTTATACTTTATGAGCTGATGAATTTTGAATTTATTATTTAGTAGCATTATTTACTAAGAAATTGAATTAAAAATATGGTTATTCCAACCATATATTCATTATTTGTCTGTGACAGTTATTATTATGAAAGAAATTGTTAATTTTTGTTAGGTTATTTTTTTTTACACTTGATGTGCATTTTTTTATATTTTAAGGACATTATATATCTCATTTTTAGAGAATTTTTAGGTCAACAACTTCCGGGCCCTACTTATTATCTTTTAATAAGTTTACATCATTAGTTTAAACGCGCTTTTCCTTAAGTCCTTTTGAAAATTTCGGACCAGAGCATTATAAACTGCAATCCAAAGAACATTCCGAATAGTGAAAAATATGAATAGAGAAGGAAATAGTCATATTTATTTATTTTTGCCAAATATCACAGAGTACGTTACTTTGAGGTTCTCTCTGTTATTCGTTTCTTTATTTGGAGTGGGGGGGGGGGTATTAGGAGGTATTCAGTTGTGTTGAACGTTGAAAACATTTTTAATTAACCCTAGAGACTGATGAACGTCGCACTGGCGCCAGTGTCAGGAACTTGTACAGAATTTTACCTACTAAATCTCAGTTGTTAGCCTTGGAAATCTGGGCGTACCACCCAAAACGTGTAGGGATTAGTTTCACCCCTCAGAAGGGATCATGTTGCCCTCTGAAAGAGATTGGGAACCGTCTACCTGCGGGCAACTTGCTCTTTTTTCCCGTAGCCCCAAATCAGCTGCTCAAAATTATTTCGTGTGTCAAAAAGCAGTGAACATATTTAAAACCTGCTAAACACTTGAGAAACAAATTATCCTCCCTGAGGTATCTTTTCAAATTTATTTCAATAGCGGGATATTTTGTTTGAATATCGTAGCTATTCAAAGCAAACACTGCTGAGGAATAAGTATTTTCTAATTCAAAACAATGTGAGACAAAACAAGTATGCTTCAAAGTCGTAAAGCAGTCCATCTTTATATCTTATTATTTATTTACAACGATGTTTAACCTGTAAGGAAAAGCAAATAGATCTAAATAGATTCTCGTAGCTGAATGCATTTGTAAATTTGCACCCTGTACTAGATGCCTCATTTGGTAGAGAGCTCGTATAGTCAAGTATTGCAGTAGTGTTTCTTAATTGACACATAACTACAGCAATAATACTAATAATAATAAATAATAATAATAATGTCAGCAAATATTCCATGTATAGCTGTTGCCTCAAACTCAAAGTGCTAATTTTAGTAACAGGTTTGCAAATGCAAGGGAATTGATGTAGGAGAAATTTCTTTGGGGAAATTTGATTTAAAATGCACGTGATTCTCGGATTACTTCTAATTTTTTCTTTTGTCGAGTAGGCCAATGCTGCATGTTTGACATAAAGGTATTATGTTTAATGCCATATGCTAACAATATGTTTGCAATAAAATCTTATTTTTTTTTAATTAAGAAAAGTGAGCAAAACGTCTGCAGCTTCAGTCAAACGTCCTATCAAAATTCAAGTTTATTGTCACACCGTTTATTTTACTTGGGCCCTCCCTGTCCTTTACCACCAATTCATTACGTCTCGATTTAAACCTTAAAATATTTATTTAATAGCTAATTTTTTTTAGAAAAATTCATAGGACGCAATCTTCAGTAATATATTTTTGGCTGAGAATATATAATTAACAGTCCTATTTATAATCATAATAATAATTAATTGTTGCTGCTGCGTATTTCTAATGGAATTTTACTCGTATCGTCGTATACCTGTGTCAAAATTTAATTTACAATCGCCCCTTGCTGCTTTTATTACGATTTACTTTTTGCTTCTCTACGTTTTATCAGATCATAATTTAATGTTTTTGTCTGGTGAAGCACTTGAAATCCACTGTTACAGTAATGTTAAAATATGACACACACTAATTGTTAATTCTAGTGACAGCTGCAATTAGTGTCACCTTTTTCACCTTCACTTCGTATTTCTTGAAATTGAAGAATGGTGTTTCATGCTTAATTCATAAAATGTAACAGTTATCTTTGTCTTAGCTCGAATAATGTTGATTGTTATAGTATTATTAAATATTTTGTATTATTTTGTTCACATCAGATTAAATTCCAGCCCTTTATTACTTATACGTCAATGAGAGAATATCTTCCAGTTATAAACACCTTCCATATTTCCTCGGCTTAGAGGACGCAATCTTAGATATATTCCAAACGCGGAGACAGACAGCATCCGAACAAAGCTCTGCTATAACCAGAGCTATTCACGTTTTATTCTGAAGCTGTCAGACGATTGTTTTGTTTTTATATTTTGGGTTGTGTGCTAACTTTGGCAGGACTGAGGGCATACCGCTATTCTTAGGGAGCCTTCCATTGTTCTGCTCCTTGTTTTGTTTCTTCTGGCGCTGGGACAACTTGTCCCTTCGTTTACAAAAAAATAGATCTGGAGAAGTAATTCACTCTGTCCACGAATGAATTAAACTTGCCGATGCTTATCTTAAGGTAGGCTCTAGCATCCTTCTGTTACGTCTCCTACACTTAGACCTTTTCACACGATTACTTTTCGTATTTGCTTCCAATTTATTTTAGAAGGGTGACAATGCCACTGGTTATTTTTCAACCTAAATTTGACGTCTACATATGCACGTTTTTAAAACGATAGAAAGCATTCTTGACATAAATTGAGCGGCCAGAAATGCTCTACATCACAAAAGGATCGCTTTTTTATGAATATAAACCAAAAACGTTTTATGTGATCTGAATAGACAATTTTTGAAATAAAATACCCCTAATATAATCCATTCCAAAGCCGCCAAAAATAAAGACGAAAGACACATGGCGCAAAATTTTAAGTTTTTACTTTTATTCAGGCCTGTAAAAAATGAACATCAAAGGCAATTAGAGAAAAACTGAAATTATAATTATTTTCAAGGCAAATGTAGGAATATAAATAAAAATCATTTACAACGAATGTCAGAAGGTAGAACACATAAACAGGCTCAATGGCAGAGATCAAGCGGTCGAAGCTCTCTCTATGGTGGGGGATTCCTTTATTTATTTATTTTGTAACTTTACGTCATCCCAACGTTTAGTCATATCGGACGGTGAATGAAATGGGTGAAATGATGCTCAAATGTGTCCAGCTCATGGAGTTTAGAGCTACCTGACATGTGTCTGTAAGGATAAGGGAAAACCCCGGAAAAAACTTATCCAGGAAACTCACCCTGACGGAGATTCGAACTCGGGACCTCTTGAACGTGAGCTGTGGTGGGGAAGGGGTATTATCTGTATCATATTCAAGAAGTCCTGATTTCGAAGCTGGTCAGGGTGATTCTGGAAAAGTTAAGCGGTTTTGTTTAATATGGTAAGGGGTATGTCGTTTAACTTAAAGTTAATAGGGACCCTGAGCCCAAAATACCACTATTTTTCAAAACAACTAGAAAACTTATAAGGAGCAGAAATTATTCTAAATCTGGTTTATGAAGGAAATTATGAAAACATCTCTTTGAAATCGCTGAACTCTAATCAACAAAGTCTGAAGGCGGAACGACTGAAGAACCAGAAAAAGTAGACGGTGTTTAACTACAAATAGGTAAAGTGGACCATTTTGGAGTACCATATAGGCCATAGAAAGGTTTCGAATCAGGGACGATATGGTGGTTCTGAAATTGGCTCTGTATCCAAGGATCTCAGGTTCAGCGACAGCTGTCGACATCTGTGACCCTTTAAGTGTGCAGCTATTGACCTGCAGCAGTAGGTTAAAAGGATGTGTTAGAGAGACTATGGGTATTCGATGTTGTTAAACGCAATTAGACCTCTCTGACCTTGTCACCTGGAAAAGAAACGGAGGGGCAACTAGAGCGTCGTTGTTTTCCAAAAGCGTGGCCTATTGTAACTTTGTATAAAGTTGTTTTTCCTGTAGTGATTATATTCTCTCTCCCTATTTGAAGTGTTTCATCTTATTTTTAATCAAAATATTTTAATATATTCTAGCGTTTCTTTGAAGGGTTTAAATAAACTCAACCCAAAAATCATAAGAATTCACACACTCGTAGGAAAAATATATTTATTAGCTATTCATTTATTATATAATTAAATTACTAATTTTGCCACTATTAAACTGTGCGATTTATATCACACATTTAACTTGACGCTAATAATATTAAAAAAAATTAAACATGATCTAATCAATTTTTATGCTAAAGCTGACGTTACCAAAAGTTTGCCTGCAGTTATTTTTGTGGATAGCAGTTCAGTCGGTTAAATATGAAAATTGTATTTAAGTTCAGCCAAGAATGCCAAACTAAGCTTTTCAAGGAAATCTCGCACCGCATACTAAGCTAGCCGGCCCTCGTAGCCATGGTCGCTAGAGCATATGTCTCTAGCGTTCCACCGCGTAGAGGGTCGTGGGTTCGAGTCCCGCCTTGGGCATGGGTGTTTATGTGTATAGTGTATATGTGTGTGAAACTACAGAAAAGAGAGAGTAGAAAAAAAGCAAATGGAAACAAGAAAAAAAGGTTAAATAAGCAAAAAGAATATATTTCTATATACATAGGTATATTTTTAATAATAAAAAGTAAAAAAAGCCACAGCAGTCTACACTTCACCTGCAACATTTTTCGAAATTATTATTTCTCAGAAATTGCTCTATTTTGATTAAGGCAAGTCTACACTGAAATTTCGCTGAAAATATTGAAAATCATGTTTTCTTTTTTGGCATTTTTTGGTAGCTTAGGGTGTGTAGTAGTAGATGGCATGCTATTTTTATCATTTGCACCATTTTAGACATCACGTGACAATTTAAAGAGACCTCTAACAATTGTTAAAAGTAACAATCATTACTTCAAAATTCATAGAAACTTTTTTCTAGCATTTTTCAGTATACAAAATGCCTCACTCGTCATAGTTTTTCATTTAACTTGGTGAAACTTACAGGATATCTCCATAATATGTAAATAAGAAACTTCAGATTCCCACTTTTTTGTTAACGCTTATTTTTTGAAAATGATATGGTGTTAAGGAATGAAAAAATTAATATTTTCAACGTTTTGAGAGCTAACACGTGGAAAATATTTTAGAACAAATGCTACAAGAATATTCAAAAAAAAAAAAAAGAATGTGGGTCTTCTAAAATTGCTCTGTACTAGCCGGAAGCAAAAATTGTAACATTTTTTGAGGCATAGAAGATTTTATATAGCGAGTAATAATTTTTACAATATTTTCAAAAAATTAATAATTAATGAAATGTTTGTAGCAACATGAAAATTTGCATGCAAGTTTAAAATGACACTAATGTAGATACATTTTCATAATGAAAGGTTTATTATTATAGAAGTTGAAATTTTCAGTGTAGCCTTGCCTTAAAATTCCATTTGATATTTTCGTGGAAAAATTAAATGTATATATTAAATTTATTTGGAATGTTCACAAAAGTCCTCTTTATCCTGGATGACTTTAGTATAACTGGTAAGCCGTAGGAGGTAGAAAACATCTTAATACACAAACATGTAGATCTCGTTAAAACATCCGAATTTTGTCAAATAAATGTTTCCTTTATTCTTTTCTGTGGAGTGAACCATTTCCAAAGTATTCGTTGTTACTTGTTAGCATTTTCTCAAGTGGAAAGTCGCTATGTTTTATCTGCAGGCCATTCAAAGAGAACAGAATTTCAAACACATCTAGCGTTCAGGCTTAAAACATTTGACTATCACTTAGAGTCTACTGTATTACTTTTTTTTTTTTTTTTAATTTACGTCCGCCCCAACGTTAAGTTATATCGGACGGTGAATGAATTTGGTGAAATGATGCTCAAATGAGTCCAGGGTCCATGGAGCTTAGAGTTACCTGACATTCGTCTTGAAGGATAAGGGAAAACCCCGTATCTAGATAACTCACCCTGACCAATAATATAAAGTTTATCTTGTAGATAGAGCAATAATTGTTGTAAGCAATAATAAAGAGTTGAGAAAGTCATGTGTACATCACATAACGACCAGCTGTTTAAAACATTTGACTATCACTTAAAGTCTACTTATTGTATTACCTTTTAACTACAATAAGATAATGTTGATCTTGAAGTAGATAGAGCAATAAATGTTTGTACAAGAGTAGAGAAAGTCATGTGTACATCACATAACGACCATTACGTACTGCTACCACCACCACTACTATATGTCGTATACATCCCCTTTAGTACTTATACTCCCTTAATCTCTGTCATCTCCACCCTCGAACTCCCAGCATCTGTAAAGAGTCTTTTCGATTTGCGGCTTTTTGGTACGTGTTTACATTTTATATAGCATAGATTATTGTTTCCTTCCTGTTGCCTGCAGTTGATCACCATTAATCTTTCCGCTCTGAGGCTTGATTAAGTTGTTTTAACAATATTTTTTATTTCATTATGTAGTTGTAACCTAATTCAGGGAATAATATTTTTATCGGCGGAGTCAGGCTAGCTTACCCAAGTACTGTGTGTCCATTTTAAGCTTTCTAGGACTCCTATGAACTAAGTTGGACTGTTATTTACCTCCGGTCATCGTAGAGTCGCTGTTAGCGCAAAAATATGGATGCTTGAACGTGTTTTACACGCTTTGTATAGATGAGTGGGTAAAGTAACGTAAGCATAAAAGTGGTTGCTTAAGTATAGAAGCCCCTCCCAAATTTAAAACCCAGCTAGTTAAAAATCTTCGTTCTAAATATACTTTTCACCACGAAGTACATTTAATTCAATAAGATATTTTCGATTTGACGTGGCCTAAAGTTGGGTATGCTCAGTGTACTATAATTTGTTTATTGGAATGTGTGAAGAACTTACATGGGAGTCCAAGTGTGAAAACACACTCACAGACCAGTCTCTTCATTAAATGATATTCTTGTGTAAATCGTTCCAAATGTCATCGTTACGCTAGCTTCTTTCCAGTCTAGTGTTCGTTACATTTTTTAAGTTGTTGGCAGAGGAGACATTGTGGCACCTTGCCGACTGTGCTGCTCCCTCTACAACACGAATATTTTCTATCAATAACTGTCTGTGTCCCAGTGGCGTAACTCCAACTATTAGATCCAAGGGCAGGACACGTGCAAGGTACCCAATGCATTCTATCTTACTGTTGCCAGCTGCATTCATTTGTTTCGTGGTTTCCTTCCTCATTGGATCTAAAGATCTACAGGGGAGCAGAGTGATAGTTCACATAGGTTAAACGCGTTCATCTGTTTGCATACGCAAGTGTGCTTCAGATACATAGAGTTCAGTTGCGTTGTTTAACGTGATGCACACATTGAAGAAACACTTGTTGGAAGGTTGAATCATACTTGAAAAATACAATTTTTCATCACGTCTATGTTGACGATAGACTAATTAACTCATTCAGACGGTAAATTGAATTTTAGTGACATACTTCAAATTAAAATGTATTTAATATTCAGAGTCAGTACAGGTTGTAGGAACGAACATCATATTTTATTTTTCTATCATAAAATGCTTTGCGAAAAAGTACTCTGTAAATTACTTGCTCTATACACGTATAGCCTGGAGGAACAAAATCTGTAATTCACATCTGGTGTCTGAACCCCTGATACGCCGGCAACTTCTCCGCTTTAACTGTGCAACAGGACAATCTAATCTGCTAATGGGTCATGCGATACCGATCGGCAGCTTTCATCATTATTAGAATAGATCGGTCCCCTGTGTAACTGTAGCCGGATGATATCAATATGGTTCTTCAAATCGCAACATAACTGAAATGTCTGAAGCACGGTTTGCTCTGAAAATGTGCAGTACTCTATATTGACCAAACAAATTATATTATTCTACATAATGAGCCACAAATATCACTTTTAATTCGTTGCGTTTGTGGATGTTTATTATTATTATTATTATTATTATTATTATTATTATTATTATTATTATTATTATTATTATTATTATTATTATTATTATTATTATTATTATTATTATTATTATTATTATTATTATTATTATTATTATTATTATTATTATTATTATTATTATTATTAATTATTATTATTATTATTATTTTTATTATTATGTAACTTTTACACCTAATAAAACAAATTATTCATACGAATGCTTGATACTTTCGTTACACATTTAATTGCGGGTGCAATGTGGAAGAGACGAAATTAAACTGATAATAAAACGTCTGTGTGTGCTGAACGTAAGATTTCCATACTCTTTCAACAGCGGTGTGAAACAATTGAATAGACACAGCACTTTAAGTAAAGGCGGTGTTGAAAAATTCTAACAAAACAATGATGAGATCTAGCATATGTCAGATTTTAAAAAACGTTTTGCTATGTAATGGCGAGAAAAATGAATAGTGATTTTCCAGCTGAAAAATGTGCAAGAACTTGGAAAATTTATAACAGTAACAAGAAATACTTCAGAAAGAGTAATGTGGCTATTTTATATAAAAATATATTTTCTTGTGTACCAAGATCAGGTTTATCAGTGATAAAAAGTAGTCCAGAAACAAAAGTACTCAAGAGACCATTCTCAAAATTTTGAAATACACTTTATTTCACACGGAAATATCGTAAATATAACTAAAAGTTATTTTTGTGGGAAAAAAGTTTGCAGATGTAATTCGAAGATATTCCTGTTAACTGCATGCTTGGAAGATATCGAATTTTGATATCCACTAATTGATATTTTTAGAGACGCAAACGGGTATACATACGCAACATGCTCGTGCAGATTTTTTCTAAAAAATATTTTCTTTTTATTTATAGTGTCAAACTGCGCATTTCTGGTGGAATTCTGGTGTCAAATTTTTGCTTTCTGTAATTAATTGGGCTCTGATTTCTATGAATTTATTTCTTTTTTCTGACATGTCGAAAATGTGTGATTCATGATATTTTGAACGAAATTATTGTACCTTTAAGTATATTTTCTGCCTTTTTAGACACTTTATTTGGTGACTTTTTTTTACTAAGGTTTATAAGTTCATTTTTAAAACAAATCCAGCTTTTGTCTCTTTTGTGAGTTTCGTTGTATTAATTATTCTTTCGTTAGTAAAATCATGTTTCAGGAACACAAAACCTAAAAATCTGAAGTCATCAAGTCTTCACTTTGCCATTTTTAATATTCTTAGGTCATGAAAATCCGGGCCCCAATTGAAAAATTTCGTTGTTGATGGACCGAACATATTTCTGACCCTGCATGATTTTGCCTTCAAGCTGACATATCTGCAAGTTGTTCCTGTAAGGACATATATTTGCAAAGGTTACAAGTCATATTAATGGAAATAATTGTTGGTATAAGGAAGAGGTAAAGATCAACGAAGCTGCTCATAGAACTCCATTGCACGTTTTCAAAGCCCTCTTGTTACGGTTTATGTATCAGCCCTCAATGACTTACACAGCACTAAATCCTTCAACAGGCTCTCAGGAAGTAACTTTCTGGTACTTAACTAATAAGGAGCTTTTCTCCAAGAGAAGGGGTTATACATGATGACAGTGAATGTCGAGGTTGCATAGCATTGCCAGGTGTGCAGCTCGGCTTTATTGCCAAAGGTCTCCGCATCCAGGTGTTCCGTCTTTTAATTGGCACAGGGATCTTAAGGCCAAGTGTTCGTATTTAGACGACGTATTGAGAGTAGATACAATGTATTACTGTTTCAACACCTGGTAACACTTCAAGACGTCGATGATGCATTTTGAAACAATTGCATTGCACAAACAACTCATCAACTGGCTTAAAACACCTGGATTCGTGAGTCAACTTCGAAAACGAATGCATAACAGTCATGGCACCGCGAGATGCTGTGTTTGTATTATAGTGTTTGTAAATACAACTTAAAATCATCTGCAATCAGAATAAATTATCCATTGGAATTGATACAAGTGCAAGAATCCTTCGTTTTAGACGTTGCTCTCATTATGACGAGATCTCGTTCGTCTAAAATGGCAGTGTTTTTATTGCCTGACTTTGCACTGCACAGGGCTTGTTTGCTATAATCCTTGTTTAAACGTGTACATTAGCGAATTATGAAAAGGGAAGGAAAGGCTGCGTGGAAGGATACTCGTCAGCGAGGAGAGGTTATTAGTAGGGGCTTGCCCGCCTCGGTAGCGTAGATGGCTGCGTGTCTGCCTCACGTTCAAGAGGTCTCAGTTCGAATCTCGGTCAGGGTGAGTTACCTGGATAAGGTTTTTCCGGGGTTTTCCCTTATTCTTAAAGACGAATGTCGGTAATTGTAAGCTCCATGGACCTCGGACTCATTGGAGCATCATTTCACCCATTTCATTCATCGTCCGATATGACTAAATGTTTGAAGTAGGGGCTTGGAAGTTGATGACCAAAAGTCAGAGGAAAATGGCCAATAAAATGCACTTAATATCGGGGGAAATGACATTAAGTTAAAAAAAAAACATACACGTTTATGCACCAGGAAGACTTTTCTATATATATGCATATCTTTTATTGAGTATTACAATAAAGAACCATTGCCAATCGGGTTGAAGGATCGCCGGTTGTCTTGAAGAATAATTCCTATACTTTGAAAAACTCCTAGTACTTCAAAACGTGTTTCTCCGTAATCTGATTTTCTTGCAGTCATGTTACTTTTCAAAGCTCACAAAGATGAACTTTTCGTTTAACCTTTTTCACAATTTCAGTAAGCAGTTTTGAAAGTGGTACGCCATCTTAAATATTCACTTTGTTTTATCACGTGTGGTATTTCACTTGGCTATTATCTGGCGTCATGGACGCAGCCAAGGTCCCCTAATGAAAAATTTTCTTCAAAACAAATAAAGTCAAAAATTAACCTTACATAACTTTCTCAGTTTTGCACAACGACTGATACTCAATCTTCTTTTCTACTACCTTTTTTTATTTTCTCAGAAAGCTCTTTTCCCACACATTTTCGCAAATGTTCCTCCACACCTTTAATCTTTCTGATAGCTGCACGTGCACTGTCATCTGTTTTTTTCTAGCCATGTTATTCTTTCTGCCAAAATTGAAAAGTTGGCACTGATAAATGCCAAACTTCTCTTAATTTTAGGATCATCCAGCAAGTCTTAGCCAACAGCTGTAGATGCAGTATTTTCAAACTAGGAAAGACACGCACTATGCATGTTACGTAAACCACTTTTAGTGTTAAATGATATAATTGTGGTTCCCAATTTCGCTACATCTTTTACGCAGTCAAAACATTTTCACACCCTGTGACCACAAAAGAAACATGCTTTGATTAAGTAGCTTGCATATACGTTGATAGCTAACCTCAATTACTTCCGTCGTAAGAAGAAACATTTTCGGAGGGGTGTCAATTTCTAATGTTCAAATACACGTGACTAACGTAAACAAATTACGTTAAAAAGCAAAAGACTGAAAAAAATACAACAAAAAGTATATTTCCTAAACAATGACCAATTAAGATTAAGGAACCCTCTAAAAATGCAAAAAGATGCAAAATAATAGTAGTATTGGTTCATTTTTAAGATAAATGAATTTATATTGCATTCTGCACTGTCTGTGAAAACACAAAAAACAGCAGCAAAGCAGCAAGTACCTTCTAAGTTTACTCCACGTGGGGAAGATAGTCTGAGGTCTCTGTTAAGCTTAAGTCACATATGAATCAATTCCTAATGGAAGCAGGGAAGCAACGAGCTCTTCTCTAGTCAATGAAGGATGCAACCGTTACCCCCTTTCTATTGTTGCATACCAGGGTTGTATCGATTCATGTCTAATTTTACCCAGTCGTAGACCAGAATATCTTCCCCACGTGGAGTAAATCATGTAATAACTGGTTCTGCTTTACTGTGTGAATACCTTAGATTCATTAAATTCTCTTATGAATTCAATGAAAAATTAATATTTTTAGGAATATTAATTCTAACCCAATAAACCGAATTAAAATAATCATCACCATGAGTACGAATTATTGAAACCAAAATAGATACACCTAAAGCTCCTTAAGAAACAGCAAGAGATAAAAAAAATACTTATATATAGTCTTAAATATTAATGGATTATAAGATTTACAGAAAGGAAAGCACGATTTATTCTCTTTACAGTGGCATCTAATAGTTAAGTATTCATATTTTTATTAGAAACGTGATAGAATTGTTGCAACAAATATCACGGCTGATAAAGGCTATTTCGCTTGCTAAATCAGTACGTTGTTTGGGCGGGTAGACATGGCAACACATTTGCGTCTTGGATTAAACCCGCAGCGCGCTAGGTAGCACAGAGAAGGTCGTTCTTTAATTGAGGACACGGCTGAGATAACAGCAGCAGTAGTGGGAGAACGGTGACATGCTGTCTGAACCGAGCTGATAAAAGCACTCTGGAACACTGCCAGCCAATCACAAGTGCTACACAAGGAAAAACAAAACCCTAGCACACACCCCATTGGTCTCTTCATCATTATGGAGAGACGCAGTTATTCTGCTGTTTTTTTGTTCTCTAGATTCACAAAGTTGTAAGTCCGTATCCCATTACACAGTCTTTTTATGTGCCTCGTTATTGCTACTGTGGCTATGATGTATAACCTGCTGCGTATCTCATTTAGCTAATCAATGGAAGCTGCATACAAGCAAAAGCAACAGTGCTGGAGGATGAAATATGTAGGCAAAAATTGGAAACCGCAGGGACAAGAAATTAACGAATTCACAGCCCTGTGGACATAAATTATTAGATAACGGAATTTATTAACTAACGAAAAGCAAACATGCAAAATCAGATAACAATCTTGTTAAAATCAAACTTTGCTATGCTTATGAAATTATTTGAACACTGTAGTTTTATTTTACGCTTTACATCACGGCTGAGCTGTCAAATTTCGCAATTCAAAACCTATTTATTCTTGGCGCAAACCGCAATAATTGTACAGCGAAATTTTGTTTATACTTTAAAGGGACAAATACCCTCATATTTGCCATTTTTTATAGCTGATCACAAACAGAACCCAATATTTTCCAATTCTACTTCCTAATCAAGTTCTGAGATGTCGTTCTGAGTCCAGAATTGACCCATCTTTTTCTCGGTCCGCCTTAATCCCTTCTTTATAATTGTATAGTAATTTTGGTAACCTATTCAGGTCTAACCTTCCTACATTTATTCTTCATTTATTCTGGTATAACTACCTCATTTTGCTTCAGTCACTTGGGTCTATTTCTTAGTCTCTTCTGCCAGATTGGCAAGTATTTCCAGTCTTTTTTTGTGTGTTAAAGTTCATATTTCGCAGCCGATTTTAAGGATGTTTTTCAATAATTAAGGTGTTCTTTATTTGGTTAACTGTTCATCTAAGTTTCTTCCAATTATACTGTTTAATTGTTTTGAAATGTTTTCCTCCACATCTATATATGTTTTATTGGATAGTTATACTATTACGTATGACATCTTTTATTCTTCCTCGCCCTTTTTTTCTCTCCCCTTCTCACTAGTTCAGATTACAATAAAAGGCTGATAACTTATCAAGAACGCGCATGAGATCATTAGTTTTATTTTCCAGACTATTCATTAAAGAGAACTGCGTTTGTTTCTTAACAATTTTATAAAAAATGTTATTTAGTGCAGCAAATGAAGACTTGTTTTACAGTAGATGAATTGCTATTCTCGAATTCTCTTGCAAACGGGCGAGTTCACTACATTTACCCCACCTGCTTGGGACCATGTTAAAAGAGTAACTTGGATAAAGTCATGGAAAATGTTGTGGCCTAGTGTGGGTGACCTGCTAGTAAACAAAGTTGAAGAAGAATAACAAATAAGTGTGGAAAATTATTTTACAGACATTTTTAAAAATATCAATGACTGTTCCAACTGTTCCGATTGAAGAAGACAGTGACAATTGGTTGCAAAACGACAATGACGGAGGTTATAAATCGATTACAGAGGAAGTTATTATTACATCATGCAGTGTTATTAAAAAAGAAAATGAAGAGTATGCAGATTCAGACAGTTGATGAACCGCACAAGCAGTAACAAACAAGAGATATTGATGCTTTATTTCGAGAGTCAAGCCAAAACATTGCCAATGAACTTCTAATGTTAAAGCGGATGCGAGATCGCGCTGCTCGTAAACTATGCACTAAACTGAGACAGCAGAAGCTCACTGCTTTTTTTCGGTTAATTTTTCGGTGGTGTTATACATGTTTCTTTCTCGTTTTTCCGTCACTCTCTGGATAACCCGGAATTTCATAACTGAAGTCGGCCCTGGTCCCAGTTGATCCGGGTAAACGAGTTACTACTGTATTCAGTTACGCTTATTTGTAAATGAGTAGTAAAATAATAATTTCTTCTACACTAGCCGTGTGTAGGCTAAGGTTTGGATGAGTAGAGCCAGACTGAAAAATTCAATGCCATAGCCGGAATTTGAACCACGGATCTCCCGCTCTCCAGGCTGTTGCTCTAAACCACTGAGCTAATATGGCCAACATACCGACATTGCATTAAATTCTCCAACTGACTCGAAATGTTTACCGCTAGACCACTAGGGGTTTTCATATGAGGGAAAAAAACAGTGTTTTAACTATGAAGCCTGGTACTTAAGTACTTACAGCATAGTAAGTCGCCACAAAAGATGCGTGTCTTATAGCATATGAGAACCCCTAGTGGTCTACCGGGAAATATACAGTTGGAGAATTTAATGTCGTGTCGGTATGTTGGCCATAGTAGCTCAGTGGTTTAGAACAACCACACGGAGAGCGGGAGATACTGGTTCAAATCCCGGCTATGGCCTTGAATTTTTCAGTCTAGCTTTACTCATCTGAATAGTAAAACTTTCTATACTTGTGAATGTGGATGATATAAAATTCCTCTTATACACATGTAAGAAAATTACTAAGTAATGACGTATAATTGAGAGACAGAAAAATTATAAAATTTAACATGGTATGAAAATCCGAGCCGTGCTGAAATTATTTTCGGTAACAAATGTCGGGTAGACAATTGCTTGAGAGTATATTTAATATAGAGTAACAACGTACTCCGCTATGATAACATGGACAACTAACTTGTAATGTTACTTTTCGTTAGTTTACAAGAATTATGTTGAAGGTAAAGTACAGGCCAGCAGCGAATAGAACAATGTTCAAGAGATGAAGGTTATGGTGGCAGAAGATGAGACTAAATATGCCAATAAGTTGAAATTAAGTTTCGCTCTTTAGATGGCATAGTTCTCAGCAACCCAGCCAGCATTAGGCCTGAAAGACCACTTAATTTTGCTAAGAGGCCTCTTTATCAATTTACTTCCCTTCCGAAGAAAATTCATCTCCGCGTGATTTGTCAGTACCAACATAACAGTTGTTTTCCACTTAGAGGTTTTAGCCCATATGCTCCCTCTATGAACTCAGCTAAAAAGCAAGAGGCTGCTGTATTCTCTACAGCTGCACCTAAATGTTTACCATTTCTACAAGTCTGTCGGCACAAGTTCAATAACACGTTACGCGATAGCCATCTCCACATTTGCTGGAATTCGTTTCAAGTTATACTCTTTAAGTGAGCACTTCGTATTCCTCGAGTGCCATATTTTAATTACACATGCAGGTGCGGTTGTGTATTTTCCAACTGCGCGGTAGTACTTGATAGATGATGCTGGCTGCGGAATAATAAACGAATGCGCCGGTGCAGCGCCCCTTTTCGCACGCCTCTTTAGCCGACTGCACCGTTGTTGATGGGCGTATCTAGGACAAGACTGGCTGAATAGATTCAAGTCGGGCAATCACCTACCAAAGAACGCTTTTTGTGCAACCCTCCCATTGTATTTTGCATGTTATTTGATTGTTGCTGGCTGCAGTTATATCGTAGAAGCACTTCAACACGAACAAATGCATGTCGATAATCTGATTCACGCCTCTCTATGTTGCATATCAATAATGTTGAAAAAAAAAAAAACGTCATTTGGCAAACTATTGTGAGTTTGGTTTAGGCTTTACCTTTTTGGTAATTAAGGTAATTAAAAAGTCACTTAATTTCAGTTTTGGCGCACAAACACGTAAGGACGCTAAAACTAGAATGACCCTGTTGTAAACGTATGGGATGAGAGGAGAGACGTACAGTAACGGGACTTCTTAGGCCTCTGGTGGAGGAAAATTCATGGGAGTTGAAACAGGCGGTTATTGTACAATAAAGTCCGTAAGCTTCCCTCCACTCTGATTCTAGTGTGAAACAATTTACAATATATCTTTAAGACTACTGACCAATTTGATTTAAATAATCAATCTATATCTGTGTCAATATCTTCATAACCGAGTCATGAGAAAGAAAGAGAACTAAAAAACATTATGTCTTCAAAAATTAGACGCTTTACCAATGGGTATACTTACGAATGGAACTTGATAGTTTGCATTCTCTTTCTCACATCTGTCTTATTAAATGCCAGGAAATTATTGCAAGCGCGAACATCAGTTGAAACCATATCCAGGAAACTGGTCAGACGAGATTCAAACTAGGACTTCCGGATTTGCAGTCAGACATGCTGACCACTCGCATTACGCAGACAGTAAGTGGTCTCACTACTGCTTAGGTGTTACGTGAAATATAATTCTTGCAGGCGAGAGTTTATGCTCTTGACCTTATCCAAGATTCGAACTTGGGATTCCAGGATTATAAGGTAAGCACAGTAGCACACAAGCAACATAGCCTATCTTTATTATCTAAGTACAAAACCATTTTATCGATTCAATAGCTATTTTGGTGTTCGAAAGTTATTTTCTTTACAGCATAGTGCTATAATGCGAAATAAATGTTAGCTATTTGCCTTAAATTATGTAGCAGTGGCGGTTCGGAAGCTCTGTAATTTCCATGGTTGCAAAAACGGAATAGAATTTCAAATTAATTTCACTAATCTCGTCAAGACAGGCAGTTTTCAACTTTATGGTTCGAAGTTATTTGTCTTATTTATTACCAATAATTAAAATATATTACACCAATATCGTTGAGTTAAAAGGGTTATGGTCACTTTTCCTTTGTAGAGAGACATGTTATTCTGCAGTTGCCACCCAACTCCTTCGTATTACATTTTTAACTGCATGCTCTCAAATACGTGGCAAGCTGCTGTTTCAGGAGAGTATCACCAAAATCAGGCCGAAGCACGATGGAAAACCATAAATATATAGCTCTGTCAATTTAGAGGCTGTAGAGCCGCGAGAGTAAGCTACGCCCTGGACCATAAAAGGACAAGATGGATTTCCGCTGGCAGTCATAGCGTTGCTATGGAAACGATAGTTACTGCGCAGGGTTTCATGGGAGGCCTTTCTGTTTTGGAAAGGTGTTCAATGAACTTCGAATGTGGGATATAACCGAGATAACTCGATTTTTATTTTGAAACCACGATCTTGGCGATATCCACGTTTGGATATTCAGTCGAGTAGATGCGGAAAGCAGTATCGATGCCGTTTGCATTGCCGAAAGCAACAAATTCTAACGTTTTCCATATTTTCTGATTCCGATTATTACTACTTTTAAAATCAATTTAGATTTTGTGCATTTCTGCTATTAAAGCATTTCACACGACCTCCTGCCTGCGTACTTCCTATCGTGATATAAAATTCTGCTAATTACGAAACTGTGGCAGACATGTTTTCAATACACGTTTTGACTGTCACGAGTTAGTTGTTGAAAGCAGACTCTTAGACACAAAATAAGTGCCTGTTTAAAATATACATTCAAATGAACACTTAATATCGTGTAAACGGCTGAAATAAAAGAGTGTGTTTTAATTACTTCTCACTTCTTAAATTTCTGTCCACTCTAATAAACTTCCAGTTATAAATTTCTCCGAACTGCTTTAAGAATGAAGACCATTTACAGAAAGTGTGTGTGTGTTTTTTTTTTTTTTTTTCAAACGTATTGCATTTTAATTTTAAATTATATTGTACATATTTAATGTTCCATATATGTTAAGTAAAAGTAAAATAATAACAAAAACAAAGTACAAAGCTTTTATTTCTAAAGAGAAATTTGGTGTTGCGAATTTTCTGAAAATATTACTGTCCCTCAAAGATGCCATACATATCTGTGGAAATGTATCATTCACCTGACTTTCAGTTTTTAAAATTGTTATTTACGTACAGATTTTTACTAATATAATGCATTTTGGTTGAAGGAGTTTAGGGTAGATGCCTCAAAACATATTTCCGTTGGTATTTCGATACAAAATGTTTGGATGTAATAGGGTACATATTGGTTTCTATGTTTTATCATAGGAAAGCAAAAAGGCAAGCATACCATTTGCTCCAAGAATGCTTGAAATGAATGTTGGCAGTGCACAGTGTTTATTTGCCAGTGCTTGATAGGTTATACTGTTTATAAAAATGCTACACCGATGAAAGGTAAATAAATAAATTTTATTTTGTGAAAAAGCTCCCGAGTTTTTCGTGGTATACTGGATAGGGAGGGGGTAGATTTCGCCATGTTTTCATGATATGAACATTGTTTCCAATTATTGGAATCACACGTTTTTAATCAAACATGTGATAGGTACCACAATGTGGTTATGAAACCAAACCGTGCTCTCTGTTTATGATTGGAGAGATTTCCTCTCCGATATTTCACCGGTTATCACTGTCGATGTAACCGCAGTCCAGAGTTTATATGCGCAGTTTGCTTTCGTAACCGACTGTTGAAAAATAGTGCATCTAACTCGGAATTATTAATGCTCGAAATTTTCGAACCTTATCACTTCGTATTGTTATCTTAATATCTAACAATAAAAGGCAGTTTAACAATAAAAGGCAGTTGTGTAACATGTGGTCAAATTCCAATTTAGCCCTAGCGGACCAGTTTGCCTGTGGAAAATTTATTATTATTATTATTATTATTATTATTATTATTATTATTATTATTATTATTATTATTATTATTATTATTATTATTATTATTATTATTATTATTATTATTATTATTATTATTATTATTATTATTATTATTATTATTATTATTATTATTATTATTATTATTATTATTATTATTATTATTATTATTATTATTATTATTATTATTATTATTATTATTATTATTATTATTATTATTATTATTATTATTATTATTATTATTATTATTATTATTATTATTATTATTATTATTATTATTATTATTATTATTATTATTATTATTATTATTATGGCGCCGGAGAGAAGCCCCAAGTGCTTGCTCAGAGGTAATCCACTTGGACAGAAAAGAGCTGCTTGGTTAGCGAATCGTTCATCATTCTCTTTAGACAGCTCCAGCAGCGGGACGGATCTTCGAACTTGGTACTGCTGGAGACTTCCGCGCGTTCCTGAGGCCTATAGCCTCCTGTGTTTCATTTCTTTCTCGTGCGAGGTTGTAGTCATAACAGGTATATGTAGATAGCAATGCGCGAGGAGTTCCCCTCCGTCTTATAATCTATAGCCCATATAGCATCTCTATTTGAGTGCCTTCCTCATAAAATTAAAAATATCATACTTTTTTGTTGTAATATATAAAATTCTTGACACATTTTATCAGTTCAATATGTATTGCTGCTAAACCAATGCCTTTAAAAGAATAAGTAAATTAAGATCACGTTTATTTGGATCAAAATATGCAGAGAGTTCGAAAAGTCACCGGATTCAAATTTTCAGAAATTGTTTCTAGAGTATTTGATTGGTTCAGTTCGCAAGCTTTGCATGGCGGATAGCTGTAACTTTGAAGAAGGGTTCTGCGCTATTTTTAGGTCAATGTATATTTTGGGTTTGGTCACGGAAACCACCATTCCGGCTGGGGGATGCCGAGATGCTGACCACATCTCCCCTTATCGGTTGGATGATCGCCCACCTCTGCCGTGCGTAAGTGGGCGTGAGGCCGGCAGTCGGGTAGGTATGCCTTGGCCCTCTAAGGGCAGTCGCGCCATGGATTATTATTATTATTATTATTATTATTATTATTATTATTATTATTATTATTATTATTATTATTATTATTATTATTATTATTATTATTATTATTATTATTATTATTATTATTATTATTATTATTATTAAAATAAGTATTAGAATTTAAGAAGTTCTCAGAGAATATGGCAAGATTCTTTGTACTGTTGCTTGTACAAAAATAAAATAAGAATTTACATTAAAATGGCATTTTTTAATAAAATAGATTATAACAGAAATGGAACAACACAACTTATTTTGTTATAGAAAGGCCAATTTATTGTTGATTTGTCACCAATAAATGTAACCTTTTTAGGAAGGTCAGTGCACATTTACTAGAGCACATTCTCGAGCTTACAGTTGAAAACACTGGAGGTCGTTTTTATCGCCGCATTGACAAAGAGTCTCAATCAAGTGCTTGTTTCCTTAAGACCTTCGTGACAGCAACTGCAGATGCTGTGCAAATCTTTTGGGCAACTTTAATGTCAAGGCTGAATTCATAGAGCAAAGAGGAACCATGCTTGAGCAGTGACGGATATCCTTATTGTATAGTACATCTTAATATGTGTATGTTTTGTATGTCTTGTACTGTATGTTTATATTTTCTGTACAAGAATCACAGTTAAACAGGTGCGTAATTACTTTTCTATGTTCCACGTGTTTCCCGTTAGGATTTTTTGGGGTAAAATTAGCTGAGTCAAAAGCCTCGGCAACAAACATAGTAATTATGTAGCAGTCTAGAAATTCCTTTTCTAATTTTAGTGACTACATACTGTAAGATACATTATCTCACCATTGAGACTAAAAATTAAAATCCTAATTTTATTGTTTCTGGACCTTTTATTCCTGTTTCCGCATGCATAACTGTGGCTGGAACGATGTGCTCATCAAAGACGTTTTTTTTCCAAGTTTTTTTTTTATTTACATTTGTACCACGCCTTTAAGTGCATTGGTCATACCGGCGGCCGTTATCCTTTGGAACACATCGCCTATTGACGATTGGGTTAGATTACGCATTCGTATTCGGGAGGCCGGGTTGGATTCCCGTGGCCGACCTACCTGGCCCATGGGGTTTTTTTCGGAGGCTTTCCCGGGTCACTAAGCGAATGTTGGGTAGGTTAATTACATCCCCCGAATTTCCTGTCCCACATTTCACATCATCTCTGATCTGGTGATTTCTTTCGGGGTAGAAGTGTCGACAGGTGTCTAGTCGGTGCATGGCAGGATGATATGCTCTGAGGTAAACTACTTCCTCCTCCGGTAGGTCGGTTGCCGGTCTCCGCGCCTCTGCTGGGACCATTTCGGGACCGCCAGCCAGGGACCTTTGGGGCTCGGCTGCTGGGCTCGTTGCTGTCCCGCACTAGGGAAGCGTGCTGTCCGGGCCTGTCGGGAAAGTATCTTCAGTAAAATGTAGGTATCATGCCTTCTGCACTGTCGTGGCTCCTTGGGACGGCCTTCCTCTGCCTCCTCTCGCCTCATCCTTCCACCCGGGAGTGCCTCACTTGGGGGCATAGTGAAAAACTAGCATGCTGACCTATGTACAGAATTCCCTCCGTAGTGAAATCCTAATCCTAGATTCGGCATTAGATCACGCACACATTCGCACTCTCATACTTCCAGACCCGGGGGAAGATGGTTTAGAAAAATCCCTACCTCAGCCGGGAATCGAACCTGCGACCCTCTGCACAGCAGGCAGGTGCTCTACCGACTGAGCTACCAGGCCTTCTCGCATATCTGCCAGTTTTCACATTTAGGCAAACAACGGGCTAAAGTTAAGCTTTGTCCCGCCCCACATTCACAGAAGTGCAATTTGAGATGTCAACTTTCAGTAGAGCTATCAGTCATATCAGCAAAATATGAATCAATATTAGGGTTTTGGGAAGTAGGTATATACATTGTCGGTGTGGGCCTTAATTTGCCAAGTTTTGCAATCCGAAGTGAAGCGCGCTTATATTGAAGCCTTTACAAATGTACGCCATATTTCACTTTTCTCTTGCGAGCTTCTGCGCCATTAAAAATTCGCCTTTGAACCTACCCTTGCACAAAGCTCAAAGGCTTAATGACACCGGAAATTAAGAAGAGAAGCCTTCTGCAATATAAATTAAAAATCTCGACACACACATTCTGCAAAAGGATTCGAGAAACAGTAAGGAGATACGACTTAAGCAGCTGTGTTTAAACTTTACGTTAATAAGGGTACTGCTGTAAGTACTGATGCCCTCTATTTCTAGAGAACCCCGCCCCCACTTTTCCTTTTAGCTTGGAAATATATGACACTGCCTGTTAACTTGTTGGTGAAGAGAGAAAGAATTATTACGGAATTCCCACATTGTTTGTCATGTCATTTATTAACTGAGTAATATTGCTTTTATCTCTGTAGAGTAAACAGAGATTACGAACCATTCATAAACAAAGATATAATGGGACCAGACACATTCTGCCAGATCAGCAGGAAGTCTATTGTTTCCTCTCATCGAATTTAACAAACACCTTGGCTTATTCAAAGTATTTCTTTTATCACGTCATGTGAAATGTCTAGTTTCAGTAATTTCAAATATACGTGCACGCATACATGCCAACCAATAATGCTATTCATAACAGTACGTCACAATGCATTGTTATAATATAATGGCACTTTATTTATTTGTATTAGGAAAGCTATTTGAGCTAAAAATATGGGGGTTTTACGGTTATGTTAAATACATTACTCTCTCCTTCCTCGTGGATAAATTTTTGTCTTATCACGAATAGTGTTTAATAAAATTGATAGTTTGGCGCTCGTCACACACCACATAGAGTGAATGCAATACAACACCGCAGGACTCCAATTGGTTGCTCAAGGACAAACATCACCCCATTTGAATCGTATAATAGCTCTTGATGTGGATATTGATTTGCTCTTTCAAGCGGAGCTTAATTCTGGCACAGAAAAAACTCCGCCACCTAATCATCCCCAGAGAAATTGTCTAGAGAAAGGCCAAAACAAATTAAGTCCCGTCTTGTAGCTGTGCAGCATTGTTGCGACAAACATAACATATATGTACATTATTATTTGAAGAAGCTCATTAGGGAAGACCAAAAATCATGATTGTGTATTTGATAGAGGTAATGAGTCAAGTTGTTCATTAGCAACAGAGATTTCATTCATGAGTTTGGGCAATGTGGGAGTTCGTTACAGGCATCTTAAGTATCGCCATTGTAGTAAAAACTGCATCGTATTTATATGCATAACGCTGTCATTGAGTATATTAATTTATTGCATTATTCAGTGTAGTGCCGGCCGGCGCTTAAAGAAGTGGCCGAGCGAATTGACATTCAAGACATGATATCCGTAGACGGGACGGCTCCGGAAGGTATCTGCCTTAATCAGGATGATGGGCGTTCTGGACTTGTGCTGGGGTATAGCGAGATAACGCCAACTTTTATTGCGCGCTAAGTACCCACAGCTCTATATTCCTGATTACTATTTTTCAGTTAGATAACTTTAAGCTTGACCACCACCATAACATTTACTCTTTGTTGGCCATTTAATTTTATGTGCTGGAGGTTTTCCAAATGTGGTAGCTCTGGTGTTGAATTCATTTGTTCGCGTGTTTCGAAGTTACGTGCCCATTAAGTACTATATTTTACAGCTACCAAATGCTGAATAAAAATGTGACTTCTGAACTGAGTAGCACACACTCACGCACCTAAACATACGATCTCCTCTGCGTCATTTGCGTCAAAAGACAATAAAATATATATTTATAGCTGTCATCGTGCATGTGTGCATACAATAGAATTTATATTGCGTAAAGTCTGTTTAGTTAACTCATGTGCACGTCGGCCGCTGCCTTTGACGAACCCTTATAATCGTTTTACAACACACACCATCCTTCCCCCAGTCCGTTCTGCAAGGTTGCCACCTTTCTCGATACGTCATGGGTATCGTACAAGATTACGTCTAAATAAATTATCTTATGTCCATTACTGCGAAACTTCCTTAGTTTTAATATATATATCGCTACAATTCTACTGGATTGCGTAATAACCCTTATCTTATTCAAAGTGCGGTATTTGAAACCCAGCTACTTTAGGAGACCGCGCAAAGTGCAGTGCCCATAAGGAAAATCACAAATTTCTTGTAAATGTCTAAGTTGGACACTCTCCCTTTTGCATGGAATCTGTAAATTTCTCGGCGAGTTAAATTGCATGTGAAATTATCTACTTTAGAGAAACGTTTCCTTTTGTTTTCACACTTGATTGGTATTCCATTCGTCTGTGAATACCCAGAATTTATCATCTAGTTCATTGTATGAAATCCTACCAAGATTATTTGTCAGCACATATTTATATGTGTCGAAAACAAGCGTTTGAATTTATTTAAAAATAGTTCCCGTTATAACTTTTTTTTTTTAAAGGTTTTTCCAGTAACATAACTCGGTCCAGCAACAATTTCCAATTTATTCACACTATTGTAATCACTTTTATTATTTTCACTTGACTCAAAGTTATCTACTACTTCATTTGCATTTACCACTGCATTTTCCTCCCACGGTCTCCACATCGTGACACACAACGAATTTCTGCACGTAATGAAACAGATCAACTGGAAGTTAGAACTTTGGCAACTGATACTCTACGTGGAATAAACATGCAACTGTCATTTCAAGAAAATCAGGGTTGCTATTGGTCGTCAACGACAGTGTTCCATTTCTGAAGTGTGGAGATGGATAAATGACGGCCATTAGTGGGCGGTAGGGTCAGTTTCCTTTGAGTCGGAACAGCACACGCGTTGACTAGACAGACTTATTTCCTATATGGCTTACCTATTATGAGCTTCCAATGAAAATTGGTTTCATATACTTATCGTTTGTTCGATTGTAAGGAGAAACAAGCCTGTTTTAATAAATATTATAAAAATAACAAAACTCAGAAAATACGGAGCCTAACGACACTTTTAAATGTATTCTATGTAACAAATGAATCCTGAAATTACAACGTTCATGTGTTTAACACATTGAAACAAGTTACCTTTCGAAGCCTTAAGGCAAGCAAATAAATTATCTAAATAGACTCTTAATTTAATAAAATATATTACATTTCCAAAATATATTCATTTATAAAGTAAAAACAACCGATTTAGTTTTTAGATAAACGTTCTGTTTACTGAATTCATTGCCCTGCTGTGGAATTCCATTGGCATCATTTAAATAAAGGCTGCAATTTTTTAAATTCCAGATTTCTTTTATAATAATGGACATTTGTTAACCCACTAACCTAAGCTGAAGTCTTGATAAATAGACTGGGCGAGGAGGATGGGAAATGTGGAGGGATTCAAGGATTGTTAATCATGACTTAAATACGCAGTACGATTTGTAGAAACGATACTCGCCGCAATAATTCATGCTCCTTTCGTTATATAACAAGAGTTTGTAAACTCGAAACCGGTTTGCAGAAAACACTTTTTATCATTCACACACGCACATGCACAAATCATTATTCTGACTGTGTTTTCTGGGTTGCTTCTGGCGCGTACTGAAAGAACCACCAGAAATTTCCTTTAACTGAGCCATACATCATTTAAAAATGTTTGAAAGATCTGCAATTTAACTCTGCTACACATATAGTGTTGAAACTATAGGTAATTGTAGTGGGATAGCAATGAATTCCATTCTAGCCAGTGAAGGATGCAACAGCATTCGGTAGAAATTGATTCATATGTAACCAGCCAATCAGAGGCAATCCAATCAAGATATCTTCCCTCGCCAAGTAAATCACGTGATAGGAGCTAACCTGCGTACACTATAGCGTTCAAGATCCAGGATGTGTACTGTCCACCAACGCAGAGTAAGTCTGAAAGGAATGCACCTCCTGACACAGTGGGATAAGGTCAGCGAATATGTGTGACAGGTACGCATGCTACACAAGGAGTAGAACCGTTAAAAACATGCGCCCTGTTCACTCTGCACTTAAACCGAGAAGATTCATTCACAAAAGTAGAAGACGTCAGAATGTGTTTGAATGGTCTGTAACTGTACTGGCATGGGTTGACAAATCTATCCAGGAAGGGCGTGGGAACCATCTCTAACGCCCTACGTCTCATGCCCCGGAGACTTTCTCTCCTGTGGTATACTATATCAGGGGTGGCCAGAGGAGCCGTGCTCTACCGATGTGACCTAATTTAAAGACATTTTTCAATTTGAAAAAAAAAGTTTTAAATTTTATTCAATTGCCATAATCATTACAAAAATAATTCATTATACCGTTATTCTTAATGGTTACCCAAGCCTTGGGGCCAGATGATTTCGGGCCGTTGCATGAAGTTAAAGCATTCGTGTGATTGTTGTTGGAAGCTTGTTTGCTGGACAAAGTAGTGCGGCTTTAAAATGGATAGAGTGGATTATTTATAGAAAAATCACTTTCATTCATCAAAGGTAGATGAAAACTAAAATTAAACAATTAGGCGCACGTCAACCGAGTAGTTTTACAGTTCCACAGGAAGGCAAAAATCAGAGGGCTTTCTGTAACAGCTGGTGTAGTAAGAAATCGTACCCGACTGCAAATGAGGAGAAACAAAGTGTTTTTGTGTTTTTTTAACTGTTTGTTATTTTATTAAGGCCTGAGGACGAAGGCATTTTTTTTAGGATCGAAAGCATTTGAGTGTACGAATTTCAAGGCAAGTAAGTGCACTTCACGTACAAAACGCCTGAAAATTTAAATTATTGGGAGCTGTAATATTGCTCAGATTGATTCTGCACAAGATGACATGAGCTAGCCACAGGTGATCTGTTTTAAAAGGTGTAACCCCACTTTTACATTCATTTCAAGCATCTTCACATCCAGCCCCACCAAGAAATATGCTCACGAGCCGCTACTGGTACCTATTGCAGTTTATTCTGATGTTAGGCTATAACTCAAACCCGTAACAGTTGTTTTGATTTATATCTGAAAAGGGCTTGAAAAGATTTTACATTTATAAAAGAAAAACAAACAAAATTGTGTAAAAATATATGTAATTTAAGTGTTAGTTCAATTTGAAGTATTAGATTGATTCCGATAACAGTATAAAGTTTTGTGATAAGAATTGTGTTGGATTTGGTGTTAAGAGAAATAAACAAAAGATTCATTTCTTATAGATATTCAAATTAAAAATCTTAATGATTTCTTCACTCGTTACCACCCTTGTAACTTAGAGTTTTCATTGCTCGTATGTAAGAATATAACAGAAGAATATTAAAAGCTAGCCCAGGCATAATTAAGGATTTTCCTGATAACTTCGGGGAACATCTTCTTCAAGTCATAATATTTTGGACGAAGGTAAGATCGACGAAGTAAGACCAACGACGGGAAACGAGATACCAGCACGAATCCTGTTGCTATATATGTTGCCGCAACTTTGGGGCATCGAAACGCACAACGGAGGACTCCTGCTACAAACCTTACTTCAAGTACTAACCAAACCTGATAAAAACAACAGTCTATCTTTAAAAAAAAAAATTCTGAAACGTAATTGTAGTGGAGTTGCCCGAATGGCCTAAATGACATTGCCAACTGATGATTCATGATGTGCATTGCTGCTGCGACAGTTGTGACTTGCAATTACATAATTTGTTTCACTTAGATGTGCAGCTGTCTGTCCGTGTTAATTACTTTCACCATTAACCTAAAACTGGAGCAGCGAGTCGAATTAGAATCGAACATCTGACAGCTACGTAGAAGTGCTGCTTCAATCTTTAAGCTGCTTGCTGGTTCCCTTGATCCACATTTCAAATGTTATACAATTGTCGCTTATCAGCACTAAAATTGGTTAAATAAATATATTTTAAAATTTTCTTTACTATTAATATGTTTCGCTTTATGTATTACCAGACAAATTGTTCCAATTGACTGCAATGGCCCAATCGACGGCCGTTCTCCTTTGCAACACGCCGCGATGGTGTTGTCTCCTAGACGTTGGATTGATGGTACTGTAGTGTTTTTTTTTTTAATCATTAGATCACGCACACGTTCGCATTCTCATTCATGCTTCCAGATTCCGGGGAAGATGGGGAATTATCTTGGTTGGAGAAAAATCCCCATCCCGGGAATCGAACCCGGGACCCCTTGTACCACAGGCAGGTGCTCCACCGACTGAGCTACAGGGCCAGTCCTGGATAGGTTTATTAGCAGTAAGAGCTATCATTTTTATTACAGCCTACTATGAAACTTTCTTTTAATGAATATTAAGAACAAATTTTTAGCTAATACGCTTCTACAAATAAAATTAGAAGACGTTTTTGCAGTAAGAGCGTACAGCCAATTTACGAAAATATGAAGTCGTTAGCTTTATGGTCTGCCGCCCGAAATAGTAAGTTTCCTCATTGTTTTTGCAATAAACGTATGTGGTGTTCGAAAGAAGTTAATCAACAAGCGGAGTAAACAACAACAAGCTGTGATATCCAAAATGAAGAACAAGTTGTGGGTTGTGATATACAACTTCTCTTACCCCATCACATATTCTGCAAGGAGAACGCTGCAAGAGGTGTCGGCCGTGCTGTGAGGTTATCCCCCCCAAAATTGAGATGATATAGGGAGAATGTTTCTCTTTAGTTCAAGCAGAGAGCAACGCTGTATTTCTCGAGTGGTTTGCAAAAGGAAGGAGGCCTTGGAGATAAAAGGTAGCAAAATATTGGCAGGCGTGGGCGAGTTGTTAAAGCAGGCCAAGGTGCTCAGGAGGCCGTGAAACAGTGCAGTTTTCGTTATTGAATATCAAACCGCCGTCCTTGATGTCTGCCGAAAACTTTGGCTAGAGAGGATTTTCAGGCATTGAGCCCATCATTCATTGCGCGGCTGCCAAGGGCACGTGAAAGACCGTCTGGACGGAGCCCTGGGCAGGTGCCCAAAGTCAAGTCACTCCAATTATTTAACTACAAGTCTGGGAAGACTAAGGTGCCCACTTTCCTAGACCTATGCGACACATTTGAACATTCATGTTGATCGCCTTGGTTTCCATGAAAATTAACTTATGATCATTGAATGACTATCTAGTTTATACTTACACTGACATCGCAAGGTATATTTACAGCAGTAAAGCGATCCCAGCTCCTATTACGTGATTCACTCCACCTGGGGACCATATTTTGATGTTTGATCCACCAAAGTTAGATATGACTCAATTCGTACTGGATGGAAGTGGCGGAATCCTTCATTGACAGAAGTAGAGTTCGTTGCTACTCCGTTTCTATTCAGTAGGAATCAATCTCACGGGCTAATTTCACAAATGCAACTTTCTCTAAGGGTAGATCCGCTTAGATGAGTAACAAATCCTCTCAGTTTTTTTTAAGCTTTTCTTGTGTTATGTACTTCAACTAAGTGTTAAATGAAATGAAGTGTGTAGTGTTTAACGCACATGCGGCACCACAGGTGGTGACATTGATGTTACATGAAATGAAGATGGGGCACCGGTGGAATGAGATGGCGTGGGAAATCGGAGATGCCGGAGAAAACCCGCTCCATCGCCGTGTTGTCCACCACAAATTTCGGTGAGGTCGCATGGGGTCGAAGCGGGCCCCTTTGGTGAGAGTCGAGTGGTCTAACTTCTCCGCCACGGCGCGTAATACTCTTGATGAGGTATAAGATATTGTATTATTGAAAGTATATATGTATATATATATATCAATATTTTCTGTGTTATTTAAATATATTTGTCTGAAATTGTATATAGTATATGGAATAAACATATTTAATTCGACCACAGATACTAGTAACTTTATTATGAAGTAGCTTAAGCAGAAGTGAAGTTGCCCGCCTCGGTAGCGTAGATGGTAGCGTGTTTGCCTCACGTTCAAGAGGTCCCGAGCTCGAATATCGGTAAGGGTGAGTTACCTGGATAAGGTTTTTCCGGGGTTTTCCCTATCCTTAAAGACAAATATCGGGTAGCTCTAAGCTCCATGGACCCTGGACACATTTGAGCACCATTTCACCCTTTCATTCAAAGTCCGATATGACTTAACGTTGGGGTACGTTAAAATAAAAGTATTAAAAAAGGAAGTGAAGTTCGAACATTTCGAAACAGAGAAAAAAAAGCCAGGTTCGCGAGAAGGATGCATAGATTTTTTGAGGCGTTTGATTTGCGTTACCCCTCTTAGACGTACAAGTTCAAATAATTATCAATATAGTGATATAATGATCTTTTCGAAGTATGCATATTTTCCCACCTGCTGGAATATATCATGAAAAATCCTCTTTTTAGGAAGGACGTCTCAGCTCGGTTAATGCTGATTGCTCTTGTTTGTTTTGTTGTATTGGGCTTTGTCTTCTAAGGTCATATCGACAACTTTTGCCTTCGGAACAATAACTGTTAATGGTTTTCACTCTTTTGCAATTGGCTTCCTTTATAAACATAAAATTTGCGGGCGAACACAACACACTCTCGCAAACACACACACACACACACACACACACACACACACACACACACACACACACACACACACACACACACACACAAAACCGTGTTCTGTGCCTTCAATAGGTAGCATCGTGATTTGATAGATCTTTTCGTTTTTGTTGCTTGTTTTACCAGTTCGAGTATGAGAATTTGTGTCAAATGCAGTAAGAGTGATCAAGAAGATTTGACTACAAGGAAGTAGGCATCACTGTGGATGACTGTCCATTTCGCCAAACATCGATGGCGTCAGACATTTTTCTTGTTGCGTGGAATATCTGTAAGTTCAGAAAATGATCTAGCTGCCAAGTCTAGCGATGTGCCCAAGAATAGCTTCGCCATATTATCAGACACACACCTGTACACAGACGGCTGGCGTGGACTTTCCACATTTAACTTTCATCACACTCCTGTAGACCTATGTTGTCAAGTGGTCATTCAACAGAATTACGTTATTTCAAGACTGAGTAATAAATCACTGACATTTCAGCCTTTACTTGTATTGGAAAATGCAAGCCGAAACTTTTTAAGAAAATATCTCTATCCCTGTTGTTTACATAAAAATTATGCGCCATCTTGTATTTTCTCTGAAAGGACTAACTGGGGAATTATAAGAAGGAGCCAGAATATTACTAAAGGAAACGTGTCTACTATTTGTAAACAGGTAAATTTGAGTTCAAATACAGCTTACCACAGAGACAACTGTCTAAACAAATGGCAAAAGCTTCACTAATTAGAGTGTTATATACTGACCCAGGTCATATGTTTGACATAGCTATTCTAGATGATACTTTTTCTTCCCTAAGTAAGATATAGTTCCTTAAACTCGGAAATGAAGTGGCTGAGGCCAAGAGTGTAAATATCTGTGGTGCTGGAGCAGATAAACGGTTTACAGAATTAATATTTCTCTGTCGCGGTAAGGGTGTACTCATTCTAGGAAGATGCGGGAAATCTGTCAACAGCGTTGTAGGTACGGTCCAATATTTACTAGATGTTGTGTCTGACGACCAAGAAAATGGTGCCAGTTGCTTTAATTCCCGCGAATATTTACTGCCGGCAGTGGGGCGCAGATGTTGCTCTGCCCAACACAATGGAACACTGCTAGCGTTCTTCAGATGTTTGGTGTGCGGCCCATCGCAGATTAAATTAGTCTACCGATGCGTGATTCATCCAAGACTGTTTGTTGCTTGCTCAAGGCGTCGCCTGCGCCAATTAATTGGCTTCCCTTGATTCAGACTTCATTTGAATGACAAGCCTTTCGTAAATCTAACCATGTTTCTTCTAACATAATCGCTTTAAACTTAAAATAGCTTAAAAATACTTATTCATTTGTCTTCCCTCGTTACCGGAATAACACATAGCCTGCTTTTTTACCCTCTCTAACACTTACCTGTAGTAAATAAATTAATATGTATTATATTTAACACAAAAATTTTCAGAGTTTTCATCAAAATAGATGACTAGATGCTTAGAAGATGTGAATTAAAAAAAAAGAGTTTTGTAAGTAACCGCACGCACGTGAGCCGCTTAATTGTAAAACAAAATGCCGAATAAATGACAAATTGATAAGAAAATCATGTCTGTTAAACTCAGAAAAACGTTCATTTGTGATTATCTGAAAATACCTCTTAGCAGTTTTGTTTAAAATACCATAATATGTTTAGGACATTTTCATGAAAATAAAGTGCACTTTTCAGTAACTGGTAAATCAGGAGATATACACGAAATCTTGCACCTCAACGAATGCAATTTTTTTTAAATACAATTCTGTCAAATAAATGTTGTCCCCATGTACTATCTGCCATATATCCACTGATTAGATCTGAATAGTGGACACTTGCTCATATTTTAGTTGTATAGTCGCTATTCATTTGTTTCTGCTAGTCATTGTAAAGAGTGGAATTTAAGTGCGATGGCTGAGTGGTTAGACCACCTGGCTCTCACCAAGGCGGCCTGGGTTCGATCCCAGGCGACCGCAGAATGAGAATGGTGGCAGACAAGCTGGCGCTCGGACGGATTTTCTCTGGGTCCTCCAGTTTGCCCCGTCAGCATTCCACCGTTTGCTCCATCATCTTTCCTATCACCTCATCTCTCTCGTACTGTCACTTCCGGCGATGGGCTGATCACTCATCCCGGAATCTCTCTGATCAGGAAACCTCTGCCTTGAGGTTGCGCGGTTCAGAAGGCTCAATGTTCCACCTAAAGATATGCAGGAATTCATTCGTATAACCGTCTTATCCTCCTGTATGTATAACGAAATGAGTAATGAAACCATATCTTCAAATTTCTTTATTGTTTTAACATGAAATATAGAAAAGGAAATAAGAATAACTACATGAGGCATAAGAAATATTTTAAACAACCTAAAAAATTCGGTATGGTTTAGAGACCCACGGAAACCGAAAAGCATTTCTAGAGGTGTTTTTTTGTAATTTACGTCCTCCAAGTTCAGTCATATCGGACGGTGAATGGAATGAGTGAAATGATGCTCAAATGAGCCTAGGGTCCATAGAGCTTAGAGTTACCTAACATTCGTCTTTCAGGATAAGGGAAACCCCTGGAGAAAACCTTATCCAGGTAACTCACCCTGACCGAGATTTGAACTCGGGACCTCTTGAACGTGAGGCAGACTTGCTACCATCTACGCTACCGAGGCGGGTATTTCTAGAGTGTATATGTTTAAGGGTGATATAGGTAAACGGTAAATATTAAATTTTATGTGCATCCATGTAATATACTTCCCTCAGGATATGGCAAACAAATTTTTATTTTCTCAAAACCATATCCACTATTTATGAAAGTATCCTTATGGAGATATAAACAGCTTAAATCTAATATTTTTGTTATATTGAGTAAAGGTTTCCAATTTTGTTTATTTTAAATAGCGCACTTCGTAATGTTAAGTGGACATTTTATTTGTTACGGGTTCGTACGAAACCATTAACATCATGACCATTGTCGCTTCTGTTCAAAAGTGAAGACCATAAAAATGTAATATTCATGTAGTATTTTCTTTCCATACCATTCACTGTACATGGAAATAAGCACTTGTTGCAAGCACGAGCTTTACATTGGCTACCTTAACATTTGAAATATCTCATTACGTTGAAAACACTGAATCAGAGTGAGGCAGTGATCACTTTTAGCAATGTGGGTCAATCAACATAATGAACAGACTGAGGTCAAAATGCTTGACTAACGTCATGGATTGTGAATAAATAGATATACAAACTTACGCGGAGCAGCCAAATTCGGACTTAGATGCTATATGAAAACAAACTTATTGATGAAAGTGGTGCACCATAGTCCTAAAATAGCAAAGTTTTAAAAATAGAACTTAATTCTAAAGAGTTCTTGGCAGTAATATTGCAGTTTTAAAGCAGATTTCAAAGAAAGTAGGGATCATGAAGGGAGCTCTGGCATGTCTTGCTTTCAGTTCCCACGCCGTGCAGGGTGAAAGTGAACTGAGAATTCGCAATTCTCCATTAAGTTGGATCGGGTTCGATCGGATTGCAGACGCTCTACTTTCCCCATGTTTGGTCTGAAGCAAACTGCCAACCGACAGAAAGAAAATAACAGCTGAAGTTCGGAACGGAGTGGTACCAAACAATGCGAAACTATAGTTAAGGAATTACAAGCTCTTGAGTCCAGATTATCCCTTCCAGCTCCTGTCCTTGAAGCAGGAAATCTCACTTCAAGGCCATGAAGTTTGCAATTCAAAACTGTCATGGGGCATCTTGAAGATTGCTTTTTGCTCTCAGCCAACAAGTGAGGTAGAAACAATGGATTGCGCTGTCCCTCTGAGCTACTGCTTTGTTGGTACTGGAGGGGAGATTTCAGGTTTTGAAATGCTAAGTAAAGGGAAAACGCAGAGGTAACTAGGTTTTTTTTATTTTTTTTTATTACTATTTGCGTTACATATAATAAGTACTCGTTCCAGCCAAGGTTCCATACGAGATTTAACACGTTTTGAGACTTCCTGAATCCAAATAAAAATTGTTAAAAAAAGATCCGCGCGCTGATATTTGTGGCCATGAAACAACGCAATTTCAAAGCCGTTCTTTAAAAGTTTTGACTGGTGCTTAAGCCCACTGATTCAATTCGCAGCTAGAGGGAATGTATGTAGTGTTTAACGCCCGCTTCTACTAAATACGGCACTGCAGGCGGTGAAACTGATGTTAAATGAAGATGGAGCACCGGTGGAATAATATGACGGAGTAAACCGGAGGTCCCAGAGAAAACCCGCCCCAGCGCCGTGTTGTCTATCATAAATCTCATTTTGCAGTCGTTTGGGATCGAACCCGGCCTTAGTGAGAGGCAAGCGGTCTAACCGCTCGGCCACGGCGTGGCCTCAGCTGGAGGGAGTTGTGTATTACTACTATTTCTGCAATCTTAACCTGAATTAATATGAATTAAGTATTAAAATAAGCTTTTACAAAAATTGTTTGTATGGTCAGAATGTCACTTGGTTGAACATTATCGGACGATGAATGGAATGGGTGAAATGATGCTCAAATGAGTTCAAGGTCCATAGAGCTTAAGGATGTGTATGACAAATTTCATGAGCATTTTCAAAAAGTCACCATTTCGTCTTTTTAGTCTATTAAATAGTGTAAGCCTTCCTGAGTCCAAAGAATGCTTAGATAGCATCCGAGAGCCATTTTTAAATGCGATAATCTTGTTTGAAAGTTACGTGAATGCTAGTGTTAGATATGAATTCTAATTCTTCATCCTTGTTTTCTCGATATTGAGAATTTAGCACTTTTCATCATTTAAGATGCTCCTTGCGTCGCAGTTTAAGTGTTAGATTAATGAAACTTGCTACACACGTTTATAGAGACATAGTGAATAGAGATTGCCCTGGGTTTTACTGTGTGATGCATTTTAAGCACACTTTCTTTACTTCAAAATACAAATTGTTCAAATTTTGGGCAAAAAAAAAAAAGCCATATTTATAGCTTTAAAAATTTCTGAAGTCTAGAGCTATTGAGACACAGAAAAACCTACGGTAGATTCAAAAAATAGATGTATTGGGAACGTGTTGTTAAAATATTAGGCCAAAATTTAAATTATTTTGTCGCAAGGGACTTTTTAGGTGACGTAACCAAAAATAAATACATTTTACCATATTTTCCAAACTATTAAAGTGAAATTGACAAAATTTCGGCTGTATCATATTTGCACTAAGTTACATCTGTGGTATAAATCTTAAAAAGCTAGCGTTATTAGTTCAGGATTTCAAACCTTTCCATGACAACTGCCTAACGATAATTTGTAAGTTCTTCTGTAAAACGAGCAAACATTAAAGTTAGGTTGGTGGACCAACTTTTGGTGGAGTAAAATTCAACCCTTATAAGGGCTTATATCTTTGTACTGAGATTTCAGTTACCACCGTCGTTATTGTGGTTATTTTATTAAATCTTGCTCTGAAGCAGGCTCACATTTAACTGTAAATGTTTACCTTATTCTTTTATTGATGTCCATCACTTCGTATACCATAGTCACATCATGAAAAGGTTGTGTATGGTGAAATAGTGCTAAAGTACATGTTCTGCCGCTGTACTTCATGAAATAGTGGAGCTTGTTCGATATATGACATAACTCTAACCTAATAGTGACCAACACCTTCTTTTATGAAATAATAAATGTAATTTTGCTGCCTTATCCCACTCCATTTAGTGTATGAAGCTTTACCCTTCACTCAGGGAACCAAGCATTTGTTTTTGAGTCCCATGAATGCGTCGTAGCTCGGCGAACATTAGGTGGAGGTATTCCGTCCTCCCCTCTATGGTAAAAGGTGGTGCATCACTTTTCTAAAGTAACTCTCAGCTACCGTTTCGCTATCTGCCGGATTTTAGAGGCATTATGCAATGATGTATCAAGTTAAAAGTACACCATATCTGGCCATTCATGGTCTGCCCAGATCTTCGCGATATGGTAGTATCATTTAGTCTTAGTACGTGCAGGAATTGTGTACATAAAGTTCTTATATAGAAGTTCGTTGCCTATTGGAAAGTTCTGGAGTGAGTTTTCGAGTTTTCGGCTATTCCAAAGGAAGTGAAAGCTGCTTTTTATTATGTATTTATTTTTTAAACGTTTGTGATTACTCGAGACCAAACCTGGGTACTCCGCCTTCCCAAGAAATAATTTTTGCCTGTCAATCTACATTGTCGTATGTAGGTAAAAGTTCATTTATAATATTAGAAAATATAATCTTCCTATTTCTGTGACTCCCGCAGTGCGGTGTATAAGATATAGTAAAACTGCATTACAACATACTGTATACATACTAATGAAAATACTCCAGTACCAAAGCTATTGAAGTATTTGTAAAAGTTTCCAGAGCTGCAGAGTTCATTAACTTTAAATCTGATTTGCAGTGGATATTGGCGAACAATGGATAGCCTACAAATATACAACAAGCAGGCTACTACAAAATGTTTTATTGAGGTGGCCGAAAGACAACCCTTTCTTGTGCTACCTTATTATCCAGTTGGAGTGGACCTGCCCTCAACAAGTCCACCTCGTACATCAATCAGTGACAGGAGGTGATGTAGGGGAGACACCACTGGAAGCAGATTCACAAAAAGATACCACAAAGACTGTCTGTGGCGCCCTTTCTCGACAGTCACTGTCCATCTTCCCAGATTCTTGCTGGATTGGGGCCTTGAACAGACCGCATTCTCCGTTTTACCTTGTTAAAAACATCAAAGCTGGTCCTGCATCAAACTGTTTTTGTATCTCAACACAATGAGTAAATCCGTTTCAGTGCATCGCTCCTCTGAGAGAGAAACTTGATTGTGGTGATCCATAAAAACATGAGGTAGGAAAAGGGTTGTCCACCGAGAAGTGGTTCCTAAAATGAGAGTCTTGCGCGACTCTCTGGGGGCATGAGAGATTTATTGTGGCACACATAGGTTATACATAGGACAAATGAAATTATTATTTGTCTACATTTTGAACCATATAAAGTCATGATCTAGGTACTGAAAGCTTCAATTTACACCCGCTTTTCATGTGAAAACGTGAAATCAAAATTTTGTTTAGAGACGCATTTAAATGAATTAATATTGAGAAGGATGGCACTTTTTTCGGATCAATTTGGTCTCATTTGAAACTTTAACTTCATATTGTCGGTTTGGCGGCCTGTATTTGTTAGGGTTGTGTTGAACTGAGGACACCGTACTTTTCTCTCCTCTACTGGTACAGCACTTGATTAAAAGGATTTGGAACGTTCAACCGCAGAACAAATTTGCGAATATGCCACTTTATATCGGCCAAAAAGCCCTGAGTGTGACTGCGTTTTGACAAAATTAATATGTCGTAAATTAATTATAGAGAAAAAGATGAACCACGACGCTTATAGAAGAAGAAACCAATTCGCAAAATACGTCTGATTTTTAAAAGAAGATCCGTGGTCATCTGTTTCTCCAAGTGGGTAGTGCAATGTTGCCCACCAGATCCCCTTTATCCTATCAACACTCAAACCATAAACAAGGGTTCGAGTTATCTCACCTCAACAAAATTATGCACAATTAATATGTATTAGCCTACTTTAAAAACAGAAATAAGTTGTTCACACACACTAAGGTGTAGGGTCTTCACCTGTGAGTTCTTTTAAATAATTGTTTGCTCTATGTAACTAATATTCCATACATACCGTTATTGTTGCTATGCATCGTAAGTTGACATTCCCGCACAATGCCGTATTTCTCCATAGAAACACATATACGCGATGCACGTTCTAAAATCTAACATCTATCTTCAATTATATTTATTAATATTTCAGCTAATATCTTAACTAATAAAATTCAGATTCATATAAATGCACATAGAGCAAAAAAAAATAATATGCAACACACATGTGGTAAGCACATAATTGAATCTCGAGAATTGAAAACCTCGGTGTAAGCGGCTCGATTTTTCAAACCTTTCCTCGTTCCGTATGCATTAATATCGCAGTACACTATTATTAACGACTTTGTTAATTGACATGTTCATATCAGCGCCGCCGGTATGCCGGAATTTTGACCCACAGGAATTCTTTTACGTGTAAGCATATCTACTGACATGGGACTGTCGGTTTTGGATAAAAGGAATAAGCTGTTCATTGATAAGGAGCAAACTCTCGTCTTCCTGTTGGAAGAATTCTCTAAGAGAACAGAAATTCTCTAGCTTGGCTCTGCAATGTAACAACCCGACCGTATACGTTCTAGAGGTCCCGAGTTCGAATCTAGGTTAGGGTGAGTTATATGAATAAGGTTTTTTCCGGTGTTTCCCCTTATCCTTAAAGATGAATGTCTGGTAACTCTAGGCTCTATGGACCCCGGGCTCATTTGAGCATCATTTCATTCATCGTCCGATATGACTTAACGTTGGAGGACGTAAATTAAAAAAAATTACGACCGTAAGCTGATCTTTGCCTTGGGCCATGATTCCTTGGTCCACCTCTAACCCTACCGCCACTACGTCCTGCTTCCATAAAAACGTATTTTAATTGTGTTTTAAGAAAGTAGGCTAACAATACACAGCGCAACTAGGCAAACTCTGTTTCCCGCATACAACTAACAATAACTGAGCTGAGGAGTGTGTGATTCACCCACTTCGCCAGTGTGTCCAATCTGGCAACCTTTGTTTACGTTACCATAGCAACGACCTTCCCTTCTGACCCTTCGCGTCCCTTACCTGATGACCTTCACGTATCTTCTTTTAAAAATCAGACTGTAGACAACACTTGATTAAATGAATTTAAGAATGATTACATTAATTCATCCATTAGTTATATTTAAGCACACATGAAGGTTGTTCCGGGAAGCCAGTGCGCAGAGAAAGTGAGAGAGATAGTCTAGTTTTTTTCCCATTATCACTATGTGATAGGTTACTCGACGCAGAGAAATGCTACTGCGCAACGCGCCTTTGAATGTGCTCCCGATCTTAGTACAATTGCCTTTCGAAATGACTTCCAGTTTACCTTTCGAAATGACTTGGTGTTTAGTTAAGACTTGAAATTACGAATAATAAATATTTTTGATGTTGTCTTCTTAGATTTCACTCTTATTTTTAGAGATAAAAAATCTAGAAAGTAAGAATTAATTAGAACATGTAGTACTTTTTTCCCCGTTTTTAAACATGGTATGATGTAATTCCTTATTGCTACTGATCATGAGATAGACTGCAGTTAGCCCAGCACGTAAACATTTCTCCGTCAGGAATAAACAAAATGCAGGACATCATTTTCTGAATGTGAAATTGATAAAGTGAGACCCTAATTCATATGTCGGGACAGTTAAAAGCATTTTCCGGTATTACCATTTTAAACAGCTTATATTGATGAGTAGAGAGGCGCCAGTGAAATTTTTAAACCAGATTTCTTACTATCATAGGGTCGTGCGTCCGTGGTTCTTGTTTTTATGCTGCTGGAGTTTGAACTATGCGCGCTTGTGCAAAACACGGGCGTAAAAATTCTTTTAACACTTCTAATGATGCAGCATGTTTTAGTGTAGCTATTCGAGCATCGAAGGCATTCCTGCATCAGCGGTGTGAGTGGCTCTGTGGCAAAATTCTTCGGTGACCTCTCTCGCGTAGTACAGCCAAAGAATGGACACTTTATGAAATGCCTTTGTGGAAGAAGGTGTTTCAGGACTGGTTAACAATTTGTAGTTATCGTCCGAGTATTTCATCTCATGCACTGGTGCTATTAGTTTGAATTCGTTGAAATTAACTGTTTTTTAATAAATAAGATGAATAAGTAACATATATGCTCTAGCAGTGCTGGACTAGGAATCACAGTATTCCAATTATAGCTTTGTGTCACGAACATATGGATGAGTCAGATAACTTCAATAATTATGCATATAGTATATACATTTTTCAATTGATAGGGACAATGAGATCCATATTGGATCAATTATGGCTACCACCCTGAGTGTAACAATAAGTATCTCGAAGATCTGTTATTGTAGGTGTCTTGGGGTAAGCAACCGCACCATAAAAGGAAAATTAAGTGCACAGTGAGCAGTAGAATGGAATCGAACCCGGGACATCTCAAATGCGCGCGAGCCTCACTGTTACCGCGCAAAAATGCCACAATTATACTTAAATATAAATAAAAATTCATAAAATTTCTTATATATTAAAGAAAAAATTAAATTACTTAAAGTATTATAAAGATACTGTGACTTTGTGGATTCGTAAAAAGGTCTTGTTTGCAGAAATTTATAATGCTCTTTATTATAAGTAAAAACACGCGTTGTACAACCCTAACAAAGCAGGATGACGTACACCCAAACGCAGTCTACAAAGTCTCTCGTTGCTTCACCACACGTAAACAAACCAAAGAAATTACTTGCTGTACACTTCAAATACCTCGCGCGCGCGCGCGCGCACACACACACACACACACACACACACACACAATTAACAGCTCACTAGCAACACGCAACTCCCTGCTCACCAGCAACTGTCCTCCCTCTGACAGCCGCGGCGCTTTTATACCTCCAGTCACTGTTTCTAGAAATCAGTGGAACGCTCGGTAACAATCACGATGCAGCAGGAAATTCCAGACGACCTCTCTTTCTCTCTCGGCAAGCGTTCAGCGCTGGCGCCCCATACTATCTGTCTTTTCTGCCTGCACGCAGCTCTCTGGACTCTTTTCTTTCGCACGCGCCTGGCACTGGCTTGTCGCGGCGATTCAACAATGCCTCGGCGACAATACATAACGCTTAATAACAAAGGTAAGACGCAAATAAAGTATAAGAAAGTAAACCAATTCCTAATCTTTAGGTTAAGATCTGTATCATAATTCATTACTGATAGTCACATTTAGCTATAATTCATTACTGATAGTCACATTTAGCTATAATTCAGTACTGATTGTCACATTTAGCTTAAAGGTTTTGCTTTTCTTTCGCTATTGCCAAGATATGCGTTTTATTTGTTTGCAATAATTTCATGAGTGGATTATGCAAATGCCAGATCCATGTACATTTCCTAGTGCGCATAGACGAACCGTAAGTTATACCTGTTTTTGACACATCAAAAGGTCTAAAAACTAATAGTGATCCACGTTATATACAAAACACCAATTATGTACTTAATTTTGTTTTTGCAATCGTAGCAGTCAAGCGCGCTTATTATGCCGCTATAAATTGTGTATATTTGTCTTGATTCTGGCACCGGTGCCAGAAAAATCAATGATGTAATTATCTAGCAATAAATAAGCAATGACTTCACCATCGCCTTCACATTTTTCTTTTCTCTATTTACAAAACTTTTTTTATGCTTTTTCGTAAACACCTTTTGAATTTTTTAAAATTAATAGACCCTCAACAATCAATGCTTCCTTTAAAATCTCGTGCTGGAATACATTTATATTTTCAATACAATTCATTTTGCAACTGCCATTCATTTTCCTTAATGTTTAAATCAGCAAAATCATATTTTCTTAGCAACTATATTCCTGATGTTACGTTATCTCATATCTAATACATTGAAACATCACATTTTTAAAATGTGATGTATTAATTATTTGTATTAAATGTATTTATTATTTTTACATATGCTAACACTCAATACTCGCGAAAATTAACCTATGGGTAAAAAATGAAACATGTAATGCAGTCAAGTATTAAAAATTTGTACCATTGTGCAAATGATTTTACTTATCCACTTAATATCTCTACTAAAAACCCTTCCTATAACAGCTTATTTTTTATCTACTACTTGTTAATCCAGATAAAAGTTTGAAGAAATAATTTCTTTATTTATTTTATAGACACAAAAGTATATACCAGAGGTTGAAGTGATATTAGGGGGCTATATGCTGATATCCAATCACTTTGCAGAATATCCCTAGAAATAAGTGTTTTGGCACGCAATGTATAAAACTATATTCAAATCAATGACAGGGAGTATTTTAAACAATATGTGTAGTGCATGTATGCATATTCCGTTAAAGTTCCTATTTATCGTTAATAAATTCTCATATTGTATCAGTTATGCAACATAATAAATTATTCATTCACAATGAAGAGGGCCTCACAGGCTGCTTCCTGTAAATTTGAAAAACTGCCTTTTATTAGTTATGCAAATAGCATAAACATGTCGTATTTTAAACAAAATCAGAGGAGTAATTTTTTATAAAATGACAATTTTGTCATGTGAAGAGTAATTTCATATGCGTGATTCTTTAACATTTGCGTCTCATCTTTCGAATATGGTGCATTTGTATAACAAGAATGGCATAGTAAGTTCGGCAGCATTGTTATAAATGTATCATATTATCCCAAAACTAGAATCAAGGGGAAACAACAAAACAGTACGTCACAAGCACCATACATTTGTAAAGCTGTACCCAGGCATAATCGAAAAGACCGAAATAGAAACATAAACAGAACCCGACTATATGTACGTGCATATTTATGCAGCTTTTCGTTTTTGAGTAATAATCACACGTTTGGTAGTATTGTACACAAATCCATGTACTATAACTTCGCTCTATGCTAAAACTCCGTCCCCTTTGTTCCTTGACCCTTGCCCAAAGTAATGCAAGCAATTATCGACGTAACTAACGGGACGGCCGTCAGAAATAGCGTGACAACGTCGACTCAAAGACAAATTATAAAGTTTTATCTTTTACGAGTTCCAACTGGTTTTGCCCAGGAACACCCACGCAGGGAAAATTTATCACGTGCAACTGAGGCTTCTCTGGTTACTTTACCGATAAGCCTGGCACAAAGGGAATGAGTCTATATTTGTTATGGTTGCGTGACGAGCAAATTAAAGGATGAACATATATTCCCGTAGTGAGGTAAGGACGAATTCCTCAGTTGTAGAATGAGTGCAGTTGAAGTTGCACTGCTCAGCAAAGTACAAGAAGTTGGAATTTAATTAAGAGGAAAAAAACATATGAGGAAATGTGATACGGCTGTACAAATTGCAGAAAGGGAAGAGAGATCAGAATGTGGTTGAGAATCTCAGTAGAGGATTTGCGAAAGTGTGACGAAGTGATAGGATAACTGGAAGAAGGATTGAAAATATTTGCTAGGATAACTGGAAGAAGGATTGAAAAAATTTGCTAGTGAATTAAATAATTCTTAATAGGGGAAAGGGGAGGCAAAACATGGGGTCATATGCAGGTGAGAAATATAGAAAAGTGAGGTTAAATATAGTCGCGCTGCTGGAACGGTTACCATGGATTTATCTTTGTTAAACAGAAGCCTCTTAGATAACGCACTGATTATTCATGTAAGAGTGAGAAAGGAACTGCCGGGCCTCTCGAAGTTGTGCTAAGCACCAATGAATGCATCACTTTAGCCAGTGGAATTCGCAGGAATAAAAAATGACAGATATATGTTCACTCCATGTGGAGTAATCAATGCGTTATCTGAGAGTATCAAAGATAAATCCATAGTAACGGTTCGAGTAGCGGAAGTTTAATTCCAGCCACAGTGAAACAATAGAAATATAAAGCTGAAAGAAGTGGTTTTAAATTACAGGGATAGAAATTTGTAAATAGGAAAAACTAGCGCAGGATAGAGAAGTAAACGGAAAGCAATGACTATTAAAAGGGGCAAACACGTATAGTATGTAATTATATCGAAGGGTTGCCTGTTAGGGGTAGCCCAAGATGTATATGTTTTGGTCCTTTTTAATAATATATATATGAATAATAATGTAATAATAACCACCCGACGGTCCCTATAGAAAGCTCATAAGCCACAGGAAGCAGCGCAGTTTGCCTTTGAAGACGGCCACAACAGGATGGTCGAAACGTTGGTTTGGTGCGTCCAAAAGATATTTATAAAGCTGGCCGTGGAAGTCTGAGATGATGATGATGATGATAATAATAATAATAATAATAATAATAATAATAATAATAATAATAATAATAATAATAATAATAACTACAACAATAATAATGTAGTAAGATTATGGCTGTTTGAAATAGGTTCCATTAAGAAAAATTCAACATTAGGCATCCTGAACCATTTGTCAAAATCAAACATTGAAGAATTTTTATAAAGAAGGTGGTAAGTGGTGGAAGTCGTACTTAGGAAGAAAGTAATCGCTCTTTAAGGAGAGATCAACTCTGCAGCCACGATAGAGGGGAGACTGGAGACCACGTGAAGTATGAAGCCACAGTGTTGTCCGGACTGACCAGTTTCTTCTCTACCTGTGCCAGCGACCTTGCCACTAATTAAGTTCCACTCGTCTTCCTTCCGTTCCAGGCTATGGTGTTAGGACACATGTTGCCTACCTGCTGGCGAAAAAAAAATAAAAAAAAAAAACAACCATTGCTCGAGACCTCATTTCCTACTAGCCCTCTAGCTCCATAGGATGTCCCTGCCACTAGTAGTAGCCCATTGATGCGTGTACAAAACTAGCAAATATCTGTTTCGTTTTAGTTAATACAGTAGAAGCGGTTGTTTGGGAACATAATTTAGCCCCGCCTAACACTAGAAAGGTAAAAAATCTTCCATACCACATAGACTTTTCTTCATCGGGGACGTTTAGAACGACTGTCGTGCTTTTCTATAAGCATTTTCTGTTTGTTTTACTGTTTTTTTTTTTTTTTAAATTTAAAAACCAGTTCCTTCACTATTCTGTTTAAGGACGACTTCCTGCCCTGAAAGTTAATTATTCAATCAATAAGTAATTTAGCTGTTGTAGGAGCACATTTTTCCTGAACACAAAAATTTTGAATCCTCCTTCTGACATTTGTCGAAGTCGTGTAGTTCGTGTAGTTCTGTTATGGAGTTCCAAAAGATGCGCTCTTGATTTTCATTTTGTTTACGTTCGTTAACAATTCTGTTTACTATTCTTTCTGACATTCCTGTGTCATCTGATATACACTTGATTTTTAAAATGTTTTTTTGATTTTTTTTTTTCTGAAGTAACAAATTCTTTGCTTTTAGCTTCTTTCTTCATTTATGTTCATACATTTGAAACATTTTCTCGATTTTGATGTGTAATGTTTTGGATGCTGATGTACAAATTACATTGATGGCATTAATTTATGCAATTATCAGTGTCTGAAAAATTCGCTATGGTCACTCCTTATCGCAAAACTCTAATTAGGTCTTAAATAGAACGCTGCACAAAAACAAAACTGTGAATTAGCAAGAACTGTGCTTAAGATGCAGACACATCACTATATTTCCCCTTCCCTCCCCACGTGCAGCGTGATTTCATTCAGCAGAATTATATAAGCTGATGAAAAAGGTAAGGCCAAGTACGATCATATCATTCATTACTTTCCTGGAATGCAGTGGTCAGCTCATCAAACAGATATGGTGGTGAAAATTATATCGCAGTTCCTCTATTTGCTGAATATTTTATCTCTACTTAACGAATAATAATAAAAAAAATTAAAATACTGTACTACACTATTCTTTTACCTGCGTTAAATCCAAATCTCTGATATTTCGGATCGTACTATTTCGTGCTTCTACTGTATTTTCAAACTAATTTCTCATGAATGTATGTTTGATGCTCAAAACTTATTCGTATCAAAGGGGAGGATGTATTATATTGTCATTTTTCTCCGCTTGTTAGGTAAATATTCGATAGACATTTCACTATCACAATAAAACATTCCACCTCCAGAAGATGGTTCTAAGCATCTAAGCTCAGTAGGTGTACGCCAAGATAACAGCTATTCCACGAGCCTATTCCACTTCCGATTAAGTCAGGAGATGGTACCGTAAGATACGCACATTGACCATCTGTTTGATGTTACAGCAATCTGCACGTGCTGAGAGTTTTAGAGCCAGCCCGGCCTAAATCAAGACCCGAGTTGGAAATAAATTATAATACTTATGTCACACTCCTGTATCAGCAATATGATAAAGTAATTGCATAAGAGAATTATCAATACCACTGTTTAAAAAAAAATCTGCTTATTAATGTAAATATCCCGGTAATCAATTATAAATCACGGATCATAATGTTATAATCAGTTCATGTTGGTCAATTTATAAACATTAGAAAATGTTGGTTTATTATAACCCCCAGCCCTTTGGTGATCTGATTAGACCACCAGATCTGGTCTGGTTAAAGCCGGTCCGGTCCTATTCGATCCGATTCGTCCGATCTTATCTGATCTCAGAGTCGCCCAAAAACAGATTCAATATCTGGTTTGGGCTGCATTGACCATGGGAGTAAATGATTTTTCAGGAAAACTGCTATAGTTTTGGTGACCTGGGCTTGTATATCAAGTGTTAACTAGTGAAGCCATATTTCTGCCTTCCCAAGTAAAATTAAATGCAACTAGTATCTAAAAAAGTGTAACAGTATTCTATGATACCCCATAAAGTGACAATATAACCCTGCCCGCCTCGGTAGCGTGGATGGTAGCGTGTCTGCCTCACGTTCAAGAGGTCCCGAGTTCGAATCTGGGTCAGGATGAGTTATCCGGATAAAGTTTTTTTCCCGAGGTTTTCCCCTATCGTGAAAGACGAATGTCAGGTAACTCTAAGCTCTACGGACCCTGGACTCATTTGAGCATCATTTCATCGATTCCGCTCATCGTCCGATATGACAACTTTGGAGGACAATGTAACTCGTGTAATCTATTAGAAATTAAATCAACATAATGGCCTCACGTTCAAGTGGTCCCAGTTCGTATCTCGGTCAGGGTGAGTTACCTGGATAAGGATTTTTACGGAGTTTTCCCTTATCCTGAAAGACGAATGTCAGGTAACTCTAAGCTCTATAGACTCCGGTCTCATTTGAGTATCATTTCATCCATTTCATTCATCGTCCGATATGACTTAACGTTGCTTAATAACTAAAGATAAAATTAATGTTAAAGTAGGCTACTTGAGGCGAGTATTCTTGGACAAGAGCTACAATGTAGCCCAGTGATGTCTTCTTCACGGTTGTCAAGAGATAAACTTGAACACGTGACCTTGACCGTCCATTGTAGAAAGCTTTCACAAAAGTTTGTCCAAAGTCATTTCCGGTCAGTTTGTGTAAATGGGCTGCTAACTTTCACCCTTTACCGGTTTTGTACTTTTTTCCACGCACCTCAGGTAGTAAGAAATGTAATTTAGCTATTCTAAACCTTCACAAAAAAATGTTTTTCAAAGGTATGAATGGTTGAAAGGAGCTGGACAGCAATTTATTTCCATGGTTCTTGCCTAGTTTTTCAGGACTGGTTTGGAATTTCATAGCATTCGCCCATGGCAATCCTAAATGAAAATAAACTAAAATTTCCAAAATAATAACAAATACTGATTTACTGTTACTAAATACTACAAACTTGTGTTACCATTCACATATTCTCTTGCACTGCGCTTTCGCTCTGAAGCAAGATACGTAAAGATTGCATTCATTTCGTGGGCGCACTACATAAGAACACAGCTAATTGCGCATAACGCATATGTGATAGCCCTAGTTGCCACAAGTGATTAATTTATTTGCAAAGTAATCTTTTTACTCAAATCGATCATGGAGTAATACAAATTTGGTTAAATCCAGCCAAATGTCTTCTTTTTATATTGTTTGTCTGTTCCTTCGATAGCGCCACCACCAGGAGGGACAGGCTCCGACGTTTCCTCGGAAGGTCGAGGACAAGTATCTCACTTCAGGTTATGCACATGGTACAGCGAACTTCTCGCCTTATTCGTCGGTCTACTCGCAGGAACATTGGGAACATCAGTTTCGGACACTCCTTCTCAAAATGTTTATTCCAAATTTTTCCCCCGTGTTTCTCGTGTAAATTACGATACATTTTCACGGAGTTAGTGCACAAAAAAAAGCACTAAAATAAATTATAAAAACACTGTGACTAGTGGCAAGGAAAATATGTACATTGCTAAGTTTGAAATTATTAAAATATAAAGAGACTGTTGAAAAGAACTAATCTAGTATATTTTTGTGCATTTTCCTTTGAAATCCTGCAGGGGCTGGAGGTGGAAGTTTTTCGCTAACCAAGATGATTTCCCATCCTCCCCAGAGTCTGGAAATATGCATGAGAGTGCGAATGTGTGATCCAACAACCCCCCTCAAAAAAAAAAGAACATAGGCAACACACGTTGATAGGCGATATGTTCCAATGACCATATGGCCATAGCAGTTAAAGGCGGTGTATAAATGGAATTCCACAAACTGTGCAATTTGTGGCTATTTAACACTCCGCAGTATGTTCTTGTTGTTTTTATTAGATAGTCATGGAAATACACTCCTGGAAATTGAAATAAGAACACCATGAATTCATTGTCCCAGGAAGGGGAAACTTTATTGACACATTCCTGGGGTCAGATACATCACATGATCACACTGACAGAACCATAGGTACATAGACACAGGCAACAGAGCATGCGCAATGTCGGCACTAGTACCGTGTATATCCACCTTTCGGCTGCTATTCTCACATGGAGATGATCGTAGAGATGCTGGATGTAGTCCTGTGGAACGGCTTGCCATGCCATTTCCAGCTGGCGCCTCAGTTGGACCAGCGTTCGTGCTGGACGTGCAGACCGCGTGAGACGACGTTTCATCCAGTCCCAAACATGCTCAATCGGGGGCAGATCCGGAGATCTTGCTGGCCAGGGTAGTTGACTTACACCTTCTACAGCACGTTGGGTGGCACGGGATACATGCGGACGTGCATTGTCCTGTTGGAACAGCAAGTTCCCTTGCCGGTCTAGGAATGGTAGAACGATGGGTTCGATGACGGTTTGGATGTACCGTGCACTATTCAGTGTCCCCTCGACGATCACCAGAGGTGTACGGCCAGTGTAGGAGGTCGCTCCCCACACCATGATGTCGGGTGTTGGCCCTGTGTGCCTCGGTCGTATGCAGTCCTGATTGTGGCGCTCACCTGCACGGCGTCAAACACGCATACGACCGTCATTGGCACCAAGGCAGAAGCGACTCTCATCGCTGAAGACGACACGTCTCCATTCGTCCCTCCATTCACGCCTGTCGCGACACCACTGAAGGCGGGCTGCACGATGTTGGGGCGTGAGCGGAAGACGGCCTAACGGTGCGCGGGACCGTAGCCCAGCTTCATGGAGACGGTTGCGAATTGTCCTCGCCGACACCCCAGGAGCAACAGTGTCCCTAATTTGATGGGAAGTGGCGGTGCGGTCCCCTACGGCACTGCGTAGGATCCGACGGTCTTGGCGTGCATCCGTGCGTTGCTGCGGTCCGGTCCCAGGTCGACGGGCACGTGCACCTTCCGCCGACCACTGGCGACAACATCGATGTACTGTGGAGACCTCAAGCCCCACGTGTTGAGCAATTCAGCGGTACGTCCACCCGGCCTCCCGCATGCCCACTATACGCCCTCGCTCAAAGTCCGTCAACTGCCCATACGGTTCACGTCTACGCTGTCGCAGCATGCTACCAGTTTTAAAGACTGCGATGGAGCTCCGTATGCCACGGCAAACTGGCTGACACTGACGTTGGATGTGCCCAAACGTTGCGCAGCTAGCGCCATTCGACGGCCAACACCGCGGTTCCTGGTGTGTCCGCTGTGCCGTGCGTGTGATCATTGCTTGTACAGCCCTCTCGCAGTGTCCGTAGCAAGTATGGTGGGTCTGACACACCGGCGTCAATGTGTTCTTATTTCCATTTCCAGGAGTGTAGTTAAGTATTCATACAGTTCTGCAATTAAAATTGATCAGTGATACTTTCATATTTAAACAAATGACAGCGGTATGATTTTGAGTAACAGACTACACTAGTATAATGTAACAATGTCTTGAGTATTGGATCAATATGCTTTAAGTTATTAACTGATACCCCACTTCTGGCGGTATTCACAGGAAATTAAGTATTCATACGCCACTAGAAATGTAAACACAGAAGCCACCAACGAACCGTTTGCGGCAAGCAACGCCTTCAGTGGCAAGCTGCACCTTTTCAAAGTTCGTTGTGATTTTTTTTTTAAATTTACGTCCTCCAACGTCAAGTTATATCGTACGGTGAGTGAAATAGTTGAAATGATGCTCAAATGAGTCCAGGGTCATTAGAACTTACAGCTACACGATATTCTTCTTTGAGGATAAGAGAAAACCCGGGAAAAACCTTATCCAGGTAACTCTAACCGAGATTCGAACTCGGGACATCTTCCACGTTAGGCAGACATGCTACCATCTACGCTACCGAAGCGGGCATTCGTTGTGATACGTAGTGAATACCACGTAACAGAAAAATATAAAGGTAAATAAACAGCTATATAGTAAAGACAGTTAATAGTGAAAATCATTTTCACATATTGCTGATATTTTTGGGAAAAGGCGCAACAGTGCAGTCCATAATAATGCAATACAGAGAAATAAATTCTCCCATTATATTTTAAGTAGTGTAGGCTATGGAGCTACGGCGCATAGAAGGAAACCTTAAATAAACGATAATAGCAATAAATTGAGACTTGGAAGTTTGCTGGAGAGTATATAAGCAAGGACACAACTTTCTTGGGCAGGGTACTGTTCACAAATGAAAGTAAATTTAAAAGATGGCAGAATTTTGGTGCGGAGCTTGAACACAAGCACCTTCAAGCATTGTGATAGAGGATTGTGGTGTGACTACATTTGGTATTGAACTTTTTGTTACTTTAATAAATATTTTAAGTACAGTATTTTAAGTAAAAGCAATAAAATACTGAGGAATAGATCGCCGCTATGTAAGCTATTCTGCGGCATATCCTTAACTAGTTTATTACTAATTTAATTTATTGCTGTTATATTTATTTTCATGCTGGGAATGGTGGTCATGGATTTCATATTAATCCCAGTATTCTTTAGTCTAGAACTATCTCGGGAGCTTAGTTGCTCACTTCATGAAGTAAATTCTCGTTTACCTAACGGAAACTGTAACTTCTTTTGAAACCTGAAACGGTTTCTTTGTTTGTAAACTTGGTACATTAGTTGGAACTGTTGGCAGCACGACCGTGCCCAGGGTGAGAAACCCGGTTAAGTTTTATCTCTCGCATCTGGTCTGCCGTGACTACCAGATTAAACATCGAGCACAGTGAATAATGGTTATTCACGCCCACGCAAATTACACAGAGCGAGTTTATCTGAATCTTGAAGCACGTGTGCTCCAACTGTAGCAAGACTGGTGTGCTGTCGTCATACTAGCAGGAAATACTTTCTGTACTACTATTGATTCTTAAGCAACTAGGGGAAGTATTGCATTCCACCAAAATTAGATATTCAAATTTCACCTGAAATACATTTTAGAAATCCAATTCTACGAAAATGTGCGTTTGTTTGAGCGTGTAAATAGCATAACATTTCAAAAATAAAATGTCAATTAAATACCTAACTTTGTATTCAAGATATTCTCGGGAAACAAGCCAGGTGGCAAGACGATTAGAAATCTACGTTTCGGGAGCGTACATCGTTCCCATCATCAGGATATTATAATAAATGTTATAAACACATGAGTGTAGAAAACTAAACGTAACTACTTAATTTTAGGACCTAGCTGTATAGATCTGTGCTTCTTAAGCCAATGGATTTCCATTTTTAATGTCGGTTTCCAAGTGAGATTTTTGGTGGGCGACACGGCACTGGGGCGGGTTTTCTTCGGGATTTACAGTTTCCTCCGCCATCTTCTACCACCGGTGCTCCATCTTCAACTCCTGTACAATCAGTGTCATGGCCTGCGGTGCCACGTATGGTAAATGCGGGCGTCAAACGCTACACTTTTTATTTTTTGAAGTACTCTTCATTCGAATGACACCTGTTCAATAAAATAACAAACCGTAAACCTTAAGAAATAGACATGTGTTACTTCACAAATTATGAAATCTCTTGAACCACACATTTCTTATATGCGTCTTGTGTGAAGTTAATAATTTCTGTTGTATTCCTCGTTTACTTGTTTGAGTTTTCAAATGCTTAAGTTTCTCTGACATGGGAAGTCGTTATTTTTTTCGCGTAGTAATGGCATTTCATATCCATCACTTACAGACACGCTCTAAAATCCTTTGGCTTTCTTCTGTGATGTACAACAAAATTAAAATTGGAAGTTTGTCTATCAACAAACAGTAATGCCCGATTTCACCAACAGATGTTAAGACTTAACACGAGTGTAGCAAAAGCTATAACAAAATAAAAGTTAGCTTAACACAAGTGTTAATCTCTTGTTAAACTAACAAGTCATATTTCTGTTGTTAAGTCCTTAACAATTGTAAATAGTCAAGATGGCGGGCGTGAACACAGCGGGCGTGAACATAGCTTTTGATGTCGATTTGCTATATTTAAGGCCGTCTAAATGGGCATTCCTAATAGAGTACGGCCTATGAGCAGAAATTATTTTGAGGAGCTATCAAAAGAAAATTTTCCTCATAGATATGGACTGTCGAAACAAGTTGCTATGAAGGTTACTGCGGAAGGATAAAAGAGGTTAGAACATGCATCGAAAAGAATATGCCGATCTCGCTTTTGCGATTTTATAATTCACTGAATTATGAGGATAATACACTGTCCACCTCCCGTCTTGAAAAGTTCAAGTCATTTGTCAGTTCTGTCCTCCTTCGCAATTCGTTTTAAATTTACTTAATACTGACAAAGTTGTTTCGTGCTTCTAGTAGTGACACATGCATTTGACTTATATTAGTTTCCAATCTTTTCCCACATGGCATCTTCCTCCGCATCCATCATCTTATTTTCCACGATATCCTTATACTTTGTCAGCAATTCAATTAACAATTATTTCTCCATCAATGAGAAATTTGTCCCAGGGCATCTCTTACGGTTTTTTTTCACCCGCCATTTTTTCAGCTGTGTGCAGGTGAAAATGAAAACAAAAGCGCATCGCAGTACGTTAAGAAAATAATACGACACATCCATAGCCTTCTATAGCTGTAATATTTACAAGCCTCTTGGCGTAAACACGTGTTTGTTAACATTTTCAGTAAACAGGTTGGTGAAATGCAAGAGATTTAACAGCGCTGTGACAATTGCTATGTTACATTTGTGAACGTCGATTTTAACACATGTTGGTTAAATCGGGCATAAAAATAATAAAAGCTGTGTAAGAATAGTTTTTTTTTGAGCCAGAAAGTCATGTGATTGCCATTGCATCTCTATGAAGAGACGATACCGAATCGCCTTCAGGAGCAGTGAGCCAGCAGTTCTCGACAAATGAGTGGCTAATATGAATCAGCTGATTTAGATCACAGTGCCACTACCGTGTAGAGGCCCCGTATAAGACACGGCAGACAGTCCCGCCTTACGCAAGAACACCGCTCTGGGTTTTTGTGCGTCACGGCAGCACCGACCTTGCTGCAGGCGTGCAGCTAGCTGAGGTAACTAACATTCCTCCCCTCCATTCTACCTCCATTAATAAAAAAGGAAATGAAGGAATAGCATTAAGGGGAGCATGTTGGATAAGAATATGTGCATAGATATGTTCCTTCGGTGTCTTCAGGGGAAATACATGCAGCTGGAAGCTAATGCAAGCAGGACTGAGCTTAAAGTATAGTCCGTCTTATAATTAGACTGACATCCCAACTAAGCTATTCTTAGTAGTAAAGCGAAACCAGCTCCTAGTACGTGAATAACTCCACCTGGGGAAGATATGCTGATGTCTGATGGGCTCAAGTTAGGCACCAATGAATTCACTACCAAATGGAAGCGGGAGCAACGAACTCGCGATACTGCTGTGAACGTCTTGTTTCAATGCCAATCTTAGTTATCAAATGAACTATCTGTCTATATGGGTGAGGAAAATCAGAGAAAATTTGGCCATCTTCTCACATGAAGATGTTTGTCCCCAGCAGTCCAATGCTGGGTCGCATCCCTCATAATTATTTATGCAGTTGCCCCTCCCCTTCCTGATGCAGTTTTACCAGAATTCTATCTTCAATCGCCCTTTCTTTTTCTCACACATAACTACATACATGTTTCTTTTCATACGATTTTCAATTATTTTCGTCACTTCGTCGCAATAGAAACGCTGTCCATGCCTCATTCCAACAAGTGCACTTAACAAAAAATGCTTCTTTCATTGCATATGAACAATGGCATCGTATCACTTTACCAAGAATCTACTTTGGGATTTCATCCTTAAATTTGTTTTTGAGTTATGTATAAACCCCACGTGGGAATGTTATCTGCTGGTTTCCCAGATTGAGATAGAAATTTGTAGTAAAGCTATAGAGAAAATAAGAAAATAATAAGCTGCTCGTAGTATAATTTCAATTGCGGAAAACAGGTGTTAGAGGAACAGCGAAATTTGAGCGGATGTTTCAAAATAGGCACCTGATAGTCATATATCCTTGAGATGACGTTACTGTCCAGAATCCCACAGCTGAATATTACAGGCACATGTTTCTCAATTGCAGGAAACAGGTGTTTACCAAGAAAGGAATATGTTGCGAGAAAGAAATCATAGGTTAGGTATTGGCAGACGTTAAACAAAAGCACAGCGATTGTAACGCCTACACTGCTCGTCGAGAGAACCCGCTCAACTCAGGCGTTACCTGTGTAGCCGTGAGGCAAGACCTAACCACGGTGAGACCCCTTCATTATGTTATCCGTAGTGGTGGTTTTGTTCTTTTTCGTTTTGTTGGCCCACCAATTGGCATGATATCTGGGATGCATACAAGAAGTTCCAATCGCAGACCTGGAACCTGTTTTGTTTACGTGGAAAAAGATTAAAGGATGTGGAGTTATCGTACGTGATGCGATTCTCCAGGTTCATTAACCCCTCTTTTTGTTCTCTCGCTCTCTCTCTTCTCTTGTGGTGTATGTTTTTTGCTTTATCTGTTATTTTGTATCTGAAAATTCCCAACCATTTCCTTATTGTATTCTGATACGTGCTCCTTATTTTATGCTTTTACTTCTAAAATTTCACCAGTTGTGGTTTAGCAGCATTTCTGATTTCGTCGTTTTTATGTAACTTTTATTTGCTCCCGTTTAAATCAACAATACAACAGATGTGTTAGATATGCCAAGGTTTCATTGTCATTTAAACGTTCCGGAAACCATCATTTTTTAAATTAACCATTTACTTGTTTCTTTCTTACCGAATGTAGAAACTAGACTAGCCTTAAGTACTTATTTTAAAATCAGTATGTTTCTTCACCTCACCGTGATATTTCCTTGTGTTAGTTTACGCAGCTCAGAAGAAATAACACGCATTACAAGCAAAAAAAGATCGTGAGAGAGAGAGAGGACACAAAAAAATATCCATAAACTGTAACCGGAGTGTACATATATGCAAAGTATCTTAATTTTTTGGGACCAGCCCCATCTACGAGATCTTTGTAATTTTATATTTTTGTTCATAACGTAATGGAATTTCGCAAAATATGTATATTTAATCTGTGAACTATTTGACTAAATATTTAGTGTATTCGCGTTCTTATATAGTTGTACTAGTTTAGTAATTGTTAGAATTCAGTTTTGGGCTTCAGTCGTCCAAAGATTGCAATAATTTCTGCCGTTTATGTGATAAAATGCTATTATGCAATAGAGAACGTTTAAGATTTCAATTTAAGACAAGCTGCAATTGTTACTTATGAGTATGTAGTTTACAAAACGAATTTGATTACATCTATAGAACATAATATAAAATCTGAAAAAAATATCGTAGTATAAAAGCCATTAATACAATATAAAATTGTAAACCGGATTTAGGCAATAGATGTGAGACTTCTAAGATCAGGAGAAGGAATTATTTGAAGACTGATTGAAAACAAATGTGTAAGGGGAAAAAAAAAACTGACTGACAAACATCCACGACGTCTAGAGACATCAAAATTGTCGCCGTAAGAGTGTAGATACAAAAGAGAACACTTGGCACGTTCAGAAAACAGTTGAAATAAACAGTTGAAAGCTAGAGCTGGAACAGATGGAAACACTGCGGAGATGATGCTATGTTGAAATAGGAATCTCAACATGAAACTTGGAAGCAGTTTGTGCAAAGCTACGATTCGTTTATGCCTTTGTTTCAGCAGCTCTTTCTGTTCAAGGTGCCATAGATGGAAATAGGATTGCAGTCGGTACATGAAACCGGTTGGTCTGGAAAACAATGTCTAAACAGCGAGGACACACTGTCTGAAGAAGTAACATGGCCCTGTCGTGTTGTCGCATTCCATCTGGCGAGGTGCGAATTCGGCACGTGTCCAAGTGCTGAAAGTATTTCACTTAATTACTAAAGTAATTTGTTACAGAGTCCCTTTGATGTCAGGAATTAAATCGTGCCGCTCTTATAATCTAGAAGCACGAGCATAAAAGTAATGGCATTCAAGCTTGCCTTCTGTTTACATGCTCAGAGGAAATGGCACTGAAGGAATGCTTATTTACCACGACGTGGACATGGTGGTCCGGGAGTCTTCAAGCTCATCCAGTCTGATGGTAATCTAGAAACTTCGAATTTTACTAAAAACTAGGATTCCTGTCAGTAGTTGCATAGCCAGTTCAAGAAATCTGTGGTACATAATGGGAGTGAATTATTCTCAAGTAAAAACCCAATTTTCAGCACACAAATCCGTCAAAATTAAAAACAAATTAATTTCTCGTTTGTTTTAGTGATTTGGCATACAGTAAGGGAGAAGCATTATGGAGCAGATGGAAACCTCGTGTCTGATATGGATTAGTCGACTATTATACGCAACACGGGTGCATAATCATAAAAAGAATCTTAATAATAATAATAATAATAATAATAATAATAATAATAATAATAATAATAATAATAATAATAATAATAATAATAATAATAATAATAATAATAATAATAATAATAATAATAATAATAATAATTAGCGCATTAAACATGTACCCACGTAATTATTTATCGTAATATTTTTAAAATTAAGAAAATGAGGCTAAACACCCCTATCTTCTGCAATTGTAATAACGGAATAAGAGAGACAAACCAACTTAATTATTATATGACTATTGTATCTATAAGAAGTGTACGGTGATATAACTAATTTTCTAGTGTGATCAGTCTGTACAACGGGAATAATTTCTAGTATGGTGATTTACTCAACGTAATGCCTAACATATCATCAGCAAATTTCTGTCACTGGAAGATGTCTCACTGTCATTGTTGCTATTATCGTATACAAAACACTGTAGGTGATCTTTTTTCTCGGTCTTCAATATTTTTTTTGATAAAAAATTGGTTAATAGTATTACAATAAAAGAAATTATTAAAATAATTATTGATATTAACCTGCAGCTTCTTGTTTCAGTATTGCATTTCTTTTCCCAATAGTTATCAATCCTTTGTCTTTTGGTTAAAAAAGCCTATTTCATTAAGGGATAATTTCCGTAATAATAGGTAGTATATGGTAACACTGATTTTCTGAAGCATGATCAGCTGTACAAATAGGCCTTTGTCGTAATATAAAGCAAACGACTTAAATGCACCACAATGTTAAGCTATACAAAATATTGTGTATGACATATGTAATTTTACATATTATTATTGCAATGACTAATGAAACACAAATTCATGTTAGCTTAATTATGAATCTGAATGAAAATAAAAATTATTAATTTTAGTTACATCACATTAGTTAAAATAAATCTGTACCGCCGTCCCCGACATATTTACTGAATTATATGCATTATGCAAAACATCACGGAAATGAAAGATACAGAACAGTTCTACTGACTTTGATTCAATGTACCTGGATGACTAAAGTGCTGTAGGTACAATCCCAGACAATTTATCAGCAGTATCTGCTGAGAAATTACAAAGTGATCAGAATTTAGCCCTCCCCCCCCCCCCCCCCACATCTTTCTCCTTGTCACAATATTCAATCACGTTATACGACCACCTCGGTAGCGTAGATGGTAGTATGTCTGCAGGTAAGGTGTCACCCCAGAGGAGGAGGAAATGGACCAGGAGGATTCTGCCGCCATTGCTCAGGCAGCTGTTAAAAAAAGACAAGAGGAACTGGCCACGAAAGGTGTTAGCCCGACACCTAAGAAAAAGGGCAAGTTGATCCGGCCACCGCTATCCTCGACCTTGCCTCACGTTCAAGAGGTCCCAAGTTCGAATCTCGGTTAGAGTTGAGTTACCTGGATAAGGTTTTTCCGGGGTTTTCCCTTATCCTGAAAGACGAATGTCGAGTAGCTCTAAGCTCCATGGGCCCCGTATTCATTTGAGCATCATTTTATTCATCGTCCGATATGACTTAACGTTGGAGGGCGTAAATTACAATAAAAAATCACGTTATGTACGGTTTCTCGCGCCTGCCGATGTATGACACGTTGCTGTCTAGGATACAATATTGCATCTGAAGAGAGTCTGTTATCGTGCTGCTCGAAAGGTTAACCTGGCTTTATCTTTGTTAAATCAAACCTCTCAGATAACGCACTGATTATTCTTGTAAGAGTGAGAGGGGTACTGGCGCGCCTCTCTGACGTGTGCTAAGCACAAATGAACCCATAACTTCAGCCGATGGAAGGCGCAGGAATCACAAATGACAGATTTATATCCACGAGTATGTGGAGTAATCAGTGCGCTATCTGAGAGGTATCTATTAAAGATAAAGCCAGGGTAACCTTTTGAGTTGTACGATAATACACTGGACTCGCCGTGTATGTGTGATAACGTAAACATCGCTGTTTGCAATTTTTCCCGGTACGCTTCCTCGTTTTGTCATGTAGTACTTGAGGATAAAAGCAACTTTAAACGATTTGCCAAAAAGTATCATATTTATTTCGTATACATTGGACCCTATAACTATATTGGTTATATTTTATTTTCTCCAAAATGGCCCAACGATTTTGGTTAATATATGCCTAGTTTAATATACATGACAAATTCTGACAACAGTCAGTTTATAATTGTTACAGTCGGATTATACGCCACAGGGTACGTTGAGAATCCACAGATGACATAGGCTCTTGCCATCTAAGTTTAACAGTGAGTTCTGGTCAAACCCAAGTGCAGTTCTGCTTACATTTAACATCAAAAGGTTCTTTTAGCTGCATCATATCTGTTTATGTTACGATCATTAGAAACATCAACAGATACGAAATAGGGAAGCTGGACAGTAATGCTGTAACAAGACACTAGGGTATTAAATGAGACTGTACTATGTATCAAACGAAGATTGTGAATATACAAGTTTGGACTGAAGAAACATTTCAGTAAGTTGGCTCCTCCAAGTCTACCTCATTGGTAGTTCTTATGTACATCTGAGCCGATGGAATATTGCATTGTATCAGCAACAAATTAGAGGTCATGACCTATTAATCAAGCTGGTTAATTCTTAATTAAATGCAACAGTTACTGGGAGCGGAGAATTAAGGAGGCTTTGGCGATTTCCTCTGAAAGGAGCACGCTTAATCGTGATGCTGGATTTCAGTTCAGCTCCTCTTGGAAACCGGCCTTAAAAATGGAAATCCGTCGATTTAAGAAGCAAAGATCAATACAGCTTGATAATCAAGTTAAGTAGTTACGCTTCTTTGACACAATTTTCTATACTCATGCCATCTCCTGACCTGGAATTTAATTTATAGAAATAGTCTTTTGTTCGGTAATGCTAATTTTGATAGTGTTTTGTCTTTGTTTATAGTTGTGTTATATCCAGTGTTCCATTTGTGATTATAACATTTTATAAATATCCTGATGATGGGAGAGATGTACACTCCCGAAACGTTGATATATAATCATCTTTTCACCTGGCTGGCTGCCCTAGAAGAAAGTGAGCGTATTCGTCGCCAGGAAGGCTTCAGGTCTTATTTTACATTGAAGATAATAGACTAGCTGCATCGTAACATTTATCGTAATTCTAAATCGTAGGATAAATTTGTAAAGGACATCCTTCAGAACCAGACGAGGCACTAGCTGCGTTTTCCCCTCAGCTGTTACAGAAGAAAGTGCCTTTATAATGTTTTATAAGCAGTTAATTTTTCTCAGGTTTTAGGAAAATAATTTGCACTTAAATGGTTTTAATGTGTATAAAAATGACTTCTCAATGAGTAACTAATAAAAGACTATCTCATTTTCAAACTTGCAGGCCATGTTTTCCATTAGAAGCATTAATATACTTTAAAATTCTTCCTTCTGTGTTGAGGCTTCTATTTAACTGAATGTAAAAACCAAACCTTACAAGTTTTGCTACTTATGCCGCTCTTGTTGTCATGTAAACCGGTTCTCATACCGCTTTCTGCGGTGCCTCAACGCAATCGATTCGAATAACCATGATCGTTAAAGCGATATATAATGGACTGGTCATCCATTCAGAGCCAAATGTCGTGAGTTCGAATCTCGGCAAATTCAGTCAAATGTGCCTGTGGTGAAGGACGGAGAGGGTCCTTGGATGTTGACGGGATTTCATAGAACTGCATTTGCTTCGATTTTACCTTTTTATAGAAAAAAGAACACTATAATGTATTTGTAAAAATAATATAATATTTACAGCTCAAAGATTAAAAATTGTGTATAAGTGACAAAGGCTATTACAATATAACAAAACAAATGCACTAAAATTTTTTTCAAGCTGAACAGAACCTATTGTCATACGCCAACACCATGTATTTAAGAGTGAGACAAATTTGATTTTATTATTCCTCCCTTTAGATCTTTTGGGGAACAAAATTATTTCTCTTAATCAGTAAAATTTTAATCAAAGATTCTTTCATATGTTCCTGTAAGCGCTATTTCTCCAAATGAAACATCGCGCTTACGAACTTATAAGGAAATGTAAATGATATGTAATCAGAAGTCTGTAGCTAAGCTATTACTTATTCTAACGAAACTGAAGAATATTGCTAAAAATAAAATTCTAATTTTCCATTGCAATTTCCTCTGAAATTTCCATTTGGGATCGAAACTTCGATGCTCTAATTACGCGCGAAAATTTTGGGCAGTACCACAGGAACCTTTGCGATGTAACCTCAAATTCAGTGGAGGCTTATACTGGCAGTATTGAATGTAAGTGGAGCAGGAAACTGGATCATTTTAGCGAGATAGAAGCCTCGTTGCTCTAATTATGCTTGAAAATTTTGCATACAGACAATACCACTGAAACCTTTGCAACCTAACCTCTGGTTCAGTGGATGCTTTACGTTGACACTATTGGATCCAAGTGGCGCAGAAAACTGATCATTTTAGTGAATGAAACATCTTTGACACCTGTAACGAAGTGTATTGGGGAGACCCTGAACTGGTATATAAACCTCTACTGTAGAGCACGCTAATTTCCTGTGGACGTTACACGGTGTTTCCGGTACAGTTGCAGCTGCCTGCTTCTGTCAGATCACAGTGACAAATGTTGACGTAACAGTATACCACCCACATGTGCCATGTTTCCGAGGATTGTGACAAAAACAAACAGTTGACTATTGTGTCAAAGATTTTGGCTCACACGTTCCTAGGCATTGAACTGAACAAAAGCGTTCGAGAAAAAGTGGTCTGCTTGAGAGGTTGTAGATTTGTGCGTTCGATTTGTGCGTTCGATTTAGCGATACGAAGTGTTCCGCGCTATTCCCTTTATTTACAGAGCATGTGCAGAACTGGAGAAATTTTAACGATTTAGTTAAGAATGGAATAAAAAAACTGGACACTTATGAGAGAACAAGCTTTTACTGCCGGCGAAATATAACTGGCATGTGATCTGCTGGAAGTTCCAGACTTTCGTGCACAACTGCGATGAACATCTTCAGTGACACCATCGAAGTCTGGGAAAAATTGAGCTGCGTCTAAAACGATGACTGTCAGTACGGCTAGATTTACCTATACCTAGGTAACAACGGGAACAACGAAACTTACCTTTTGGACGGTTTTGAACTGTGTATAGCAACATTGTGTCACCCAGAGGGTTGATTCTGCGGTGATGTATAAGACTTTTTGAGTTCCATTCTCGCTCACTCTGACTTGTATTCTTCCGATTTTCCCTTTTCGGTAGGCGGATGCAGTGGCGGTTTCTTTTAAAATTTCCTTTCCTTCTCGTGTTTCAAGTGTGCTTTTAGGTTTTATTGTGTGAGGTGCTACTTAACGGATGGCGCATATGCTTGTTCCAAGGAAAGGGTATTTCCGTGGAGGGTGCCTGGTTGTACAGGTCGTTCTTCTCCCTCTCTAGGTAGTGGGGTCTTCCAGCCAGAGAATGTTAGGGACTTCCTGTGTCCCCGTGACTGCCTGTTTGACCTTAAGCCTCCCGCACTACCTTCCTTTTTCATTTTATTATCCATCGATCAGCAAGTATGCTTTTCAGATGTTTGTTATTGGGAAACTTAGTAACAGTACACAACAATTGAGGTAGCCGTGAACAACAACTCTAGCTTAATATGGTAGCATCACTGTAGCACAAATTGAGGACTTTAAGTTTGATAGTTATCACTCGTCTGGGTCATCTGTACTGGAGAGGTCACTCAGGAGAAGATCTTGTGGCAGTCTGCGCTTGAGGCGAGGTGTTTGGCGAGTGCGAGCGCCGAGATTGTAGGTTACAGCTCCAGGGACCTCCTGGAGGAGGTCTTTTTTAAAAGAAATGTCGTGCCAGCCGGCGGGTGTACTCGCCAGTACTCGTCTGTACTGAAGAGGTCACCCAGGAGATCTTGTGGCAGTTTGCGCTTGAGGCAAGGTATTTGGCGTGTACGAGCGCCGAGATTGTAGGTTACAGCTCCAGGGACCTCCTGGAGATGGTCAAAGAAAGGTCGTGCCAGCCGGCGGATGTACTCGCCAGTACTCGTCTGTACTGAAGAGGTCACCCAGGAGAAGATCTTGTGGCAGTTTGCGCTTGAGGCAAGGTGTTTGGCGAGTACGAGCGCCGAGATTGTAGGTTACAGCTCCAGGGACCTCCTGGAGATGGTAAAAGAAAGGTCGTGCCAGCCGGCGGATGTACTCGCCAGTACTCGTCTGTACTGAAGAGGTCACCCAGGAGAAGATTTTGTGGCAGTTTGCGCTTGAGGCAAGGTGTTTGGCGAGTACGAGCGCCGAGATTGTAGGTTACAGCTCCAGGGACCTCCTGGAGATGGTAAAAGAAAGGTCGTGCTAGCCGGCGGATGTACTCGCCAGTACTCGTCTGTACTGAAGAGGTCACCCAGGAGAAGATCTTGTGGCAGTTTGCGCTTGAGGCAAGGTGTTTGGCGAGTACGAGCGCCGAGATTGTAGGTTACAGCTCCAGGGACCTCCTGGAGATGGTAAAAGAAAGGTCGTGCCAGCCGGCGGATGTACTCGCCAGTACTCGTCTGTACTGAAGAGGTCACCCAGGAGAAGAATTTGTGGCAGTTTGCGCTTGAGGCAAGGTGTTTGGCGAGTACGAGCGCCGAGATTGTAGGTTACAGCTCCAGGGACCTCCTGGAGATGGTAAAAGAAAGGTCGTGCCAGCCGGCGGATGTACTCGTCTGTACTGAAGAGGTCACCCAGGAGAAGATCTTGTGGCAGTCTGCGCTTGAGGCAAGGTGTTTGGCGAGTGCGAGCGCCGAGATTGTAGGTTACAGCTCCAGGGACCTCCTGGAGATGGTAGAAGAAAGGTCGTGCTAGCCGGCGGATGTACTCGTGAACGGGTAGAAGACCAAACTCGTGATGAAGTTGTTGGTTTCTGATGAACCATGGTGCATTTGTAGCTGTACGAAGCACCCTGTTTTGTAGTATTGTGGCGCTGTTCGAAGGTTGCCATGGATTTATCTGTGGTAATAGATACCTCTCAGATAACGCACTGATTACTCCACGTGGAGTGAACATATATCTGTCATTTGTGATTTCTGCGACTTCCATTGGCTGAAGTGATGCATTCATTGATGCTTAACACATGACTGGGAGGCCGATCAGTACCCCTCTCACTCTTACAAGAATAATCAGTGCATTATCTGAGAGGTTTCTGTTAACAAAGATAAATCCATGGTAACCGTTCCACCAGCGCAACTATACCTGCAGTCGGCGGAGATCAGTCTTACTGGTGCCTCCCCATACTCTGCTGTAGATACTTAAGTTAAAGTTAACTACTGGCGCGACAGCCCTTAGAGGGCCAAGGCCTACCAACCCGACTGCCGGCCTCACGCCCACTTACACACGGCAGAGGTGGACGATCATTCAACCGATACGGGGAGAAGATGTGGTCAGCATCTCGGCACCCCCCAGCCGGAATGTTGGTTTCCGTGACCAAGGCCGCTTACCTAGCCTAAGCTCCTCAGTTTACTCACGATGCTGAGTGGGCACCGGTCCTATACCCGGGACCTAAACTCCCCACCACATGGGTGGGATCGAACCCGGGCCGCTTTCCGTGGCCAGGGACCAAGACGTGCTGCCTTAGTGCGCTACGCCACGGAGCAGCACCTGTGCTCTACATACTAGTCAGCCAAAATTTTAGTACGTGCCTGGTGGTAGGACATGTTTAAGCCAAGTGTCCCCAGTGATTGCTGTTGACCAGGCATTGAAATTCTTAAGTGATCGACTTAAAATTCTGTATAGTTGGCGATTATGTGAGTGTACTTAGAGGAGGGTGCAACTGTTTTATTGACAAACGTAATTTCCAAACTAGCAATTACAAAAAGCTGCACAAAGAAATATTGCAATCTAAGTAAATGAAATTCGGTATACCCTAATCACACGTCTCTATAAAATGTAAGTTATAGTGTCCAAGAGCCACTGACAGACAGCTAAATAAGTCTGGTACAAATGTCAATGCACTGTACGAGGTATGGGCAAGGGTTATATGTATGACGTTACTGTCTGAAATCAAGTAACTGCTCAACTTGATTTCCTTTCTTCGTACCTTTAATTGCTGGACATATCTGTGCCCTTCTCTCCTATCCAACAAGAACGTTTATTACTACGATATTATCCTTGAAGTATATGTAGGAATTCAGATTTGCGCCTGTTTCCACCGGTTTGAGGTTAAAAAGCGGAAGTTCCCAGATTTATCAGGCTAATGAACAGTAATGTAAGTATAGCATCCTGTATTGGCGACTTGGAGTCGCCAAAGTGTGAATTGACTTTGCACTTGTTTGTTGGAATGTGCAACTTAAACTTTTATTCAGCAGATATTTCTCACCGTGGGATGCTCATTCAGCATGCCAGCTAGAACTGATATCGCAGACGTATGCGCATAGTATCTACATAATGCATACATACACGATATGGTGTGCTGATGAATGCGTGGTTACACGCGCCTGAATACGTTATGCATAGTTGACATCTTCCCGTCAAATGAATAATGGAGCAAATGAAATGAAGACAACATGTATCTGAAATTCGTATGTGACAGCACTCTGCTTAGATTTCTCGTCTACCAGAGAATGACGACTTCTGAATGGATTTCCTCGACATTCAAAATGCAATCCATTTACTTCAACAGCTAACTGTAGGTCCCAGGTATTCGTGCTTGCTAAAGTGTTTTATGGGGTAGAGGAACATGAATTCGAGCCCCGCCTTGGTAATAGGTGTTACTGTGAGTAAAACGGAGGTGCGGGACAGACAAAATAAAGAAGACACAAACCGATGTGTTGTACTCACATGATTAACTCTTGTTCAAATTAATTTTACAAACGCTTATTCGTCTATTTCGTGTTAACGAGATGAACATTTGTAAAATAGATTTTTTGCACATTTCTGTGTGGTACGAGGAGGTATAGGGTAAGCCAATACGAATAATTTTTGAGAGCTGGACGCTGTGTGGTAGCTTTGAAATCCTATTAGCTTTTTATGGCTAAGATTGAAAAAAGAGTTGCGTTTAAAAAGCGTTAGTACTTTAAAATGAAAGCCAATATCAAAGAATATCTCGAATTGACCCCCCTCCCTCCACACGGTCCGGTAACAAAAGTAATATACAATATGGGTATGAAATAAATTAGTCATATGACTGTAACATATGAAAAAGACACAAATTGATGAATACAAATTCAGCATTGGCTGGCCCCGTAGCTCAGCACCTGCCTGCTGTACTAGGGGTCCCGGGTTCGATTCCCGGCGATGGGGATTTTTCTCCTATCAAGATAATTCCCCGTCTTCCCCAAAGTCTGGAACTATAAATGAGAGCGCGAATGTGTGCATGATCTAATGATTAAAACCCAACGAATACTAGTTAACAGCTGTGATATGCTCCAAATGAGAACGGCCGCCGATATGACCTTTGGAGCTAAAGGCGGGGAATAAATGGAACAAAAAAATCAGCATTGCTATATGAAGAAACAAAATTTATTAAAAATGAGAAACATCGAAAAATAGAACATTAGTTGTTTTTTTTTTTTTTAAACGAAATATGCTTATTTGTAATTGGTGGTGCAAAATATGCAGTAGAGTATTTTATCGTCTCTACCGATGACGTGTTGGGAATATAAAGTGCATAACATGGAAAAACCGCGATGATTTATGATAGTACACGAATGTTACCTGGCACATCAAATTAGCTTCTTAAAAAACATCTTCCCAAACCAGATCTTTTCTTCTGCCAGCTCATTTTATATTTCAACAGCTCTAGGTCGTTGTCGTGGAAAGGAGCAGCTTTATGTGCGCTGCTTGAGGGAGACAGTTGAAGATCTATTCCTTGGCCTTCACCGAAACCACCGGAGTATTTTCACCACCAAAACAAAAGAAAAGAATGTTGGAACAAAAGCTGGGCCCATTATGCAGTCGTCCCACGTCGCGCTACTGCTTGCATCATTACGTCGGATCGCCCCTTTAAGGGGGCTGCCCCCATTAAAATGACTGGAATTTATTTATTCCTGACTTTTCTTGTCCTTATAAAGCTCCCCGTAAAACTACGTTGTCCATCTGCAGCTTTTCTGCTGTCTGGCAGTTTCTTCCTTTGTGTGTACATCGATTAGATCGTTTTAGGCTCATTTACATTTTGCGGATGTTGTTTAGCCAGCCTGCCATACATAGAGGGTTGGAATAAGGAATTATAACTACAATTTTTGATGCTATGCCACTTTTGTATGCCACACAAACTCTCTGGCGTTTGCTACACAACTAACGTTAACTTACCTACTGTACGAAAAATAGACAAATTGATAAAAAAATAACTCGTACAATCAGCCATTTCCAAAATATTCCGTTGCAAAGAATAAATAAATGTAGCATTCAGTTTGACCATACAGTTTGATCTCCACTTTAAACCTAAAACGAAGTATATAATGAAAATTGCTCCCCCTCCCAAAGAAAAGGTTTCACAGTTTAATTGCAGTGCAATGACATCACCATGACTATTTGATCCACTCTCGTTTATTCTTGCATAGCTTCTACAAATGTTTTGTACGAATTATTTGACATTAACTGCCATTTGGAGGTAACTAAAATTTACGTTATCTCATTACATGTCATTATACAACAGGTTAATTCATAGAATTATATGTATGAACCTACTTGCAGTGAGGATATTTTTTGATGTTACAATAACGCCATTGCCCATGGTATTTAGGCTTATTTCTTAGTTTTATGTAATTTAATGTAACCATTGTCTCTTGTTGCAGGTTGAGATGCCATGAAGGTGGGCCCAGTCCGGGGGGTGTGATGGACTGGGGAGTCCTCCCCGAGTCCCGGCTACTGCGCCTTCTGCTACTCCTCATTCTAGTCATGGCAGGTGAGTACTGCTTTTATAATATTTTCCTTTTTTAATAATTATGATTGAAATATATTGAATAAAAACTGTTGGAACCCCAATATTTACTTAGCGGTTTAAAGGCAAAAATGAACAGGTGAAGTAATACTAGGTATTTTTTTTTTTTTTTTTATCAATGGGGTATGTACGTGGAAAAGAAGGCAGTGTTCAGGCATAAACAAACGCAAAGAGGAAAAATAATAAATTGCACTTTACATTACTAACGTAAACCAAACACGATAGTCTAAAATATATCAACGCTGTAAATCTGTAATGCTAGAGCTGAATTTTTTACAGTAAGCGTTTAATTGAAATCACATTAGAACGCTTCGGCTAAGGCGATGGTATACCTCAGCGGTGAAGCTGGAAGCGCCGCTTCCCAAAGAATTTCAAGAGAAAAAGAAGAAAAATAAAACAATTCATGCCAAATAATATTTTATTTGCTCTTAGCGAACATCCGCAGTGCTGCAGACAATTCGATAGCTACTTAAGTTCGAGTGGCCGGTTCCGCGAGCTCATTCAATACTGAATAGTTCTGTATTCACGCATACATAACCTTGAATACAATGCTTCGTAGGTATAGCGATGCAATCGGAACTTAGTAGCTTAGAAGCGCTTGACAGATTTTGTCACTTGAAAGTCTCTTTTTTATGTGGCGTTTTTAAATACAACTGTAAGTAAAGTCTGTTTAGTTAACTCTAGTGCAGTTCGGCCGCCTCTTTTGACGAACCCTTATAATCGTTTTACAACCCCGGCCCTCCTCCCAGACCTTTCTGCAAGGTTGCCACCTTTCTCGATAGGTCATGGGTATCGTACGAGGTTTCGTGTAAATAAATTATCTTATGCCCATTACTACGAAACTTCCTTAGTTTTGACAAATATCGCCAAGCTACAATTCTACTGGATTCCATAATAACCCTTAACTTATTCAAAGTGCGGTATTTTAAACCCAGCTCCTTTAGGAGGCCGCGCAGTAGACCAGTGCCCATAAAGAAAATCACAAATTTCTTGCAAATGTGCAACCAATTCATCTAAGGTGGGCGCTCTCTCTCTCTCTTTTGCATAGAATCTATAAATTTCTCGACGAATTAAATAGCATGTGAAATTATCTACTTTTAGAGAAACGTTTCCTTTTGTTTTCACACTTAATTGGCATCTTTGCTATTCCTTTTGTCACAGTTCTTACTGTATTTCTGTGAATTTATCATCAGGTTCATTGCACGACCACTTACCAAGATTTTTTTCCAGCACATATTTTTATGTGTTAGAAACAAGCGCTTGAATTTGCTTAGAAACAGTTCCCGTTATAATACCTTTTTTTTAAGGCTTCTCCAGCAACAAATTTCTGCACGTAATGAAACAGATCAACTGGAAGTTGGAACTTTGGCAACTGAGACTCCACGTGGAGTAAATATGCGACTGTCATTTCTAGAAAATCAGGGTTGCTATTGGTTCTCAACGACAGTGTTCCATTTCTGAAGTGTGGAGATAGATTTATGACGGTCATTAGTGGGCGGTAGGGTCCGTTTCCTTTGTGAGGCAACTGCACTCGCGTAGAATAGACAGGCTTTATATTTCAATAGTATCAGCAATTATAATTTACATAAATTGATATTTAGTGGTGACAAACAGGAAATGTGTGTGAAGTTTTAGCAGAAGTGTGTGAATTGCATACTTTCTCCATGTTAAATTAACAATTCATGCAGTGTGGGCCAACTAGGGAAAATTGGAACGTCTGAGTGAAGAGGGCAAGTAGGAATATGTCTGCTTGTTTTGTGACCAGTCTTGCAATGCAAGAAAGGCCTACGTGTGACCATTTAGTAGAAAGATAACTAAAAAGTAATTATTTTCTGTTACTTGAATTAAAATTATTACCTCTAGCTTCCCGCGCTTTTAAAGTCATGCCTCAGCACTGGTTGCATTTTTTTGTTGTTGTAACTTACGTCATACAACGTTGAGTCATATCGGACAATAAATGAAATTGGTGAAATGATGCTCCAATGAGTCCGGGGTGCATGGAGCTTGGTGTTACCCGACATTCGTCCCTCAGGATAAGGGAAAACCCTGGAAAAAGCCTTAGAGGTAACTCACCCTTACCGATTTTCTTAGGTCCTCTTGAACGTGAGGTAGACACGCTACCATCTACGCTACCGTGGCATTTTCACTTCACTGCCACAAAGCACTTAACTGACTCGTGTTGCAAATAATGAATAAAAGAAATGTTAAAGCGAAAATAAAATTAATCACTGTCAGCTTTTCCGAAGCGGTATCAAGATCGAACGAGTTAGCCTGTGCCACTCTACATTCTGAAAGTGAGATGGCTGCTTGCCCCTAGAGTAACAAAGAGAAGGAAAGATCGTTAAGATTTAAATGGTAAAATTCAACTACCAAACATGCTTATATAGCATGTCTGTTACTGTAATTATACACCAGTAGTTGGATGATTAATTACACTTTATTAACTATGATGAAAGTGCAAAAAGCACGCAGTGCAGGAATTTCAACTTCCCATGCAAAAAGAGGGAAGTAGATAAAGTAAAATAAAACACTCGCCGAAAATGGTACCAACCAATAAGTACTATTTTTAGATTTAAATGTATGTATTTTGACAACTTGGCATGTAAAAAAGCACATCTTTTCCCCCACCTAACCAAATTGTGTCAGTAGATAATGCTTAAGAAAACGTATTTTGCAGATCGTATCAATCACTATTAGAAATTTTGTTCCATTTACAAACTGGAATACTACTTTTGGCACAAAGTTTCCTTCTTCCTTTAGAGCCCAAATAATCTACCCTATATTTAGAATTAATGGGCAAATTACGGACTTTTACAGCTTCACCGGTCAGCTCAGAATGACATAAGAAATATGTAAAACCCTACATTTCAGTTTTTATCATAAAATATGATTCTAAAGTTTAATTTCTGCCAGATTATTTACCTAAGTTGCCTCTTGCAGGACCACAAAGCGTAACTAATGGGTACTCTGCAGCTAGTTCCCTGGCATCTGTAGGCATGAGTAAAGACAACACGTCACAGAGAGTGAGATATATTCGTCAACAACGTAAACATTTATCAGGAGAACCGAGTTGAATGTGTGAGGCTATTTCTTTTCCTCGCTCTGTAGCCGTCATCATAACATTTTGAAACACCAGTTATTATGCAACACAGCTTTACTAGTTCAATCACGTCATAAGCGGAAAAAGTGGAAAACCGTATATCATGGGGACCTACAGCAGCGTGTACATACGGTGAAGGGGTTGTTTAGACTAATCCTTTTTGTTTCGGGCTTTTAAAATGCAAGTTGTCGCTTCACAGCACTTATGTTCATAGCACAACTTTACAGTTATTTATTCCTAACAGATGCACAGCAAAAATAAACACACAAATAAAATCAAACAAGATCCATAGTATACACCTGGAGTTATGTTCTACATTTTTCGCAGATATATAAGTCCAACATTTAAACTTTTGTTTATTAATAGTAACATTGCCAGCGAGGTGGCGCAGTGGTAACTTGTGCAACTCGCATTTGGATTCGACCCCTGTGGATGGACCACTCTTGACTTGGGTTTTTCCCAGGCATACCCTTGTTACCAGGCGAATGCCCAGTGAAGTCTGTACCATGCCTTTCCTTCCTAGCCTTTTCTTTCTATCTGATTTCATTACCTTGTTATTTTTGTCAGCGCGGTAGTTCTGTTGGATGTGGACAGATGGTGCAGAGGCGTGCGTCATGTAAGCATTCTTTCTTGGCTCCCCTTGAAATTTACATCCCAAGCCAATAGGGTCACTTCATGCCTCTTCCTGGGAGGTGCTGAGAAGTTTCGGTGATGTGCCGGGTGATAATTCCGACAGCAGGGGATTTGTGCGTGTCTACGGCTTCGCTGACTCCGCCTTCTTTCTTCTCATCCCTTCACCTTGGACGGAAGTAGCCAATAATAGATCTTAGCCGGGTTGCATAGTTTTATTACTTATTACATTTCATTTATTGAATTTTTCAGAAATGTTTTACTACAATATATTAGCCTTCTGACAAATTTAATTTTTCATTTTTGAGACATTTATGTGCCACTTCTCCTGAAACGTAAAAGGACTTCCGCTTATTTTCATATCGTTTTGTGTTACAGAAACTGCAAATTATTCGAATTCAAGTAATTAAAATTGCAATTTCAGTCCGTAATTTACCCAAAGCCGAATGTTTCCAAAACGAAACAGACTCGTGTTGTCAGACAAACGTAATCCTTTGCAGTAGTCGTAATAGTACGCTCAAATCTAGTCTAAGCAAGCTACGACCATCCACTGCAACTTATGAGACATTGTGAGATTGTCGAGAAAACAAAAGCTAGGAAGCTAGTAAATTAAGAAATATAACTTCATGGCATTTAGCTTCCACCCAACCGAAAGCAATATGTCAAGGTTTAACTAAAGTGTCATAACTATAAAAAGATGTCTATAGTAATGATGTTTAAGCCAGTTCGCTTAAGGTTTTTATATCACTCAATAAAAAAGCATCATTGCTTGGGCACCTAAAGTAACACTGCTCAAGGAAAGCACCAACTTCACCTGAAAAGACGAACTTGTCCTTATCTTGTGGCAAAAAGTTTGTACCTGGACTATATTTAGGTAATGTCCTTCAGGCTGCCTACACGTAGCAGTCATGATCACTGTTTAAGAATGCTTTTTACTTGTTGTAACTTAATTTTCTTTACGCCTCAGTGCCCAACAGAGGCGGCGATTGCTCTTTTGCCCCTTCCACTTCGGCGAGCTTGACAAATTGGGAAAATGCAGAGGTATTCATGTGCCTGTCTCTTTGTTTTAAGGAAAACAGAACGTGATTGGTGGCGTAGTCATTACTTCTAGCATTAAAATGATGCACCTGTAAACTTCTAATAAAGCATTATGAAAAATCACTAGAATCAGCTTTTGCCATATAAATACTACAGGGTAGAAATACATACCACTTCTATTGCTGCCCCCACTGAACTGATTTTCCAGTAGGTAAATAGCAGCCCTGAATTAAAAGCCATAATTTGTAATGAATTTCCTCAGAAATCTGCATTATTCAAAAAGCTAGCTTTTGTATTTATAATATTATTTGTTGATACAGTGATGAAAGACGAATAGAAATATACTATTTTGTGACTTTCTTAGTCAAGAGATAAAACATTTTTTATATAAAAAAGTGTGCGTGGTATATGTATGAAACCACAACTTAATATTAAAAAAAAAAATTTAAAGATCGCCATTTTTACGTCCGGTGTCTTCAAAAGCGTGAGGTCTGACTCAAATCAAGAACGTATCCTGTACTTTTTTATTTTGTTAAAAATGGCTGTAGTTACATTATATGCTTAAGAAAGTTTCATTAGAAATAAAATGTATATCTTGAATTTTCTGGAAAATCCTTTTAAATTGACAAAGCAAGGATATAGACTGCACTTGTGTTCCGGTACACAATCTAATTCAAATGACTTTTTTAAGTACTATTTTATTTTCTGGCTGAAATTGTTTCAAAACCATATATAAAATCGGTTCAATGGAAAGAATTAAGTAAATCACTTGAATAGTTATGAAATTAGCCCACATACATTATATAAAAATTACCTCTCTTCGTTAAACGTGTAATTTGTATAGGGTTATCTTTAACTCCTCGTGAAAAAAGAATGCCGCTTAGATAACACCATATTAAACTAATGATGATGATGATAATAATAATAATAATAATAATAATAATAATAATAATAATAATAATAATAATAATAATAATAATAATAATAATAATAATAATAATAATAATAATAATAATAATAATAATAATAATAATAATGCGTTCACATTGTTTGTCACTGTTCTCAAATGGTCTTCCCGAATTAAAACAAGTGATTTCTATCTTGTTCTATATGATTTATGAATTTGAAAACCTGTAGTTTTGTGCTTAATTCAAGCCAACTATGCCCCAAGATAAAAGACGTATCTAAATGTATGAAGTAGATTCTGCCGTATTACTGCATAGTAAACGTGAGATTGTCATGGATCATTGCGAAAGGAGTATGGGCTCCATCTTGTTTCAAGGCCTGCGCAGTACCAAGGAATGTTGCCACCATTACCAAGGTTGGCAACCACGTGTAGAGTAGGTAAAAACGTTGTGAAACTTCGCTGTTGTAGTAAATCTGTCAAATGACACATATAAGGAAAGAAGCCGCAATTAGTAAGAGGAAGTTTTACCATACAATAGCTACTATAGGTTATTCTTGCAATGCTAGTCTGTGGTAGACGAGTGTGATGCACCAATAATGTTTAACGAATCGATAAGTGCATTTTTTCAATAGCTTTTCAGTTTCAGCTACAAAGTGCCATTTTCGCTAGAAATTATTTGTAATAGAGTCATATTTTAGGCCGAGTAAGGATTTTATTTTCTGTGTTTAACTGTGTTAACTAAATTTGTATTTGTATTTTACCACTGTATCGTCAGAAAAGTCACTTATATAGTGCAGCAAATATGATGGGAAGAAATGGAAAGAAGTAATTGATTGTAACTTTTATGTTACATGTTATAAATAATGTATCATTCATTCATGAAGATCCATGCATTCGATTTATTTTCCACAAAAAAGTGTGTTTCTCTACTCTTTTTTCTACAGCTACTCATGAAAATTGTATTCTTTTATTTGTTTTATGTTAATCGAGATAAACGTAAAAATATTTTATTAGATATTTTCTTACGTGTTGGTCCTCCGCCGTGGCGTAGCGGGCTAAGGCAGTATGCCCTGGTCCCTGGCCATGGAAAGCGGCCCGGGTTCGAACCCACTCATGGGATGCAACTTTTAAGTCCCAGGTATAGGACCAGTGCCCATTCAGCATCGTGAGGAAAGTAAAGGAGCTTACGCTAGGTAAGCGGCCCTGGCGCCGTAAGCGTTCCGGCTGTGGGATGCCCAGATGCTGACATCTCCTTCCCGTATCGGTTGGATCCACCTCTGCCGTGCGTAAGTGGGCGTGAGGCCGACAGTCGGGTTGGTAGGGCCCTCTTAGGGCTGTCGTGCCGGTGGTTAACTATTTTCTTATGTGTTGGTCGATGGGTATAGCAGATAGCGTTAGCGATCAAACCATTTAACAGCTGATGTCTATGTGACGACTTTGACATTCCATTTTCCTTGCATGGCCAAAACATAAAATCGTGTGTTATATTATGACTTTCTTCAACAAACTGCTCTTAAAATTTCTCATTCTTCGTCTGCTATATAAATCTCAATTGAGACTTTAAATTTTTGGCATTGTAATCAAAGTCGTCTAATTTTTCAGAAAATTAAAAGTTTCTAAATCATCCCACGTAAAGGATAATTTGGATGGCTGTGACTTTCTGGAAAATCTTGTTTCGCAACCTTGGATGATGTTGCATTTAAATATCAAGTTTGATATATTTCAGAAACCTTTCGCTTTTTACCTATTTTCACATCAGTCACATATTTTTGACCCTCCCGTACCGCCAGGTGAAGTTGCTTAATTCCATAGAGTTTTCACTTTTGAGGAGCCAAATGGACTGGAAACACAGACGTTGGTCAAAAAAAGATTTTATTTTCCAATTTAGAGTACTTCAAAGTATCTTTCCAGTGAAACCTCGTATCCGATTTTTGGATGGAATGCAATACCTTCTCAGCTTTCTGTATGCATGGTAGAAATAGTTAGATAATGAATAATGATTTTCTATTTGAGAAAAATGTAAGCATTTGAAAATTACCAATAATAAGGAATATCTCGAAAATAATTATATCCACAAAGAGTTTAAAGTATATTGTATGTAGTGAGATTCCATCCATCTCTTATGGTCCCCAGTTATGCAGAAGTCATTCAGAGAAGTGCTGCCAGAGGTTATTCTGAGAAATTTTAAGACACACACTGCATTGGTCATACAAATATTGTAAGTTTATGCTATTTTATTCAAAATTGGAGGTCATTTTTAAGAAAAATAAACAAATTGTTCCATGCAAAGGGGAAATTTGAGGTGGCGTAATTTTTTTGGAAAATCTTTATATCACTTCTTGGAAGATTTCGAGTCTAAATATCAAGTTTGTTATTTAATCGGCTGTTCTGGATTTTACTCATCCAGCTTCATCGTAGAGAAAGCAAGAAGAATGCACCTAAAATTTAAGCATGTTTTGTTGTGAAGGAAAATGAAAGATCCGATCAGATTTTAATTGAATTTGAAATATGTGTAACGTAATGGGCCGTGGTACTGCATCAAATGTTCTTTCCGGTCTGATAAGCATTTATCTATTTTAGTCTTTCGAACACCTCTCTACCTACTTGTGCTTTTTTAGTAATGTGAGAGTTCAACTAAGGAAACAGTTCTATCTCTAATCATCATGTGGCAGAGCCAAGCCAGAGCTAAGTTATAGAATGAAGTTAGAGTGAGGCCAGAGCGGTACCGGAAGTAGGGCCGGAGCCTAGCCAGAGCCAAGTTAAGAGTGAATTTAGAGTGAGGTTGGAGTGAAGCCGAAGAGAAGCCAAAGCGGAACCAGAGCAAGGCCAAAGCAAAGCCAAAGCAAAGCAAAAGAAAATTTAAGGTAAAGTCTAAGGGACGTTAAAGTAAAATACAGTTTTTGAAAGGGCGCTGATGACCATCATTGTAGCACAATGTAGTAACGATTCCTCTTGGTAGGATATCCAATTTTCGGGTGTTCTCTACTCCCGAACTTTCTGAATCTTTTATTAACGTTGAGTCAGCTGTCTTATTGCAGGCAGGTCAAACGCTATAATGGTTTCCACAATGCGGCAGCATCACTGGAACTGTCATATATCCCGGGCTGGCCCGTTAGCTTAGTCGGTAGAGCACCTGCCTTCCGTGCGAGAGGTCCCGGGTTCAATTCCCAGCTAGGGGTGGGGATTTTTCTCCAGCCAAGATTCCCCATCTTCCTCAGGGTCTGGAAGTAGAAATGAGAGTGCGAATGAGTGCGTGATCTAATGATGCAACCCAACGTATACGGGTTAACACCATGGATATGTCCCAAAGGAGAACGGCCGCCGATATGACCATTGTAGTTAATGGAACAAAAAGAAAAGTATAGCCTAGTCCTCGATAGTTGATATTTACTTGGTATCGACATCGAACTATATTTCTGAAAACTCGCTCGGTAGTTTTTCGATACTTTGGTGATAGTTCTGCAGTTTTTATTGTATTTTAAAATCGCAATATATTTCCGCAATTACAACATTCCAAAGCCAGGAATGTGGTCCCTCTACAGCGACATTATGCAAGAAAAGGGTCCTTTGTCAGATTCCCTGCCAGTTAACAGTTCTCAAGAAGGGTTGCATACCTCAACGACGATATTTTTAGAGCACTGGATTACTGGAAAACAAATTCAAAATTTCCAAAATTAAAAAAAAAAGTCCGCTAAATAATTGTGCATTCCACCTGAAACAGTTCTCTGTGAAAGACTATTTAGCAAAGCAGGACTCATATGTGACAGAAAAAGAAGTAGACTTGAACCGAAAGAGTGAGAGAGTATTTTGAACAAAAACGTATAAAAGTGGACTGTTTTAAAAATGCATTTTGCATTCAAACGTGTAATGTAGAGTTTAAAGACAAGTACACTGATGGTTTTTAATTTTGTCTCATTAAATATATGCACCTAATTATTTCCATTGGCATTGCACCTCTCCCAAGGTCTATTTTGTATTGAAATTAGAAATAGAAATGACGTTATCGAAGTATCGGATATCGTGGAAAATGTTGTGAACATTATCGAGAAAAACTGGTATCGACCCATCCCTAATAAAATTATAGTATCGTTATTTATAGGGAGTTTAATGAAGTATATAACATATTTAAATAGTTAATAATTTACATATTGTTATCAAACAAAAAATAACTACAAACTCCCGGTTTGAAAAACTCAGTGGGTAATGCCTGTCTATAAGCTAAATTAACGAAACATACAAACGTCAGAAATTATTGATTTCATCACACTAGCCGTATACAGGCTAAGGCGACATGAAAAATTTAAGTCAATATTAAGAGTTAAATGATGAAGCCTGGGACTCTACTTAAAATAGTAAGTCGCCATAAACGTTTTATCTCGGATGCGAGAGCCCCTAGATGTTTATCGGGGAAATATATGAGTCATTTGAAGAATTTAATGTCATGACGGCATATTGCCCATGGTAGCTCAATGGGTAAGAGCGACTGGACGGAAACTAGTAGATCCGTGGTTCAAATCCCGGCCGTGGCATTGAATTGTTCATGTTGCCTCTATTAATACAAACGTTTAAGATAGTGAACTTGTTACTTATTCCTATTGTTTTGAGTGGGTCAAATAGAACACGGTACACATCTGCATAAATGTAAGAGAAAATAAATGCATGTTTACGCTCTACAGTCGAATGCTATTCCAAGCAGTGTGTTGTGTTCACGCATCTTGGAACGATCATAATTTCGCAGATTTGTTTATATGACTTGTTTATTACAGCGTCTTAGCGGGAATAGATAAACAGAATGTGTTGCGTCGGCCCATATAGTTAACTTGTTCTGTATATGCTCTATAAAAGCTGGCTCTCACATAAATCCTAATGATAAAATATGAGGGTCATAATTGAATGTATTTTTCCACAAAAAGAAAGGTACTTTTCATGTGTAGGAATAAACACCTACTCGCGTATTTAAAAAGATACACTGTCACGCCCAACAGCTGCATCGGTAGTAGGCGTAATAATAGTGATTTACGTTAGAAGGCGTGGCTTGCTGTCCAGCTGCAGAGAAATCGCGCCGATTAATGCAAATTCTTTGTTGACACAACTTTCCAACTTCGTTATACGGCTACTGGATCTAGCTTTTATGTGGCTTGTTCCTAGAAATCGACATACTCCTGCTGCAATAAAAAGAAAAATCATGTAAAAATCCAGTTTTCCACAATTAACATTGTTAAACGATATACCCTGGAATATGGAGGACCTCGGCCAATATGGAAACAATCTGCTAATAGTCGTGAATGCGATTTAATGTAACATTTTACAGTAAAGGAAATTAATTGTTCTTTCACACTAGCCGTGCGTAGGACACACTATGAAAGGGTAGAGCCAGAATGAAAAATTCAATGCCATAGCCGGGATTTGAACCGCGGATCTTCTGGTTTCCGTCCAGCCGCTCTAACCATTTGAGCTACTATGGTCAACATGACATTAATTGTACCTAATAGTGGTCCGAACTATAAAGCCCGGGCCTTAAAGTACTCACAGCATAGTAAGTCGCCATTAAGGTAGTTGTCTCATGTGTTTGTGAGAACTCCTAGTGGTTTACCGGGAGAAACACAAGTGAGTTGGAGAATTTAATGTCATGTTGGCACGTTGGCCATAGTATCTCAAATGGTTAGAGCGGCTGGACGGAAACCAGAAGATCCGTGGTTCAAATCCCGGCTATGGCATTGAATTTTTCATTCTTGCTCTACCCTTTCATTCTCCAGCAATTAAAATAACTTTCTTTGGAAACTCTATTGGTTTTTGGGTTAACGTTTTGTCTCGCTTGAACGTTACACTACATTGAATTAAAAAATGTTTGCTTATTTACCCAACATCTTTCTTTTTTTTTCCCCTTCTTTTTTTATAATGTACGTCTCCCATAGTTAAGTCATGTCGGACGATGAATGGCGTAGGTGAAATGATGCTCAAATGAGCCCAGGGTCCATAGAGCTTAGAGTTACGCGACATTCGTCTTTCAGGATAATGGAAAACCCCGGAAAAACCGTATCCAGGTAACTCACCCTGACCGAGATTCGAACTCGGGACCTCTTGAACGTGAGGCAGACATGCTACCACCACGCAACCGAGGCGGGCATCCAACATCTCCCTCAGTTAATCACGAGTCCAGGTCAAGTGAAGTAAATGGGTATTAATCCAGTGGTAAATATGGCTGAAGCGAAGGTATTGTCGCGAGCCATTGTTGCGGCCGGCGGGCAGAAAGGGGCAGATAGTGCTGCGCGGAGATAAAAGCTTGCTGAAACAGAGACAGATAGCTGACTGGAAGGTTCAATTTCTTGTTTGTTACAGAACATTCAATTAATTTCTAGAAATATGAGTAGAGGTATATAAAGAAGCCACTCGCCAGTAGACAGAGTCGTGATCGGAACGTGGTAATCGTGCGCGTACAGCTGTGTTTTGAAAGTGAACTCTTTTGTTTGTGGTCGACGACCTAGAAGGTTGCATTTGTGTACGTTATGTAATTCTGTTACTGCTGTTGTAAGGATTGACCAAAGTGTGTTTCTACGGAAATAAAGAGCAATTTTTAATTTCTTCAAACTGGACGTCTAATTTTACGAACCCACAGTTACAGTATGCTCCAAAAAAGTAACAAAAAATTAATATTTTAATCCCTCAGTGTGCCGGAAACGTGGTGCAAGACCTTTAAAGCCCTCTACCTTTCTAAACACCTCATTAGACAGCCATTTTGATATGGTTGGGGTAAAGGATCGTTTTTTCCTTTCATTTTGCATCATAGAAAAAGTTAAGTTTCAACAAATATGAAGTTACTAACAAAGTATTTGGTGTATGATCTTAAAATCATAAGAAATTATTTTTTGTTAATCTAGTACCAACATTATTTTAAAAAGGAATATGTTCATTAATTTTTAAGAGGGCGATGAACTACCCGTCGATCAACCAGCCTTCTAATGATCCGTGATATCGGCTGCGCCCATTTCGCTTCCAAACCTATAAAACATCTGAAAGCTGTTGAAAAAAAAAAAAAATTGAAAGGAAAAACAAACGAAATAGTGGTACACAGACGTCACTCCAGCTTTCACCAACCGACCATGGAAATCTGAGGGAAAAAAAAGACTCAAGGTTAGAGCAGATATTCGATGTTCCGAAATTAAAAAATGTCATTTTTACATATCTTCTTTTAAAACAATTGACAATTATCTTAAGTTATTATATTATACACGTGAAATCATGAAACGATCCATAGCAATGTAGTAAGGAGGAAATTTATATGAATTAATTGTGAGATTGGATTTTTCTTTATATATCTATATTAAAAGTCGCTCTCCGTAGTGTAGGGTTATGATTGTGTCTGGTTTCCTAACAAACATCTGTAAGGCTGATCGATGGATAATAATAAAAAAAAAGTGGTTCCCGAAGGCAATGCAGTTTTCCGGGTGTTTAAATCCTTAACATGGCTGCCTTCGAAAGGATAGTAAAGCAGGTTACACCGTGAAATAGATTTACGGCACGTAAAAGAATCTCGTGCCTGCTAGGGAGGCATCTGAGCAAAATTAAGCGGTCTTAAATGCCCAGGATAGAATGGGACGCTGAGAACCACAGGGTTACCCACAGATCGTTCATAAATACGCAATTTTATCTGTAAAAGAAAGTAAACAATGCCAGTTCCTATAAACGTTTTCTATGTATTTAAATTTAAAAATTAGTGTTTAATAGGCTTAGTAGTTCGCAGCTGATAGCAAGTTATTTATGCTATTCAGTCTAGTTATTAAATACACGGTCTTTTGAGTACTGCCTGCAAACGCCACACAGAGATAGCTGTAGTTTGTGATTTCTGACGTCACTGCGTAAAGTCTAGAAGTAGAGCAAATTCAGTTCCTTTCATCATGGTAGTAGTACGTGGAAATTCCTATACTTGGCTGGAATAGTGCTTTAGTAAACGCCAGTCAAGAGAAATGTAATGCTGGCTTGCCCGCAGGGAATAGAGATGTGTTAGTTTGACTTTAAAATCAATTTAGGAGCAGTCTCTCGTGGTATTTATTGAAAATCAACTTGCCAAATTTGTACTCCCGATGAAGGTCATGCCCCATAGCCACTGGACTAAATACATTACAAAAAAGACACTCTTTGTGGTCAAATGTGTTCAGGTGTGACAGAAGGTATAATTTTAACCCTTCCGCAAGACAGAAACGAAGTAATTGCTGTTTTGACCGCAGCGTGACGTGAAATCAGAACCACGGAAGACACGTGCAAGGAAACAAATGATTGCATCGGGACACGAAGCGGGGACGTGACTCCACAGCTGCTGGCAAGAATCGGGAGCAGTTGCAGAGCATTCCTAAAGTGTCCGCCCACGTCCATACTGCTCGCATGAAGTAAGTCCTTTAGCTGGAAATGTGAACGTGGGTGTGCCTTATCCTGCTGACTTCGGCTGCACCTGAAGCCACGTGCGCATATGGAAACTGAGTCACAGATGTTAGTAACACGTCACAAAATTTGCAAGCTTTTCCTTGCGACTTTCCGGGTATAGCGACCTGAAAATCCCCATACTGGAAACTTTAGTTAGTTCGCACTGAGCATTATGAAATTCATAATTACACATTGATGAGTGACGAAGTCCTAAAAGTATCATCAATTTCAAAATTAAATACTGAAGCAAATTGACAGTTTCCGTTTGTAACATGGCTGCACTGTAACACACGGTTTTGTAATGTCAAATAGCAAAGCAGAGGAAGCTCATTTTTATTCCATTTATACTCTGCCTTTTAAACATATCGTGGTTTTTCTACATTAGATCACACATTTATTCTTCCAGACTGTGGTAAGGATAGAGGATAATCTCGGCTAGAGAAAAATTCTCATGCTCCAGCAAGGAATTAAACCCCGACCCATCGCACAGCAGCTTCTATATTGCGAAAAATAAGAACGTTTTATAAAGCATTGATAAAAGAGTAAACAGTAGTGTAAGATTCAGCCGTCAATCTAATCTGTGTCACCAGTAACATGTAGTTATGCCGACTTGATACTTCATACATGCTTATCTATCTCAGGAAATAGTCACTAAGCCATTACTAAACAGGTTGTATCCGACTGACTGTAGCGTAGATGGTAGCGTGTGCCTCACGTTCAAGAGATTCCGAATTCTAATCTGGTCAGGTCAGTTATCTGGTTAAGATATTTCCGGGGTTTTCCCTTGTCGAGTAACTCCAAACTCTATGGACCATAGACTCATTTGAACATCATTTCACCCATTTGATGACTTAACGTTGCAGGACGTAAATTAAAGAGTTCCAATGGAACAACCGGTATTTATACCATGGATTTTGTGATTTCTGTCCGGTTGACCTAACCAAACTATTCATAATGGCGTCAAGTCGTCATAATGACCCGGCACGACATTAAAGTTGTCTCCCCAAATGATTGCACCCCCACAATGGCGACTTTCAATGTTGTAAGGCACATAGAGTATAAACTCTCAACCTTATCCTACACATAGCTTGTGTAAAGGAACAATTAATTATCAAACTATTGTTAACTTGCCATTTTCCCAGATCTTCCTAATATTAGCCTCTGCGTTAACGTGAAGCACGGGAGATCCAGGGTTCCATTTTCATTGGGATAATTGAAAGGGAGATAACCCTTTCTCACCCTTTTTCCCTGTTGGTTGGCAGGCAAATGTTAGTTTCCTTTAACACCCTCCCCCCGCCACATTTCGTTTAATTTTCCTAATTATATTTCAGGGTCGAAAAACATTAACGACAGCAAGGGATACGGCAGTATAATTTGCTCAAACCTTAGTACCTTGGCGTTTGGTACGCGACTTAGCCGCAGAGAGATCCTCCGTGCGGACAGGTAGAACTGCTGAAATGTCCCGCCGAAGACAAGATATAATATCTGAAGGCGTTAGGGATCCCACCTGCCGCGCCAGATCTGATCCCCTGCGTCCCTTTTTCCCTGGAGGTTTAAGCACATCAAGTGTGCTTAAGAGTTACAATATCAAATCTTGATGTGAATCTGTGACATCGCATGGATCCCTGCACCTTTAGAAATAAGTCGGAAACCTAAGGTGTTATATCAAGAGATACACCAGTTTCAGAAGTCTATTGAAGTGCTGCAAGTCAGCGTAATTGGCTGCCTCCACAGCTGTTGAGGCCGTTCATTACTGTGGGATCGTCCAATTGAAAATGAAATGTGTAGTGTTTAACGCCCGCTTTTACTACATACGGCACCGCAGGTGGTGACACTGATGGTACATGAGATGAAGATGGAGCACCGGTGGAATGAGATGGCGGGGGAAACCGGAGGTCCCGGAGAAAACCCACCCCAGCTCCGTGTTGTCCATCACAAATCTCACTTTGCGGTCACCTGGGATCGAACCCGGGCCGCCTTGGTGCGGCCGCGTCCAATTGAGTTATACTATAAGCTTTTCTTAACCCCAAATGGCACTCCCTGAGGGCTAATTATTGTCTTTTCAAAAGAATAAACAGCACTCCACAAATTTAAGCAATTTCTTTGAGGCATGACAAGCTTCTGAGTAAGGAGCTTTTATCTTATCCGTCTCCAGATGGGGCGCCCACCAGAAGAAAGCGATCGGAATTGCGAAGCATGACGGCAGAACGCAGGAGACATGAAGGTAGATCTAGCATTCCTGATCAGTACCCTCTCCCTACATCCCACTGACAGGCCTGGGACTCGAATATCCCCCGGAACCACAGGTCGTAGTTTTCCCAGCATTACTTTCTCCTACCATGGGGCACCGAGACTCCCACCAACACAACTTTGTAACAGCCAAGCAGAATAAAGTTGAAGTGAAATGGAGAAAGAGGAAATTCGGAAAATTGATCAATGTTCCAAGTATTCGCGTAGCGACCCAGGATATCCTGAATGTGAGTTTCAGCGCTACCGCCCGCTAAGTAGATTTTTTGTAAATAATATATTTGTGGTGGTGGTGTGTCAGATAAGTATGTTTGAGATAAAAATTGCAATTGTTAATTAGTCTGGTTGTAGCTAATTAACTTTTGAATCTTTGTTTATTAATGAACAATGTTAAAAGCACTGCCACATAGATACATGAATATGAAACGTTGACAAAGTTTGGGAGGCCTTGATCGGTGCTGTGTCTCCAAACCTTCTTTAATTTGCTGCAATTTGTAATTACCGTTATTCTTTTCTAAAATCACATCTGGAAGGACATACAATGACTTCATTATCTTTGAGATTCAAATACTTCAAATAAATAATGTCCAGGGTTTTTCAATGTATAGTAGAAACCGGAAGGATGGTGGTTTTATCAGCGGAACATCAGCTCAGATCGTCATCTGTTACGGTATACAAATAACCTGTGTACAATACCAGAATCCATAATCCTGTTTGCCCTGAAGGAAATATTTCAGTCTACTTGATATGCAGAAACACAACATTCCATTCTCAATGCCATTCCTATTATATTCCAGATAAATTAATGAATATTTACAACCTGAAGTATGTGATTTATGAAATACCTGCTTCCTAGCGACACTTACAAGTGCTGCTATATCATTGGGTACTTTGTTTCATGGCCATATGAATGGGACACTATTACCAATAACGTGATGCTCAGGAGTGTTGAAAAATTTGACTTTTATTTTTTTACATTCCTTGACTTTGGGTTGACTAAGTACCTATCAGTTGTATCTGATATAAATATTCAGTGTAGATATACGCTTCTAGGAAATCATCCCCTCTAATATTGGAAGCAATTTGATTCAAAGGAAAAAATTTGCTACCCAAATTCAGTATAAAACTTTGACTTCTTCCTGGGATGTAAATTTTCCATAGCTCATCAAAGACATACGACTGCCGGTTTTTTTTTTTTCTTCCAACCTCCGATAGGCTATAAATAAAAGTTCATAGAAAACAGCGGTCAATTGACCTTTATCACGATGAAGTAGAGAACTTTTTTACTGGAAACAAAATGACATTCACAACAATGGATGTATCTGCAAAACAATGTCAATGCTTATATGAAATCATTGTCGGCAACATTTTTTGCAGAAGGTATTGAAAAGCTTGTCCACAGGTACGACAAATGTCTCAGTCTTTTCGGTGATTATTTTGAAAAGTAACCATAAGTGTACAAAACTTTTGGTAATAAAATAATTGTTTTCTATGAACTTTTATAACCTGTCGGAGGTTGAAAAAAAAACGGCCCTCGGATATAAACAACGTTCATATCGTAAATCACAGAGAAAAATAAATATTTTTAAATAAATTGGCTTTTTTTTATTTTTCTTCTGTTGCTAAGAGGTTTTTACACAGTGAACCTCAGGTGGACTGAGTTTAAAAATTTTGTATTTTAGTTTCAAATTTAGGAGGATCTACTACCATGCTTTTAATTCCTGAATTTCATTTTATCCAGAAGCATTAATTGAAGCATTTTAGTCGGAAATGAGGGATCGACAGAGTTATGAGTACTATGGGTAGTTTCTGTGGTAGAAGACTCTCCTAGACCTATTGAATGGATAGCGCAATTATGATTAATTTTGATTACTACTACTGACAACCTGGGGGAGGGAAGCATATATAGATAAATGTAGTTAGGGCGAGAAGGTTTTGCTTGGGCGAGAACAGGAGTGAGAAACTTGAAAGGTATAGGTCAAGAGAGGGAGCTAGATAAATGTCCATTGTGTGGAGAAGAGAATGCAGATTTCCATTGTATATTAAATTGTAATCAAACAAAGATATGGAGAGAGCAGGCATGGCTACGTAAATGGGATAGTTTGGGGGGTGAAGTAGTAATTAGAAAAATGTTGTCAGTAAATGGAGAAAAGAACAGGAGAAATATAGGGAATTATTTAGGGAAAGTTAAAGAGAGATGGCTAAGAACAATTAAGAGAAAAATGTAGAGTGGGATAGGTGAAATGGCAAAAAGTGTAAAAAGGAGCAGAGGGCCTCCAATACACAAAAACCTAGGGTTAGGTGTATGGGGACTGAATAACTATTCAATGGTGGGCGACATGATAACATGATAGGATTTTCAGGATTTAGGAATATATGGCATATTTCAGTATGGATTTTATTATTGTAATCTTGATTTTGTATTTCCATTTGTTGATTTAAAGGAAATAAATTACTATTACTACTACTGATGCTGTTGCTGTTGTTACCACTATAGTGTGTTAATGAACTACACCGAAATATTTTCAGAGCAAGTAGAGATATCTTAAACAAGTAATTTGAGATAGGAGACTAAAGACCTGTTGGTTCAAACGTGGGAGTTACGGCTATAAGTTTCTAAAGTGTCACTGTTAATGATGATACCACTTGAGTGCACAAAACACGAAAATGAACATATGCGTCGAAGCACTTCCTTTGGCGCAATGGTTATGACATTAGCTTTGAAGTGTAAGGTAAACGATTTCGAGTCTCCTTTACATTTTATGTCTTGTTTGGTTGTTCTTTTTTTTTTTTTAATATTTTATCTAAGCTCTTAATTCTTGTATAAATGTACGCAGTTTACGGAGTAATTTCACCTTGTCAGCAAAATTAATTATAATCCTTTATAATAAAGGTTGAATCCTGCTTAATACTTCTACATGCTGTACATCTAAAGATGGTTTAAAGGATGAACAAACTTACATGAAATAAAAATTAAATGCAACCCTTTATGCCAGGTTTATAGGAACTTCTCGAAATGGCGACCTGCCTATTCAATGCAAAGTTGACAGCGGCGATGGAACGACTGTCGTACACTGTCCAGAATACCTTGTGTGTATCGAATAATTTCACGTGTTATTGTTCGGGTGGTTAGATCCTCTTCTGAGGACCGTTAAAAAGACGAAGAAAGCAAAATTAACTACATGACAGGAACCAAACCAATGAACGTGGATACACCTGTTTTCGGCGTTACAGATTGAGCCACTAGAAGAGTTACAGAAATGCCACTAGAGTAGGCTATTTGGTGCAAGAAGGCACTTAATCGCTGTTCGCCCACCTCAGTAGCGTAGATGGTTGCGTGTCCGCCTCACGTTCAAGAGGTCCCGAGTTCGAATCTCGGTCAGGGTGAGTTACCTGATAAGGTTTTTACGGAGTTTTCCCTTATCCTGAAAGACGAATGTCGGTTAACTCTTAAGCTCCATGGACCCTGGACACATTTGAGCCTCGTTTCACCCATTCCATTCATCGTCCGATATGACTAAACGTTGTAGGACGTAAAATTACAACAAAAATCGCTGTTCAGTGTCGCACTGGTAGGTGGTTAATTAGGGATTTGAGAGATCTTTGAGCCATAAAATCTTGAGACCGCCAATAACTAGTTTCCAAGAATCGATATTTCTATACACGGGAAGCAATTTTAAAGACATTCTAATGCAGTAATTTCACTCACCTTATTTAAATACCAACTTATCAGCATCTGATGCCAGTTAATTAACTGCGTCACATTTAGTCGCTGACCATGCACTGTCTATCTCAATTTCCTTACATAGTCACGTTTACAATAGCTGAAATTATTCCGATGTAGTTAACATCCTGTATAAATTAGAACCGAAAAGCAAAGGGTGTTTTATGGTATCAAATATATGTCATGTTTGAATGTGCCTAAACACCTGTTATTTGATAAATCTTTTGTTCTAAAATATTCATTAGTTCAACAACGTCTGCGCAAACAATATGAAAATTCTATCGCTTTTTGTCATTGCTACTCTACTGCAGGTAGAGATGTCAGCAAAGTTGAAACTGTTTCTGGTTTGCCGTTGTTACAAGAGGGAACGCATGCAACCTTCTTGTGAAAGCTTGTAATCATAGTCCTCCACGCAAAATAATTACCATCGCACACACATGCCTGAGGAATAAGGTCATCTGGCTCCAGGTGTCCCGCTGCTGCGGCTTGCAAAACTCTTTTGAGTGTTATTGCGCATTTCATTCCCGGAAAGGAAACCTGATACGGAACCAACGAGTGCTTGTCACTGTAAACACGAGAGAATGGTTCTGGTAATAAGGAATACCTGGTATGGTCAGCATTTCTATGAACCTGGTAGTAGCTGGTTGCTTAGCAGGAACGCGAAAGTTCAGGCTGTAATTATTCTTCTTGTCGTTCAGATAAAAAATTACAACCACAAGTATCGAATCCACATATATGTAGTGCAAGGGGAGTTCAAGTTATAACGCCTCCTTTTTTTTTTCAGGACTGGGGCCAGTTAGGAACTTCTGGTTTTTAAAACACAATATATATGGACTGTTTATGATACTTAAAATGGCGACGTTTTCATTGCAAGAACAGCGTGTAATCATTCGTTTTCTCCATTTTCGTGGTGTGACACCTATTGAAATTCATCGCCAGTTGAGTGAGGCATGTGGTGATGGTACCATGGATGTGCCCAATGTGCGTTCCTGGGTGCGACAGTTCAGTGAAGGCAGAATATCGTGTGCCAAACCAAGACAGTCACAGCCTCGCACCAGCCGATCTGACGACATGATCCAGCGAGTGGAGAACGTTCTTTTGGAGGATCGCCGATTGAGCATTTTCAGATCTTCATGCAGGATTGTGTGCACAGATCCCACGGAAATGTCAATTTCGGAGGCGATGTCTGCAACTGTCTTGGTTTGCTGTCACACGATGTTCTGTCTTTATTGAACTGTCGTACCCAGGAACGCACATTAGACACATCCATGGTACCATCACCACATGCCTCACTCAACTGGCGATGAATTTCAATAGGTGTCACACCACGAAAATGGAGAAAACGAATGATTACACGCTCTTCTTGCAATGAAAACGTCGCCATTTTAAGTATCAAAAACAGTCCATAGTCTCGTCACTATCTCTAGAGTTTTATGCACTGTGCAGTGCTGCCATCTCTATCACGCATTCACAAAGTGTCCACGTGTATTTTAAAAAGCCAGAAGCTCTTATTTAGTTGTAGTCCTGAAAAATATGGGGTGTTAAAAGTTGAACGTACTTCGTATATTGGACGGTATATTTTCACACACCTAGTATCCTGTACTTGAGTACCGATCAAGAAGTGTAAGAATATTGAAAACATAAGAAGTTTGGAACATGAAAACTGTGTAACTGTATATAGGGCCAGCTGTCCCTCCAAGCATTAGAATCGCCGAGTCACCAAACATTAGCAAGGCGATAATCGCTATTGATTGAGCCCGGATTTCTAAACGAAATGCATATAAATGTTATTTTTAAAACTGAGATACGGGGTTTGCTTACTTATTTTATGATTTTTAACTAAAATAACTTATTTTAACCAAATCATGTAAATTTAAAAGTAAATTTTCACTCCTAGCCATCGTTTTATCATTCAGGCAATCCGTACGTATTTGTATAAAACTGGATTAACAGTTCCTTATGCAAGTTAGCTCACCCGACATGTCTTACACAGTTTACATCGTCTCGCTGAAACAGAAGCCAATATAAAGACCAATATAAAATCTCCATCAGGTACTCCGATGCGTTTTTGTTTTCATTTTCGTCTGCACAAATGGCGGATGAACAAAATCATAAATAAATCCGTGAGACAAATTTCTCATCGAAGGAGAAAGAATTGTTAATTGAAATGGTGACCAAGTGTAAGGATATCGTGGAAAATAAGAGGAAGGATGTGGTGAATGTAAAAGAGAAAGATGTCGCGGGGAAAATATTGGAAACGAATTTAATTCAAATGCATGTGTCACTACTACAAGCACCAAACAACTTGTCAGTATTACGTAAATTTAAAACGAGGTGCGAAGAACAAGTGCCTTAAACGTTTCAAGACGGGAGGTGAACAATGTATTATCCACATAATTCAGTTAATTATAAAATCGCAAAGTTATTAACACTTGAAGCTAAGGCGAGATAGTCATATTCATTTCGATGCATGTTCTAACCTCTCTTGTACTTCCGCAGTAACCTTCACAGCAACATGTTTCGACAGCCTATACCTCCGTAAAACAGTTTTCTTCGGATAGCTCCTCAAAATCATTTCTCCTCGTAGGCCGTACTTTATTATGAATGCCATTTAGACGGTCTTAAATATAGCAAATCGACATCAACAGCTGAGTTCATGCTCGCTATCTTGAATAGTGACATTTGTTAAGGACTTAACATTAGAAATTCGGCGTGTTAGTTTAACATGAGATTTAACACTTGTGTTACGCTAGCACTTGTTGGTGAAATGCAATTTTTGTTTTAACTATTGCTAAACTCGTGTTAAGTCTTAACATTTGTTGGTGAAATCGGGCATAAGAGTATTACAGAGCACATGCGTTCTGTATAGAACAAGGAATGACAAAGGTTTGAAGTATACGTACTACAAGAATCTGTACTGAATTTAAGGTTCAGCAACTCTCGGAAAGAGTGTACAAAAAAGAAACACAACACTCGCTTAGTATTAAATATGATGCACTAGACACATAACGCTCTACCATTGAGAGTGGGTACGATATCATCTAGGATGCACTTGTATGACGTCATCGACGCAACCCATGTAGTTATGGAAATGAACTGTCTGGGTTTCTCCAAATTATGAGTGACATGGAGGAAGAGGGTGCGCATTAAATTACTTTAAATCGTAACGTCATCCGGTGTGCATTGGATGATGAATGATTGTGATGAAGGGAAGTGACTCTGCTGCACTTCACCACGGTTCAGTGAACTCCCAAGAACGATTGTTATGCATGTACCAGTAATAGAGGGCAATCGCTGTTGACAGGCCCTTTTGATTCATTAGATACTTTCTTAAACACTGTGCAGCCGTTAACACTTTGTATGTATACCCAAGCTGCAACAACACATTGTCTAGGTGCAACCATTTTAACCAACTGACGCCTGTAAAATCGCTGTAGACTTCGTGTATGACACAGCACTGTAAGTCACTGTATTTTGAAATAAATACTTCTGCCCAGGCAAATCCACCAAATCATTTTACGTTGCTCCATGTTGATGCAAACGGATATGCACTATCAAATGTCTGGTTTAAATTAACGTCGTCGCTGGGTGTGAGAGTTTTGTCCCAAGGTTAAAAGACTAATAATATGTATCACGAAATTCAAATCTAACCACATTTATATGTTCATTAGTTTGGGCCGGGGTGGAACAGAGGGTTGATCTCGAAAACCAAACCCAGCTTCCAAAAAAGGTTTGGATTTGGCACACAGATCTGAAGATCACAAATGGATTTATAATTGGTGAATTACATTGTCAGTTGACCTAATGCCATTTCCTATTAATTAACTCAATCTCTTATCCCAATAAAAAGACCGATTCCCAACATGAACTAACCAAGAGCAGAGATTTTGAATGGCAAAGATCTGTTTTACTGAAGAACTGTATGACTAACCCAATCGCATTCCCGATATGTATTCAGCAGAGCTAGTGCTACTATACGCGCACGTTTTCTTGAGCTTTGGATTTACGGTTTGGTGCACACTCCTAACATGTTTTTGTTTCTGCAGTATGGTCAACCAAGAAAAACACAATTCAGCCAAATCGTGGTAAGATAAGCGTAAATATGTGACAAAGGCGCGAGATGTGGACAAACAATTGAACTCGATTCGATTATGCTGATATATTTACTTTTTATAAAACGCATACAAGAAGAAAACAAAAGTTACGACAGCTATAAACACTCGCTTTGTGATTCGATTTCCGAGTTCGTTGCGTCACTTTCATCGCTGGTGTCCTCTGATGTGTTGATAATTTCATGAATTGCATTTTCTGTTACACCATCGTTTCTCCAATATTGCATTTCCAGCTCTTGGACCTTCTTATAGTATCCTTCCCAATCCGTCGCTTCTATAGCAAGTTTCCGCAGAATTGTGGCTCTCCAGTAACATTGCATCCTGTGAAATCATTCTTTATTTTATCCCATAGCAGTTCAATTGCATTCAGATATCAGTTATACGGAGGTAGACGAATATTAGTGTGTCCCTTTCCGAGAGCCAATACGTCGTGCTCTCAGAGTTGTTGTAAACTGGTTAGCTAATAATTAACCTCAACATTTTTCAAAAGGAAACGGTGACCATCTGAAAGCTTGGCATATAAATCACTAGATGTCAAAGTGTATAGCGCATTTCATGTTTCAAAGTTGTCATCTTGTTTACGGAATCAGGCGAAACCTACCGAATGAGGACTTGGGGTCCCGAACGCTCAAAATATCGTGCGCATATACTACACTGTAACAGTATTTTTGTGTTCGGAGGAATTATAAAGAATTATAATAATATAAAAAATGTATGTAGTTGTGTGATTGGCCGAAGTGGTAGTGGTGTGATGTGGTATGACGTGGTGTGATGACGTGCCAGTGGATCGGCCAATCACAAAATAAAGCGGAAATTACTATAGTGACAAGAAAATCAATAATCTTGATAAAAGTGTTATAATCTTGATAAAAGTGTTATAATCTTGAGTCTTGCTTCACAACGATAAAAAATGTAGCGGTGAATATAATTGTAAAGGAAAGTTAATAACATTCAAGAAGTGTTATTCGATATTTGTAATAGAAACGAGTGAATCGTAGTTCATATTATATAATTAAATAATATATTACAAAATTGGACTCATATAAATTTTATTTCTGTCACCAAAAATCCGCATCCACACCTGAGAAAAGATCTCATGGCTCTTATTTGATCAAAACTCGACTTGGATCTTACAAAAAGTTGGCGTGCTTCCTATCTGCGGTGAGTGGAGAACAAATAAATTCCTGTAACAACACTCGCCTTGCTATTTTATTGCAATTGGATGCACATAAAAACGGCTCCTCCCGGGATACATCCTACCTTCCAACCACAATTGAGCGAGTTAATTGTCTGTTTTATACCTAATAATGTAACATACGTAACAGAAAATATTTTCTACACAAATTAATATACGAACGTGCATCGATTTTGACAATCAAATATTAATTACCTATTTTATTCCTTTACAGTTTATTAATTCTGTGAAGTACAAAAATCTATTAAGGCGTGCTTCCCAACTGTTTATCACTAATTTTAGCACTGAATAATGATTATATTAAACGAATTATTAATAATGTAGACATTAAAACAGTAAACTCACGACACAGAACATTCACGTTTTGAATTTGGTCCGTGTGAAAGATTGCGCAAGCTTCTGGAGAGAGAAAACAAGCCATCCCATTTCTCTGGAGTAATTAGAAAATAGCTAGGGTTTCTCGTTCATGTTTTTGAAGAGGAGGAAATCTTTGTTACCGCAGGTCAGTTACTGCAATATGACTGTGACTTCGCGACTCACACGAATGTTATGTTTACACCATGATGCATCAATGATCGGTCACCTTATTACAGTTTCTTACATCACAGTTCATAACTACATATTTATTATGTAAATTGTTAGCTGACGTAACATGCTAGAAATAACTGCAATTGTACACCAGTAGGCTCCAGTTCTATGACGTAAAAATATGAAGTTGTTAGAAACTTGGTATGTTACATATTACATCTGTTTAGTCTGTAATGTAGATACTTTTTCCATGCGTGATGTCCCAATCTTGTTTCGAACTAAGCTGCCGCAAGGAGCGGCCCTAGGCTCCATGATCCTAAGGCAGTCTTTTTTTTTTTTTTTTTTTTTTTTTTCATGCACGATAAACATGCATTTCCATGCCAAGAAATCTAAATTGCCCAGCTTTAAAATGTAAATTCCATTCATTAAGAATATGTTGCATGTATGTGTAATATTTATTGGCCTTACAAAATGCTGCTGCATAAATTTACAAGTGCAACAGTTGACTTCGTAAGAGTTACTCTACCCAAAAACAAGCGATTACAATATGTGTATAAAATATAATAAGAGAGTCATGCTCGTAGTTTTTGAAGCTTTATCTTACAGAATGCCGTCGCTTATGAATAAGACCATGCTAGGTGATCATAGCTATGAAAAGGGCTAGCTTGCTTTTATCATTTCATAAAATACTCTTACAATTTCTTATTTCTGTTTTACGAGTACATACCTCATTTTAATCGAGGAAAACGTTTGCAGAAATGAATTCATTGCACATTTCGTGCAATTACAGGAGGCTGAAAGGAGAGTCAAATCTTTAAAAGGCTCGCCAGTCTAATTTATTTATTTAATTTACGCCCTCCTACGTTAAGTCATATCGCACGATGAATGAAATGCGTGAAATGATGCTCAAATGAGTTCGGGGTCCATAAAACTTAGAGTTACCCGACATTCGTCTTTCAGGATAAGGGAAAAACTCAGAAAAACTTAAGCCAGGTAACTCGCCCTGACCTAGATTCCAACTCGGGACCTCTTGACCGTGAGGCAGACACGCTACCATCCACGCTATCGAGGCGGGTATCACTCTAAGCTAACTTTGCAATTCTGTATATGTACTCTTTTCTAAAATAGCATTAAATGAATGTGAACCAGTTACATACGTAAGACAAACTGCTGCAAAATTCAAACCAATAGCAACGAATAACTCACAAGGGTCAGTGCTCCCCAAAAGCAATTAACAATAACTGTATACTTTTAACATCTATAGATTTCGCATACATTTTTTTATGGTTATACAAAATTCAACAACTTTAAATGAAAACCTATAAATTTAACATTTATACATACTGTTAGTCTTGCAGCTATTTTAAATATGTGGCAATTCATCCAGTCTAGTCAAACTTTTTGAGAAAATAAAACGATCAGTTTGTCTTAACAAAAGGTATCCTTGAGTTGGGGAAGGTATCCTTGAAGGTCTTAGTGTAACATCCTTGGAAGATGCTATAAATAAATACCTCGTTACTGAGCTGTGATGTAAACACTTTTTTCAAAAAAAGTAGCTTTCTATTTATTCACTTATTTATTATACTGTCTTACCTATCGTCTCGGAAACACATTTTTACAGAATGTACTGCAACCCTACTGGTGTAAGTAGGCGCAAAAGAAAGTAAAAGTACGTAATTACATGTGTTAAAGTACTTTAAGCTTAAGCTAAATTCTAAGTTCCAATTCTCTACAATGTGCATGCTTCTCGAATCATCCCATTCTGTACAATGTGCATATTAATGGCACACACAAGGTCAGAGAAGTCGCCGACGACGAAAGGGAACACATGGGCCGTATATTCGTCACGATGGCGTTTGAAGCTGGTCGGGGTATAAAGATATCCATTACTTCCGCTGGCTCTTTGAGATGATGTACAACAGGAAACGGTCCCTATTTGGAACGTTTTGCGATACTCGCCACAGCTTTGCGAATAAATGTGTCTTCCCTTTCCAACGTCTAAAATTATTGCACGTCATAAAAATAGCAACACGTACCGGTCAGGAATCGAAAATGATTTTAAAAGTGGACTGGTAACTGCAACCATTGTTAGATTTGTGGTAACATGCGAATGTAATGTCGAATAATGAAAATCTACCTTATATTGTATTATTCTGTTTTATGTAGATTTTATTTATTCAGATTTACAGATCTCATATTCACTTTTTTGGTACGAAATTTCAACAAAACTATAAAATCAACAAATTACGATCAGTATAAATCAGAAGAGTTAGACCCCATTGCTGGTGGCTCAGTTGTTTACGTGCTGATTTGCAGATCCCAAGGTCGCCGATGGTATTTGAGTGTGCTCAAAAGTGACAGCCTCATGGCAATAGATTTTACTGAAATTCCAGCACATCGTTGGCGCTGATATACTGTAAACCTTGTTAACACTAAATATTTAAGACTACAGTACTCTTGGCTCAGAGACAGTGCCCTAGGGAATTTGATAATAGCTGTTTACTCAACTTGTGGCTGGAATTTTTAAAGATTCCACGAGTGTAAGAGTACTATGTATGAGTAAGGACTATGGTACAGTGAAGGACAAAATACAATTAAAGTTTGACTTAATTTACAAAATTCACTAACATTTGCGAAATCAAAATGAAAATACATTGTAAGACGTAAATATGCCTACCATACTGAGCATAAACAACTAATGAACAGCATAGACAGCGAGTTTCTGTTTAAGACACTAAATATGGGGGGGGGGGATGTGTTTATCGCCCATAAAACTGTGGTTTTACGGCTGCATATCAAGCTACCTTTTTCATTTCAAAATGTCCTCTAATATCTCTGCTAGATTTCTGCGTGTGTCATCAACATCGATTGCCAGCTCACCCATGCTGCTGTTACTTTGGCCTTCGGATATCGCCCCGCTACTCGTTAGGTAGTTAAAAAAACGGTGCACTCTTAACATAAAACACCATTTTTCCTTGTTGCATATTTAAAACCAAACTTTTAACTACGTTAATTTGCCTAATATAAGTTTTTAAGCGGTAACGAATAATTTCTCGATTGGCTCGTAACTTCATTTCATCACAAAATAAAACCGAGTCGGATGGCTCTGTTGGTAACGTCTGGAGGTCTTAGGTTAAAATTCCATAGATGGATCAATATGACGGTTTCCTTCGTGATTCCTCTTAGTTTCCGGATTGCATAATTAAGCACGATCTAACATTCCTCTTGAGTCCAAAAATTGTAAAAATGAAAGTAGCTGGTGATAGCAGATGTGTGTCTATCCCAGCTGGAGAAAGCAAGTAGACTTGAGGCAATCTAATGCCATCTAGCTGGCACATGTGAAAGCAGATATTCAGTTGCCTTGTACTAAGTTCTTTGTGAACGTGTCGAATCTGTTACGTATTCGTCACAGAAGCAGGGATAAAGTTGCCTAACGCTAAAGTGACGACGCAAGATAGCATGGTACAGAATTGAGACGTATTTCATATATTTCAAGTAAGTCGGGCTAAAGCGACCAAAAATAAATAGAAGGGGAAGAAGATATACCTCCATAAAGTGTTTATAGGGATGGTAATACACATAATTATAAGAAAAGGAGCAAAATAGGTATTATCATTCATCGCAAAGGATAGGTCTATTCACCTGTTACTGTTTGGTTTGTTCTTTCTATACACTGTAATCTTTGCTCTGCCAGCATTTCTCTTCCTTATTGGAGCATCATTTAATGTGTGTTTACGTAACCTGCTGGCTTTCATACCTAATTGTAATTTTTTATGTTCGTAAAGGTCAGTTTGAAGAAATTCAAACTGCTTTTTATTTCCGTAGAAACAGGTTGTACAGCCCTGCCAATAGCAGAACTATGTAACATACACTAATACAACCTTCAAGGTCGTCTGCCACACCCACAAACAAGAGTACACTTTCAAATCACAGCTGCACGCGAACGATTATCAGTTCCAATTACGACTGTCTCAACTGGCTATCCGCGTTTTCTTCCACTCATTGTCGTAGAAATTTGTGGAATGTTCTGGAACAATCAAGACGCCACTAGAAAGACGAACCTTCCAGTCATCTATCTGTATCTGTTTCGGCAAGCTTTTTATCTCCGCGGTGCAGTATCTGTCCCTTTGTGCGCGCCAGTCGCAACAATGACTCGCGACAATATGTTTGTACCAATCTTGATTTTGTTGATTGGTTGAAGATATGTAATCCTTGTTGAAACTTTATATTTTATGTTGGTATAGTACATAAGCTGCAGCAGTTCCAAAGAACTTCATTTCACTTCGTTTAATTTTTCATTTGTTTGCTCGATTCTGTGTCAAATTTTCACCTCCATGTTTAACAGGCGTATGTCACTGTTTTTATAGAATTTTGATTGTTCGTTGTGCTTTATTTGTGAGAGTGTGTGGAATTTTTGCGCACATCTCTGGGAATCTATTGAGTTTCGTATTTATACCGTAATATTTAATATGCAAAACTCTTTAGCCTGAGTAATTAAAGTAAACTTTTGCGTTTGAACATGTTAAAATGTGGCAGAAGTTTATTGCACAGATCATTTGTGTTAAAATACTAATTTAAGATTTACATTGAGTTCGTAGACATGTAAGATTCGTTTAACTTTTTGTGTGTTCTTCCATGATCGTATTGCAATATATTATTGTGTCTTGTAAGATCCAATTCTACCCTTTATGATTCCATTTGCTAATTTTTAATACTAATAACACCATGAGTATGACCTTATTTTGGCATGTCACTGCGATTGCCTGAACTCTATCTTTGCGAAGACCAAAATAACAAGAGGTCTTCCTAACAGCTGTGGACTGGGAGATTACGTTCAAGCTGAAGTACTACATATTTTGCCGCTCTTGGAACATACTTGGACGACTTTTGGAAGGTCGATAATTTAACTGCCAGTCAGTAAAGGAAGGGTTTGTCTTGGTGAACGGTAGTACGAAATGCGGATGTGTCGCCTTAGGACATGATGATTATAGTGTGCTAGTCGTGATGGACAGAACCTGAAATACCCGTTCAACTTGCTGAATGACGTTACAGATCGCCCGGAACAATAATTCTTTCCTCAGTCTTGACATCCTTTGATAGAATCTCACGGCCCTGGCTTCTTTTCCTTAAACGTGTTAAACTTAACCCATATTCGCCAAAAATATTTTAGGCTCTTAGCTTAAATATGTGATTTTTTTATTTCTTCATTATCCTTCAACTATTGTATTCCGTCTCATGTTGCATATGTTTCCATGCACAAGCTTAATCCCTTTAAAATTACAATAAATAAAATCAATTATATATAGGAATGTTAATTATTTTTCTATAAATTACAACTATCTTCTCGAATCTATCAGTAGATCAAAAGATATATAAAATACTCTTCACAGCTGAGCATAGAATTGTGTGCTGTGGCGCTTTCTAAATTGAAAATGTCGACGACACCTGCAAAAAATGGCATTGCTTTCGTCTTCCCAAAGATAGAGCCATGTCTGTATATGTAGAAGGCGCCCTGAATTTACAGAATGCCTTATTCCCTAATTGGATAACTGTGTTGCTTCTAAAATATTCATTCGCTAAATCAAGCTCTTTCTTTCTATAGAATGTTGAAAGATTGTGTGTGTGTGTGTGTGTGTGTGTGTGTGTGTGTGTGTGTGTGTGTGTGTGTGTGTGTGTGTGTGTGTTCGCGCGCGCGCAAAGGGCCATGAATAGTCATAATCTCAGAGAAAAGATTACAGCCTTTGTTAAGAGTTGTACCTGGGAAATTAGTCTAAGCAAGAGAGAACTTAATTTCACCGTAGGCACTGTAAAATAACACTTTTCATATTTTGAGGAAAAACAATCTTCTATTCCTATAAAGAATTTATAAATTACAAGTTCGTAATCGATCAAAAGGTACCAGTAAGCTTTACTTCGTAAATCAAGTTTTCCAAATAGACCTAGTTAGTGAATACGACACATTATAGAAGAGTGAGAACAAGGACTGGTAAGGAGTAACTTCAGTATGCCACAGGAAAGAAAGTCTCTGGGGCCTGAGACGCAAGGGGGTTGCAGAAGATTCCCACACCCTCCCTGGATAGATTTATGACACCCACGTCAATTCAGTTACAGACCATTCAAAAACACTCTGCCAGCTTCTACTTTTGTGAATGAATCTTCTCAGTTTTAGTGTACAGAGTGAAAAGGACGCATGTTTTTTAACGGTACTACTCCTTGTGTAGCATGCGTTTTCTGTCACACACATTCGTTGTCCTCCCAATGTAAGGATGACACTGGATGGCACATTCCTTTCAGGGACTTAATTTGCGCTGGTGGACAGTACTCTGCACTAACATAGTGCTGGGTAAAGGAGAAGAATGCGTATTAGCAAGCAAACAAGTCTGCAGTGGATGTCAGCTTAAAAATTACCACCAGTGCTCTAAAAACAGATTCCATATCTAATGTTCGAATATTCTCAGTTAAAGAAAAGCAACTGGGAGAGCAATGAATTTATAAGAGCACCACATATTTAAATTTCCTGAACTTCTGTTCCTTATTCTTCAAACAGTAATTTAAATTATAAACAGAAGAGATTCGCCCTTTTTAATATTTCATTGTAGTTCTCTTTAAATTGCGTTGAATTAAAGGGAAGAAATACGAAGAATTTATTAGCGACTCTGTCAGTTGCCAGGATTATATCAGTGCCGGCAGTGTACCAGAATTTCGTCCCGCAGTACTTATATATGCCAGTTCGCTTTTAAGCATAATAAAAAATCATCGTCTGGACACAATCTTGGTCAGTAGACTATGTTTATTTACTATGTAATGAAGAAGTTATTGAATTTATACTTACAGTAATCAGACCAGTTTGCTTGAGAGCTCTAATATGAGTATCCTCTTTCCCTGTATACTTTAATTTTATTATGTATATTATGTATATAGCTCCACAATTTGTATAGCACTAACTGTGCTGAGCAATTGAAATAAAAAATGTAACCAAACAAAAAATACTATTGCCTAACCAAATTAAAGTGAGAAAATGCATTATAACTAAATTATTCTGACTTAGTTGAGAAACGAAAGCAGTTTTTAGAGTTAATTTCTCGAAAATTGTCTAAGCGCTGCAGACAATTGACGGTGAAATTCTCTACAAATGAGAAACACCTAGAAGAAGGCAGCTCCAAATCGAATCAATTGCTGTAGCAAATATTGCTTTAATAATACTTAGGTACTCTGATTCCTCTGATTAGTTGGTTATGTTGCATTTTAAAGAAATGTAATAAGTAACATGAAGCTATTATTAAAACTTGTTTTTCTCTTTAAAAAAAGCGTACATAATGTACCTTGTTTAACGTTGAGGGGAAAATAGACTCAAGTCAGCAGTTAAAATTGAAAACTTTATTATTATTATTATTATTATTATTATTATTATTATTATTATTATTATTATTATTATTATTATTATTATCATCATCATCATCATCATCATCATTATTATTATTATTATTATTATTATTATTATTATTATTATTATTATTATTAAATTATTATTATTATTATTATTATTATTATTATTATTATTATTATTATTATTATTATTATTATTATTATTATTATTATTATTATTGTTGTTATTAGGTGATAAAGAGCGTCTTGGGAGACAAAACAGAGATGCAGGCTTCATGTTTCTATGTTGTAGGTAAAAATCCCAGGCCAATGTGCTCATGAACATGTCAATGACCCCCTGGTATATTCATTTTAACAATCTCCGATCACGAGAAAAGTAATTTTTAACCTGGCTGATTGAAGCATTTCGTGTTGATGTGCCACTTTGTTAGCACTTTCCCCGGAATCTTTACCACAGTAACGTGCAGTGCCCTGGAAGTAAGAGAGCACACCAAAGCGATTCGTGCATTAAAGTCTTCCCTGCAAGAAAAATATACCTACGTGACTCAGTTCCGTTACTCGTTTTGTTTTATTTTATCGTGCCCTCGCATGATACACGACCAAGGTCGCCTCTGTCCCGGATAAAATATAAACTGGGGCATCACCAATCTGTGTCGCTTTCCACGAACTTATGCTTCCTTAGGGTGTTACACAGCAGACATCTACGTTATTCTTGTTCATAAGATATCGCAATGTGCTTGAAGTATGTTTGTGGAGTTCTTTATTAGGAAGAATCTATTTTTTGTTCCAAAAAACGTGTAGCACTCAAAAGATTTTGATGTTCATTGCGACATTAATGTAGTTTTATGGGTGTATATAATAATGGATGAACCCTAATGTCGTTTTCGAAGGCCAAAGCATACTAGAGGAGAATGCTGCAACAAAATTCTGTGTAAGAATTATATAATATTATATCTTGCAGATACAGACAATTTCAAAAATTAAAGAGAAGTAAATGTGAAGAATGCGTCAAATTGATGTATGCTACATAAATAATTTTTCTGGGAAAGGCCACTCTGGTACAGCGGTAGTCAATACAAGTTTTGTCCTCTTCTCTATCACACATGCCATATTGAAATATTGGTAAGCTTCAAAAACACAACGAAACTAATTAAATGTAAAAGCTAGAGGGAGAAAAAGGATGCTAGGTCACATAAACCATAATATTGTTCGCTCTTTCCTGTTTGTCATTATTTTTCTGCATAGGTACGTAAAATCAATTTTTTCTCTGTTCATTTAACTGCTAGAACTATTTAAATTGCGGACAAATAGTATAGAGTCTTCGTTGTAAGTTTAATGCCAGTTCGTTTGATTAGCGTGAACTCTTTAACATCTATTCAATCTATTAGCACGTGTTCAGCGGAACGCTACATTACTTCATAATAACAATAAAACCAATGTAAAATTATGTTTATATGCATCTGACAAAATACGTTCTGCATGTCCAGATATAACCTTGTGTATGTTGATCAGCTGATGGACACCATACTCGTGATTGTCATTTGGTCGCGTGCCTATATAATATATCTATAAACACGGAACAATGCGCAGTGAAATAAGGGAAAATTCAGGTTACGTCATTTTATGACAAATGAAAAGATGATTCGTTTTGTGATGCATAAACGGAATATTAAAAGAAGATGTTCATCATTTTAATGTTTAGTGCAAGCTACTTCGAGAGGCACACGCGTGTTGTAAATTATATGGGCCCCTGTCATTATAGACCCCGTTAAGCTTAGTCCAATGTTATTGCCTGTATTTTCATAGGTCATTAAATACGAACCCTATTATATAGCCACCCTGCAATTATTGAATGTTATATGGTATAAATTACTTTATACATTGTGCAATCGGAGCATTAAATTTGACTGTGATGCATGTTTATAAAGGGTGTTGTCCATATGCATGGAAACGTTAAGGAATTTGGGGTATTACTGCTTCAGGTAATTTAACATCTATCTCACGTAACAAGACAAATATACAACAGATTAGCTGGTAAAGCAGCGTGAAGAAACGTATTTTTAATTGTACTATCTTCCTTGGTAATTCAGTGTAACTGGTGACAATGATTTCTGATTTTAACTTATTCATGTCCAAATTTCACCGGAAACATTTTGAGGTCCTGTGAATCCTAAAATGTCAGAAGACGTAAGAACGTTTACTTAGTTTTCTCACTCTTTTACTGTCTTAAAAAAGCTTTTTCCACATTTAAATTATGCCTTTAACGTAACTCATCAGTGTGATATTCAATAATTCAGAATTCTGTTAATTAATCGCTTTTGTTTACATTGAATTTTGTTTATAAGCATTCAATTCATACTCATTTTACTCTCATACTGTACGTGGATGTGGCGTGGAATTGGAAACCTAAGGATTCCCGTCTATTCTACTTTCCATCTCAAACGAATATTGTCACCCTTCGAGTCCCTCACCCCATCCCTAGCTAAAGAGTCGTTATTGTCTACTTACGCTATTCTACATCATTTGCGGGGGCGCCTGTCCTTACCTTTTTACTGTGAGTAAGAAATGGCGAAGGTAAAGGTATATTTTAAATTGAAATTTTTCCACAGACAGAAATACTGGAGGAGGTTGTTGAATCTTCTGAAGCAAGGCTCCTACGCGAAGTGTCCTTAAAAGGTCATGACGCCGTAAGACGGTAGCTGGAAAGTTTGTAGTCTCGATGTAATGATTGAGGACAACACTGTAATTTCCGTGTAGTGAGGGCCCCAGGGGGCATGTGGTGGACCCCTCAATAGCGAGTGACAGCGCTTCCGCCTCTCCTACTGTAATTTCCTTGCTTATGATACTTAGTTTCACCGCAGGGAAAGCATCTAATTTCTGCTCCACCTTTTCTGAAACCAGACTAGGTCGTTACTCAGAGCATTCAGAGTACTGTTGCAGATGAGTCAATACGTGAGCGTGTTATTTCATTCGAATGAATGATACACCTCTTTCATTCTCTTTTAATTTCGTGTTTTGCGCCAATATTCACCGCTTAATATTAACTTTTAATTTCTCTGTTATTCTGTCCAAAAATTTAACTCTAAGCTCTGTGGACTCTGGACTCATTTAAGCAGCATTTTATTCATTTCATTTACTCGTCGTCCGAAATGACTTGATTTGGAAGACGTTAATTTAAAAAAATATAGTTCATGACTACTACAAAGAAATATATGTTTTGAGAACTTCTTGATTGAGAACTGTATTAAAGGTACGTATGCACATAGATTTAAAAAAATGAGCTACATTCGCACTACGTACTCCACCCGATACAAATTCAATGAAAGCAAAGTTACGTTACATACAGTATATTTTTGTTTTTCCTTCTAGAAATTATTTCAAAGTATTCATCTGACTTGTTACAGTGTTCAGATCAAAAATCAAAATCCTGATTGGAGTAAATATAGAAGCCTTGGTACCAAGAGAAGCCTTCCTTGGAGAATGAAAAGGGGAGATAAATCAGTGCGTTACTGTCACAAGATTTTCTGTACCCACTTTTGCTATTGTTACAACCTTTTAATTTTCGTGACAATCATTGAAGAAGTTGTAAAATATGTATTTATATTTTGACAATAAGCAGACTGGTAGATTTCTTAATCTTCTAATCTTCTTCTTTACAAAAGTTGTTCCACATTTTTCAAATATTAAGTTATGGAGGTAAATATCCTCTCCTTGATTTTGCTCATCCATAATGGCTTTCTCTGCATCTGTACTTCTTAACGTCTTGCTTTATAGCAGCAGAAATAATTTTCCTGTTCTGTTACTTCCTCTGGTTTCCTTTGGTGCATTCCCAGATAAGTGAAACTTTCTACCCATTAGAGATAATCTACCTTTTGACACCCCTGTGATTCCTTACGAGCTTGCAGTGCATACTGACAATACTCGGCCAACGTAAGTTCTTAAACTATATTTAACGCTAACAGTCTGCTTCGTATTTGGAGCTTCTTTCTTCATCACTCTGCGATTAGGAGATGTAATATGTATATTTTTCATAATGAATTTATCTTGATCTATTTTATTTAGCGCGGAAAGAAGTCAAATCAGCTACTTCGCAGAGCTTAAGCGATTTCGTGGAGTGCACTCAAGACCATGTGAACATGAAATTGCTGCAGTATGAGCTTTCCTTGATTTGCATTTTGATTTCATTTCCTTGTTTTTGCAATTGCGCATTCTACGACTGGTACAGTTTCACAATCTGAGCTCCTGTCCATTGTGCATAGTCTCAACTAAGAATAAAAATTGCCATTTAAGTATAACAAAGCTGTCATAAATGAATGTGATATACCAGCGCACAACCTGAGTTCGAAGTTATTGCCAACGTTACTTCAGTGTACAAAGCTTGCAGAAAAATTGAAAATTCCAAGAATCGCAATAGTGAGATGGCAGTCAATGCCATCAGGTTGCTACACGCTGGATCATAAAATCATAAAATTGCATCTATCGACTTTTGCTGTAACTAAGCCAAGTGCGTCTATCGAGTTTTGAAGGGGGGAGGGGGACCTGCTGATATTCTCTATCTTCTGCACAGGACAATCGAATTTTGCAAAATCTGATTTCACAGAACGATGCAGAAGGTGAAAATTATGCCGATACTATATATAACTCAACTACTTAAAATTGTGCATCTATCTAGTTTTGAAAAAACGCTCCTCAATTGCAGGGGAAACTGTTAGGTAACTTTTAACCATGTTTGTTCTATACAGTTCTAAGAAGCAAAAGAATCTCTCCTAAAACTTTTGGGTGACTTTAGCTTCCTGCATTTTTTTTTTTTTTTTTTTTTTTCTGGTGCAGTGATTGGGTTGGAAAAAATGTATTTAAGATGCTCTCGTTAGCAACATTCAAACTATTTTACAGGAGACATTCTTCTGTTTTATTTGTCACTGCGCCTGAAGCATCTAGCTGGGCTACCTGCGTTACTTAGCTGCAGTTCAGAACAACTATGTGTCAGGATTTCGCTGCCTCGTAACTTGATAAAACAGGTGCATCAGGGTTAGCAGTGCAAAGGTCATCAGTGAGAGAATGGTGAATACTGATGCAATTAAACCTTTATATTTTACATTTTGATTGTGTCATATTTTGTGTATCTTGGTGCCTCCACATAAATTATAGAAAACTAAGCGGCAGAAGTTTATGGCGAGTAAAACGGAGATATCTCGCCTGCAAATCAAAGAAAGCGAACCACACGTAGCTCTTTACGATGTAAATATATTACAATATGTGACTGGAAAACTGTCAGACCACGCCGTAGACCAACAGCAGTCGAATGTTTTAATACAAGAACTAAAAAAATTGAAGATATTTGTTTTGATTGATCAGTTTTGAAGTCTTTCCTGGAAATGTTGCACTAAATATTGGTGTAATAAGAAACTAAGTTGTGGTAGTGATAAGATTATTAGGTATGCATAATAATACAGCATTACGTACAGTAAAGTACAGCATAATAATAGACTTCAAAACCCAATTTGTTTGAATCTGTAAGCATATTTAAGTTTCATTTTGATTAATAGACATGAATGCCCGCCTCGGTAGCGTAGATGGTAGCACGTCTGCCTCACGTTCAACAGGTTCCGAGTTCGAATCTCTGTCAGGGGAGTTACCTGGATAAGGTGTTTTCCGGGGGTTTCGCTTATCCTAAAAGACGAATGTCGGGTAACTCTAAGCTCCATGGACCCCGGACAATTGAGCATCATTTCACCCATTCCATTCATTGTCCGATATGACTTCAAAAAGTTAAAGGACGTAAATTACCCCAAAAAATGGATATTAAAATTGGTCGAATGCAGCTATTGAAACATAAATGTCAGTACAATCTCGTGGAAAAATACCTAGGTACAAGCAGAAATGTTATATGAATATATTTAAAATTTGGAATGTAAACAAAAAAGGTGTCACGTGGATAAAGGAAAATCGTTAATTATTCATCGGAAAATATCGATGTAAGTCAGAACTCGCAGTTGTTATTTTAGTGATCAAACGAATGATTTAGGCCTATAACACAGGTAGTTGGTTGTAAGTACGAGCTGTTAACGCAGTATTACGGTAATAATGAATTCCTGTATTGCTATACGAGTAGTAGCTGGTGGGTATTTTGAAAAGACGAGACAAATTTCGTCCCCACCTAATAACGCAATGCTGCCAGTTCAACAGGTACGTGTAACTTCTATTATGGTTTATTAAGGTACTATAATTTTGAAATCAGTTATTTGGAGGTGGATGCCTTTAGAACATTACTTGAGACGTCGAAGTCATGATTTATGGAGATGTGGATACTGAATGTAAATGTTGGTTCTATTTCACTTTCCTTCATCTTATATATTAAGGTAGGTTTAACTATATCGAGATTTAACTGTATTGGAACACCATAGTGAAGCGAAAAATTAGAGCATAAGAGCCGTAGATGCAAACGATGATTTGCGAAACATGTCCTCTAAATAGGTACGAAAGTGAAGCAGATGTGAAATAAATACGACTCATCTAAAAATTAATAATAGGTGTAGCTATGTTGATCTTAAATATTAAAAGCAGAAGCATTATTAACAGTGAAGTATTCTTCATATTTAAGTTTGATTTATGAGTCACTATGTTTACACTCAAACTTCACTTACTTGTTGTATAATTGAAACGTTTTCAAGATCATTCGATTTCATCCTCAGCCCATGGGCTTTTAGAAAATTTGAACGAATCTTCAAAAGACTAAACTTAAAACTAGCACCCCAAAACAAATTCAGTCTGAGGAACCTGCTAAATAAACCACTGAAAAATACAATCCCCAACAATTTGAAATCAGGAATTTATCAGATTAATTGTGAAACCTGTGAGAAAAGCTACATAGGAAAAACTAAGAGAAACTTGTTAACCAGGCAAAAAGAACACCAGAGGAACATTAAGTTGAAACAAACAGAAAAATCTGCAGTTTTTCACCATTTTTGGACAGAAAACCACAACATTGGCTACAACATTAAACTGTTAAAATCTTTAGGTACACCCATAGAATTGGATATTTGGGAAAAAAATATTCGTAAACAAAAACCGTGATAAAGTTATAAATTTTGAAATCCCGGCATTAAATGAAGTATTAAAACTTAGTGCCCCTAACAGATGGCAGAGTGATCGGAGCTCCGTAGTAGTGGAAGAAGTCACCAAACAGCTGAGGATGAGATCGAATGATCTTGAAAACGTTTCAATTATACAACAAGTAAGTGAAGTTTGAGTGTAAACATAGTGACTCATAAATCAAACTTAAATATGTTGATCTTACCACGTTCATACAGCTACCATTTTTAGTTAGTAGACGTGGTGTTTCCTTTGTCGTGTATTCGAATTCAAAATTTTCTCCACTGTAAATATCTTTGGGAAGACTTGGAATGCACGACCATTAAAAAGTAATGTATTTGCGGAACTGTGGCTGCAGCAGCTATTTATGATGTGTTTAAAGTGGTTCGAGTAGTATTGTTTGCAAAACATGTCATAAGCTCAGTATTTACACCGCGAGCAAAATAAAATCAAATAACTGTGGAATGCAATGCACTAGCATTCCAAGGCCCCGAAAGTTTAAAATAACGTCTATATGGTTTCCAAGCATATGGAGCAAGAAAGTACGTATTCAGTTCATTCCACCCTCTATTTCTATTTTTTACCCATTTTTTCTTTTCTCGTTTCCAGCTCTTGGTTGAAACTCGGTTTAATTTACATTCGTACCAAGTTATCGGTTATTCAGTTGTGCAGTTCGTTCGGAAGCCAGATAAAAGCTCAGCGATTGAAACAATCTTGTTTTATTATTATTTTTTTCTATGGAATCGGCTGGGTAAAATGATAGCAGCGAATATTATAAGAAATAGGTGCAAATTTTATCATTCGAATTGCATTGCATGTGTGCAAAAGTATAATCTCTATGGGATAGGAAGTTACGGTTTTCTAGAAAGAGAAAGCCGTACTCACCCTCTCGCTCGCACGCGGTGTTGTGAGAAAATATTCAGAGCGAAGATGGAACAGGGTTTACTCAAGAAATCATTCGAGGAAGCAGTGTCGGAAGAAAACTGACAACAAGGAAAGGTTTGGATCGGATGAAACATCCCCTTTTTCATTGTAGTGAATGAAAGGTAGCTCAGGTCATCCCTCCACTATTGCTCTTTTCTAACAGCTTAACCCAAACGGACTCAACTTATTCAAGCAATAATTTGAATGGAACTGCTGCTGCTTCCCTCTGGTTTCACTTATCAAAAGAGAACTGCTTAATTTTGGATAAAGTTGGCGATAACTTCGAAACAAGAGAGATACCAAGACCAGACCACTTCGATTCAGTTCACATTTATCTTAAATCGATAGTATTGCTTGTTTGGTTCATTGCTTCCTAAACCCTTTGTACCCGCAATCGTTATTTACAATTTACACTACTTTACAATTGTCTCGCTGACTGCTTCTAGTGCCTGGTTATAGGGCTTTTATTTCCAATTCCAGAGTGCCCGCCTCGGTAGCGTAGATGGTAGCATGTCTGCCTCACGTTCTAGAGGTCCCGAGTTCGAATCTCGGTCAGGATTACCTGGATAAGGTTTTTCTAGGGTTTTCCCTTATCCTTCAAGACGAATGTCGGGTAACTCTAAGCTCCATAGACCCTGGGCTCATTTGAGCATCATTTCACCCAATTCATTCACCGTCCGATATGACTTAACGTTGGAGGACGTAACTTTAAAAAAAAAAAAAAAAAATCCAGGGTGCCCGCAGAGGATTTAAAACCAAAAGATGTGCAACCTGACACATATGGATGAGAGATGAGTAATTATCGTAGAGATAGTGCTGAACGAGGGTTTATAAATGGAAAAGCTCTCTCTTAAGCCTGATCCTGCCTAGGATTTACTCTCCATAATAAAAGTCTTATGATTAATATAAAGGTCGATGAAAATGAATAACAATGAATGGATGATTCGGATTAACGATAGTTAACTCACGACTTAGAACCGAATCTAATTGAATTATACCAGACAATCTGTGCTGGTTTTCGTAGCATGGGATTTTAGCAAGCAATGTGTAACCTTGACATGCATCGTATATTGTGTGGCATTTGTTTAAGGGAACCCTCTCCCTCACAAACTCATTCACACAGTATCAAATCAGCAAATTGCCCCTTTCACCGTTCACGGATGCAAACCTATGGATAGAATATAAAGTTCTCTGTATTGTTATGTTACACATCTGCCAGCGAGTGGGTGGGGTGAAAGGGTCCGTCATCAGCTAGTTAATTTGAGGCCTAACACTCCACATGAAAGAGCGTACCAACAATAAATTAATTAGTGTATTGTTTATCATACTAAAGCAGAGCAAAATCGTAGTAGCAGTCTTAATCAAAACTATTTACTTAAAAGTATTCGCATTTCCATAATTAATATTGGATGAACATTAACAGCCGGGGTCATAGGATCAAACTTATAAAACAGTTTTTATTTATGGACACTTTATGTTGCTTCTCAATGTTGTACCTAAAAGACGACCCAAAGGCTTCTATCAGGCTTTAAGTTCTGTCATGAGCCGTAAATAAACAAGGGACCACCTGCTTTACTTCCGTTTCGAAGAAAATTATACTAGGACTTTTCCATTACACTGGGAATATGGCGAAGAGAACATCAAATTATAATTAATATATTTTATTATCTATACCAGTAATATTATTTAAAGGCAATAATTAAATTACCTCTTGACTACCAACCTAGCAAACATTATCCCCCTATTATAAACATATTCTTAGCCGTGAATACGTGTAATCTTTGTGTGTGTATATATATATATATATATATATATATATATATATGTGTGTGTGTGTGTGTGTGTGTGTGTGTGTGTGTGTGTGTGTGGTTTCGTAGCATGACTTGTCTGATTTTGATGTTGTTTTGTTTCAGCAAGCGTCGAGGGGTGCAGGGTGGACAAATGCACGAGAGAATACGAGAGGGACGTGGAGGAGGCCGGATTGTCGCCTCCGGAGTCGTCGGTAGCGTACTGCCACGTCGTGGAGAAGTACGTGCAGTGCCTGAAGGAGACCGGGAGGAGCTGCAGAGGCAACCTCAACTATCACTCCACCCTGAGTCTGCTCAGTCACGTCAAGAGCGAGTACAAATGTAAACAATTGCTGCAGCAGGCTCACAAAAACAATGCGACAATAGCAGGCTTCGTACCGCCTCCGTCATCCAGTGCCGCACCTCCTTATCAACCGCCGCCTCCTCCTCCCTCTTCGGCATCGCCGCCGACGCATCCCCGACAGTGCTCGTATCACGGACGTCGGGAATTCAGGCATTGCGGTCTCTTCGGGGATCCACACCTCAAGACGTTCAACAGCGAGTACCAGACATGTCGCATCCGTGGGGCGTGGCCTCTCATCGATAATCCTTACCTCGGAGTGCAAGTGACCAACGAAAGGGTCGTGGAGGAGTCACCGGCCACAGCCACCACCAAGGTAAGCTCAGTCCCTCATTACTGGTCACTTCACCTTCAATATCTCTTAAAATAAAACATATTAAAAACAAGAAATAATTGCACACAAACAGTTATGGTAAAACTACAATTAGATTCGCTGCGTAAGCCTTAATTATAATTTTGGGAAATTATTTTTAGTGAATCTCGACGTTCAATTTTTGAAATACGTACCACTTACCTTAGAGGTAGAGGAACTAAAAATTACAAGCTGCGACATCTGCACAAGAATGCGAGGTTCATTTGAGGGCCGATGCACACGATAAGAGATTGTGCGCGTGCTTCAAATGGACAAATAACCGCCACAATCCATTTCTCTGGAAATCTAAATTCAACTATTCGTGTTTCTCCCCGTAGGGGGAAGGATGCGTCCCTTTCAGCTGCCAAAGTGCGGGCGCTGCGGACCCCTAGCACTCGTGCTAGCTCTGACGCTACTAGAGGAACCTTGGGCCGAACATGCCGAGCCCCTCCCTCTGGGAGCTGTTCAGTAGCCGCCCGGAGGGGGTAGAGGGTTGCCTCATAAGTCCCGGGAACTAGCCTGCAGAGCTAGTAGCTGGTGAGCTAGACACTGGCGGCCCTACGAAGGTTTTTTGGTAGCTGGTTCATTAAGGACCGGCGCGTAAGTGGCGTATCCACTTCCGTCCTGTCTGCCGTGTGCTGGCGGGGGGGGGGGGGGGCAGTTTATAAAATAGGTACTGTCCTACGATAAATACACCCAAGATGCCCGGGTTCAGGTCCTACGGGGTCAGGACTAATGGGAGTAGATCCTCGCATTTAATTTAATTTATTCTTGTTTCTGTATTTCTTTCGCGCTTAGCTTGTGACGTTCTACAGTTAGGTATTCGATGACTGTTTAGTGAAGCGTTAGTCCAAGTATGATAGCAAGGCGACCATGTAAATATTAAGGTCATTTGAAGCAGGTCTCCTTCCATGCTATAGTACATTTGAGATATTAATGGGACAAACATAAATCTTGATTTTTCATACTAACTTAATTTTAACTGAGAAATTATAAGACAAAAACTCTCTTTGATCAATTGAACGTGTCAATTCCACGTGACATGTTTACACTTTTCTTATTTCCCCCATTTTATAATGGAATTGTAACTAACTAAAAGCTTTCGAAATTACTCTTAGGGAAAATAGGCCCCTGCACACACATAAAATGATGCGAGCATTCACATAAGGTTTTTAGACTAATTCAATAGAAATTACGGCGCTTGGCCAGAAGCCAAAAAGTATAAAATCAAAACTCAATAACCAATGCCTTGGCTTACCTCAGTTTATCTTTTCCTGTCATTTTCGTTCTCTTTCGCCTTCTTAGTTCCCTTCTTGCCTATTTTTGGTGCACAACTCATTTCTAACTTTTTGTATCCTTACTTCTTCTTGCCTTCCTTATCTTTCTATCTAATTGAGTTAGAAATAGCGTTAGCCTATCCTCGCGACGTTATATTAGGCGTTTGCTCAACGGTTATTTCTGGAGATTTAAAACCGCAATTCCTGTAGTAAATCTTAGTTCGCTTTGAAATCCAGGATGTGTAACCTGCTACACGAAAACACGTCCCTGCCTCCTTGATGATTTACGAATTCGCCTTCAGGAATTCCGTTTCTCGTTAAACAGAGCGTTGTACATTCATACCTTTACTTTATTAATTATCCGTTTATACTGGTATTTAGAGGTGGTATATTTCTCAAAATGTTTTAATATGCAGCTAAGTGATCTGTGACGTGTAAATTGAGTTGAAGCATAGTAGCAGATTTTGCAGCAGAAGCTTCCCATTTTTGTAACCTCTGTTTGAGTCATTATATAATAGCTTATATATTAATTATGTAATAGTCATTATATAAGTAGTTCAATATTAATATGTAGTTTATTACAAGATGATTCGTTCTGATTAAGAGATGCTCTACATATAAAATTAAGTGTACATGTATAGTTTGCATGCTTTTATGTCAACTGTTTTATTGTGATATACATCATTGGCCATTTTGGAAATCATATTTAATAATAACAATAATAGGCAAATCCAGACCACGTGGTCTTACGACACCCAGATATTCGCAGTGCGAGTCATTTGAATTTAAATACTGCATAATTGTTTAGTAAAACTATTTTTGTTATCAACGAATCAAACTTTCCAAATATTCTATTGATAAAGAAAATAAATGTAAGGATTTCACAATGGATGCAATCTATAAACTCCATTTAATTCACTGTACTTTAAGGCCGCGCCGTGGCTCAGTGGTTAGACCGCTTGGCTCTCAAAAAGGCGGCCCGGGTTCGATCCCAGGCGAGCGCAAAGTGAGATTTGTAGTGGACAACACGGCGCTGGGGCGGGTTTTTCTCCGGGATCTCCGGTTTCCCCCGCCATCTTATTCCACCGGTGCTCCATCTCATGTATCATCAGTGTCATCGCCTGCGGTGCCGTATGTAGTAAAAGCGGGCGTTAAACACTATACACTGTACTTCAATTGATACATTATTATTAGAATGGGAATAAATTTACAGAGACTATCTTCAAGTAATGAAGTGAACCTGCTCCAAACCCTCAAAGATGAAGATGTTTTGACTTTGAAATATATTTTTCATAACATTTTTGGAGTTTTTCTTACTTTCATATTTTGGAAAATTTTTGTTCGTATTTTAGACATCGCATAACACATTCTACGTTCTCGATCCCAGGAACAGAAATTAGTTACTGAAATACTTGTCGGGAATGAAATCCAGATCACTAAGCTTGCTAACCAGGAAGATACTTCATGGCTAGAAAATCAAATTGTGAGTCCCGAGAGAAAATACAAACAAGAGATATTGTAATCTGGTGGCTAGAAGTCCAGCCTTCTTTGTTCTTTTCCTGAAAGTTTTAGTCCAAGCAGGATTATTCCTTACCCTGCCTAGGATCCGGAAGTGTGAAATGAGTGTGCGATTTATTGTTTAAAGTAAACCCAAAAGCAATATAGCGCTAGACTATTAATAGCCTGTAAACAAGTGAACATCGTAGCTGATGAACAATTTGTTCCAAGTTGTGAAAGGCGACGTGTAAACAGAACAAAACAAAAGCTTTCTTAACATTTCCCTCCATGTGAGATGATGTATCTGACGGAAACAAGTGAAATATTAGGACTTCCTCTTTCTAACTTTATCAATCGTAATATATTATCTTAAATCACAAAGTAATTATGATTTCTTTAAAGTGTCTATCTAGAACTACAAGATGAGGTCGTGAAGTTTTCCTCAATAGGACATTTTTAAATATCGGCTTCTATCGAAATAAATAAATTTGGTAAAGCGGATGATGTGTCCATATTAGTATGCAGTCGCAGGGAGTGAATTAATCTTTTGAGAGACGCATGCGCAGTATGTGTTATTCATGTGACGACACACAGCCAGGTGTTTCACAGGAAACGTATGGGATGGATATTCTTGGTGCTGAGGCAGTGGTGCAGACAGATTGGCGGCTTAGTGACTCACTCTGCGCTTTACTTAAATTTGTGCTCACCGCGCCGGAAGTGTCTTGTGTTCCACTCTTAGGTAATTGTGTCCTAGTGGGGCACGTGTTCGGTGCTCACTTAAGCTAATATAACAAAACAGTCATTACGTAACTAACTACTTGTTGAACAAGAGGACAGTTTGTAATTAAGGGCTGAGCTTGAGAGCTGTACATCTCTATCGATGAGTGATAGAAGGGGGATCAGTCCTACATACTGCCCACCCCGATTACTATTTGAAACTGAATAAAATATAGTAATATCTTCATGAATAATTTTATTATTGTTGTTGCTTGAATTCAAATTCTAAGTTAGGTCTCATTCTTAAATTATCTGAATGAAATAGGATAATTCTAATATATATTTAAAAATAAATGTCCATGTTTGGCAAACTCAGCAATAACCATTCTAAATATTGTTTTGCAACTTAGATCCGAATTTAAATTCCAAGGTCGTAGTACATCGTAATTCTTTTCCATAAGAATTCTGCACTTAAGCTGAGACAAACTTTGACATATGTACAAAATGTCAAAGTTCCATTCACTAAATTTGGTGAAAGTTTATGTTGATAAACTCATGTCAATGTTTGCGAAAATATATCAATACCTGCTATGGCTGCTCCTATTCACAGTTCGCATTAAAATTCAGCCAACGGCCATGGAAGGAATTTGTTAGGACTTTTGGCCTCCTAATGCCCCCTCTCTGATTGGCTGTCCGTTAGTATTTTACGTGTTGCTTGGAGGTTTCCAAGAATAACTCGATATTATGCTTGCTTATAAACGATTGAGTGGATATTGTTTTGTTTGATTATCAAGGCATTAATAATTTCATTATTAGTGACGTCAAATAATTTACCAACATTCTTGGGTTTTACGTTTGCAGTGTTCTGGACTTCGTGCATGCATATAGAAAACGAATAAAAACTTATGTATAGCAAATTTATACGTAATCTCATTAATTTTCGTCGACGTTTTAAATAGTTATTCATTCAAAAGTGAAATTAACTATTGCTGATGACAAATATATCCAAAAGCAGTTTCACTTCGGTTGTAATACGATAATACCTATTCAAGTGCGTACAGAAAAGTTATTTGATACGCAATCTATCTGAAAGCTCTCAATGAGATACCAAGGGAAGCGAAACAACAAGGTTTGAAAGTTTCAGAAAAGCGTTTACGAACAGCAGCCAACATTTTGGAAATGGTCAATATTATAAAATATTTATTTGATATAAATCGTATCGTTTTCGAAATCCATAGTTTTTACCACTTATAGTTTAACAAGTAATTCTCTTCATTTGTTTTATGGTAGAGATGTACCTGATAATTGTCAGGAACCTACGCCAAGATATTTCCCACTATAGACAATAAAATGTTATGGGCAAATGTACTTATGGAAACATTTGTTTTGTTCTCCGTTTCACAATTATTGAAGCAAAGAAAGAGCATCATTTATGGCCTGTTAAATTTATAACTGCATGTTTAGAAAACCGTTTTTCTCTCCCTACTCCTTAGGCTTTTATTTGGCAATTTATTTAATTTGGTAATGAAAACCAAGCTCCAAGCAGGGCCGTTTACTGTTTAACTTTAAATTATAAAAACTTAGGTTGTTTATATGGGACTGAAGAAATAAAATTGGCCCGGTAAACTGTGGGATACACAGTCATGTGTCAATCATTATTGAAGTATAAATAAATAATAAATGGCGCGATCGTTGGATAGATATACTAGTCATTGGTTCCATGTGTTCTCAATGCATGCTAGTAGCCTTCATTCATAACAGTATACAACAGAAAAAGTTTTGGCCATTTGTGGGGAACAAAATAGTTGTCCCCATTTCCTTCCTTCCACTTTATAACTATGTCCAAATGTCAGAAGTTGTTGATAAGCTTTTGGACATAACGGTGTTGGTATGTTCCCAACCCTCTTTCCTGCTGTGCAAAACATGAATGGAAGTGAGTGCTTTTAGGGGGTGGATACTAGTGAATGAAAAGGAATACGCTTCTATAGGAAGCCCCCAAAAGTATTTACATTACGTTCTCAGAAAGAATGGACCTACAGAATTTAACCAAGGCTCATAAATCTGTACTACAGTATGGTATGCGAGAAAAGCTGTCAGGAATATATGCTGTCAAATACATTTTGCGAAATAGAAGGTCAGAAGTTTGTTTGGTACTTACTGGTTTGGTTTTATGGAATCCAGAATGTGAAAAAGTTGATCAGTACACTACATGTCACGTTGCACATGTATGACATTGCATATTGTTTTGATTATAGAATTGACTCGTTTTGTGTCACTGAAATGATTGTGGGGCTGTGATGGAAGCGATGATTACAGTTGGTAAGGGGAAGCCGTTTGTAGTTCACAAAGTTACGCGGAGAAACAGTGGTGTTATAAAACTGGTTTGAATGAAAGAAACCCCAATAAATATAATGAGAAATGATGTTCTAAGAGTATCAGTATGCAGCATCCATTGAAGCCTACTTAAAGGTGCAAAAGTACACTTATCATGCGAAGTAGGAAGCTGAGGATCTTAAAGATAGTTTTTAAAAAGTATTTGACAGGCTTATTAAGTTTATTTTAAACTAACTAATACGGTTAGTAAATACAATTCATCCAATCCAGAGCTTCATAAAATGAGTTTCAAACGAGGAACGTTTCAAAATTATTACATTTAAGGTCAAAGCTATATTTCAGTATTAGTTAGGTAATTGCTAACACACAGCCGTAAACTTAAAGTAAATTGAATTCTACTACACTACTCTTACAAACAAATTATTTGAGTAAAAATATTATATTTTAATATATTGGAATTGGAAGTTCAAAAGCACACAAAATTAGGAGTACAAATTCTCATTTTGAAGCTAGGAACAAGGGTCGCAGGACCTATTTTTCTTATGTTGAAGATTCTAAACGAAAATGAATAAATGTTTCAATCGCTTTTTCTCTTCAGTTCCTCTACACGTAACTCCCCAATTATTGACATCTGTAGTATTCATTAGATGTACAGCATATTCTTTACTGTGAAACACGTGTTATTGACCTTACTTTTCGATGAATTCGTTTCTTCATTCTGTATTTTATGGTTGCAGAAATAGCAGTATAATGCCCAACAATATATTTTATGAAAGTTTCAAAAATAAATCTTCTGAGGCTTTTAGTTAAAACAATGCCTATGTTAAGAGAAAGTGCGCTCGATGACAAAATAAATACTTCTGCAATTCATGTACTCTGTTACTCTCAGGTGGACTGTTTCCCTTTAGCACATCTTGATTATATACAATTTGCCATATCCACCATTTTTATGTAGAAAGTAACGAGCAGGGCCCAGTGTAGTGTTGCAAACAACACTAGGTACTCTCGAACTCGGTAAAACCTGAAGTCGTTGGTGTGTATCTCATAGATAAACTTTCGCTGCCTAATAACTACAACCTAATTTTAGTGTTATATTGCGTTTCTGTAATAAACCAAAAGCATCTAAAATAATTGTTTCTGAAGTCACTGTAAGAACAAGCAATTGACTTACGTGTTTCCTGTAAGTTAGAGGACGTGCTTATTTCATTGCCTCATTACTAGAAAGTTGAGAACGTATAAATTGTCTAAAAAGTATCTTTAAGAAGACCTAAACATATCCCAAAAAGGACGTAAGGAACTGATACCTACAAATCAATAAATTATTTTCAATTAGATATTTAATGAATATGTTTGAAACTACAACATTCAGGTTATTATGCAACACACAGGGCGAGAAAAACTAGGAAAGAAATTATTCTGATTCGAAATTCAACTTCGGAAAGCTTACCTCAGTTGGCGCTGCAGTATATCACATCAGTCATCTCTAAATTCTTAGATGTAAAGGACAGCACTTTGCAAAAACATTGCAAAACTTCTCCCATATCGATGGATGTCATGCATATTTGATACAAATGAAATCTTGTGAAGAAAAATAACCGAATATTTAGAGAGAGTTTTACTAGGTTCTCTTGATGGGTCCACTCACCTGTTACCTGCTGTAGCCAGTCTCAGAGTGCGTATTAGTTAAAACAAATTACAATTAGAATATACTCTGTTGAACAGAAAAAGAGAACCGTTAAACGAAACAAAAATGCTATAAAAACGGACCTTTAAATAAAAATAGGTAAAAAGGAGGGATAAAAGCCTCCATTTTCTGTCCTATAGTAACCCATAATTAACATAAGTTGGATCTCATCTTTAGGCACTAGGGAAAAAGGATTTTTAATCAACTTCCTATCCCTACTCACTGTATTGGATTGGTGTTTACAAACAACGTTAGAAAACCCATTTAATTGCAATTATTCAGAAGCTCCACAGCCAGGAAAGTAGCGCCCATCAATAAAAGTGTTTAACAAGCGTTGTGTAATATATTTCCATTCGCTTATAATAGTTCAGAGCTGCGCCTTTCATTTATCAAATGGTGCTTGTATAATTAATGAGCACTGTTGAAACTGAGTTATATTGAGAACTTTGCAGCAAATTGACAGAACTTAGATTTGTAATTGATGTACCTACCGAGACGGGTGTGTAACGATGAATTTATCTCTGTTCCTACTAAAGGGAAGCAGAAGGTCGTGTATGTGAATCTAATATCCCCATGATGGCTTAGCCAGATTTGCAGCTTCTACTGGTTGCCGTGGTATCCACAAAGCAACCGCGCAGTGGGCGATGATGCTGTATGAATGGGAGGCACAACACTCCTGAAATGGCAGGAGCAACTTCTCTAACATGCATATTTCCCCACACCCACAGCAGTCCAAGTTCCGCCCTTGTCGGGCAGATCCGGTTCCTTCATCAACTGAATTACTCCATGTCCTTTGGGCGTTCCTGCTGAGTCCTTTCGGTCATTAAATGCACGAACATTCATTCAGCTGTTCCACATACAAGAACATGTTATCTTGAGGGGGTGAAATGGAAGGTAAAATCCGGTCAGTGTAAGCTTTTGATTACTTTCTTTCGCGTTTTAGAAATTTAAAATTTGGAAAGCTTAGCAGTTAAAATTTCGAGCACGCATACATGGTAGTATATGAGGTGGACAAATGTAAACCATGTAAAGTCGCGCAATAGTTCTAGAACACTGACCTTCACCCATAGAACAATCAGCGAGCCCCCTCTCCCTTCTTTCTCCTTGCAACGCCTATACTCAGCGAACCACCCCCGTTACTTTATACAATTTACCATGTGAATCGTTTGCAACCTCCCCCCACCCCTCCGAGTATAGTTGACTGTAAAGTGCTTTGACACGCATATTGTTTGTTTGTTTTGTAATTTACGTCCTCCAACGTTAAGTCATATCGGACGATGAATGGAATGGGTGAAATGATGCTCAAATGAGCCCGGGGTCCATGGAGCTTAGAGTTACCCGACATTCGTCTTACAGGATAAGGGAAAACCCCGGAAAAACCTTATCCAGGCAACCCACCCTGACCGAGATTCGAACTCGGGACCTCTTGAACGTGAGGCAGACATGCTACCACCACGCTACCTAGGTGGGCACACGCATATTAAGTGTTCATAAAGAAAGAAATAAAGTTAATTACAAATTTACTCCTTAACTCGGTGCTAGCAGTAGATAATGCCTCTTACCATAATACACATAAATAAGCCTCCATTGTCAAGTTCTTTAAGAAGATATTGTTTTCTTGGCTACAAATTGCAGTATCCCGTTTGATGAAAATAGCACCAAAACAAAATTATATGATTTAATTCTAGCAAATAAGCCGACTAAGAAGAGCTTTTTGACTGACCTAATATTGTCATATTATAACTATGCAACCTTAGGCTTCCTTCGTAACATCCGGATCTGAATCCCATAGAATTAATATGAACAAATGCCAAAAAGGGGTTGCTTGCAGAAATGTAACCTTTGAAATGAAAGACAAAACGTTGTGCCGCCAATGATTTGAGCAAATTGGACAAATGCAATAGAAAAAGTTATGCCTTCATGCGGATGAAATAAAACAGGAGTAGGTATTAGGAAAAAGGTGCACTAACGGAAGAAAAAGTTGAAAGAGTTATTAATGAAGACAGTGGGATGGAGACAATGACGAGGATGACAGTGATAATGACTACAGACAAGGATATATCAGACATAAAATAATTAAAATCTCATTATAGGCAAAATTGTTTAACTGAGTGTTAAGTTTTAAGTGAAAGACCTTTCTGGAACTACAGTATTTAATTTGCTAGAGACTGTAAAACTTCCCTGAATAGCGACGATGAAATAAACAATCTGGTGATACTTGAGAGGGTGAAGTCATCGCAATGAGATATCACTGCAATTGATGGCCAGGAAAACGGGTAAGAGACTCGCATCAAAGCTTTCATTTATATATTTCAGTGTTCAAGAACCACTGCGTGACCTATGAACTTGCAATCGAAATGGTTCTTAGGTTCCAAACGTGTCCTTCCTTAGTAAATGAATCCTCAAAATGGTGCTATGTCAAACGATTGTAATGCATGTTTGTAGTGGGATGCCAATCAAACATAGAAATATGTGCCTTGCTTATTATTCAGTATTTTAGAGCCTCATGTAAGTTGTGGCATTTTTTCTGTATTTACCCGGGCCCAAATGACCTAGCTGTCGACAGGCCCTAAAACTCCACACACTTACTCTATATTAACAGACGAATGTCGGGTAACTCTAAGCTCCATGGACCCTGGGCTCATTTGAGTATCATTTCACCCGATTCATTCACCGTCCGATATGACTCAACGTTGGAGGACGTAAATTAAAAAAAAAAAAAAAAAAAAATTAATCCCAATTGTGCTAGAAAAAGATGGAAAGGAAAACTTTTTGGAATATTCAAAATTTAGTTAGCTTTTTATCAACACTTCAGAAAAAGTCATTTTATTAACGCTTTTCAAAAATATGCAAATTGTTCAGAGAGACAGGGTGTTTGAGGAAGATGATGAAAGAAGGAATGGTGGAAAGAGAAGAGGAAGAAAGATTGAGAGGGAAAGCACGTAAACAAAGCGACATTGGCAATAGAATGTATCCGTTTGAAGCAATAACGCGAGTTGACCTGCGGTTTCTGCAAATAACAAAATAAGAAAGTTAAGAAACACCATTCACAAAGCTTTCTGGCTTCTCAAAGTCTCGTTATATTCCCTACTTTTTCTTTTAACTTGCATCACTCCTTATTCAGAGGGTCTGGTAGCATAAATATGGGAATAAATGGAAAGTGTTTAATAGTAATATGGTAAAACCTGCAAATCAAAGCAGCAACACTATTAGACGAGACTCAGAGCCCCCAATATGAACATAGAAAGTTAAAGGGGACTACAGAAATCATTGTTCCTTCAAATGTCATTATATTCTGAAACCATTGTTACACTTAAAATGAGCTCTTATAAATTGTTACATAAAAACATAATTATTTTTATGTTACATTTGTATTAAAACTTGAGTTTACCATTTTATTTTTATGATCTCATCTGTTCTTTAAACGTGTAGTTACGAGCACAATAAAGTCAATGCTATTTTTCCGGCCACACTTTTCCGTTCTCGCAAGGAGCTCACACGTGGGGCCTAAAGTGCTTCTCTGAAATGTATGTCCACATTTGTCAAGAGGCGAAACATTTTTATGCCCGACTGGCGTATCCGAGAAGCTGGCTGTGGAAATGAGATCAGGTTCCTCCGCTACGTGGTACCCACACGAAGCAAGTTTATGACCCTCGCCGGGCCCTGTCTCACAGAATTTGTGATTTACGACCATGGGGAAAGGGTGAAATGAATTTCCTGCCCCTGGACCTTGCCGTCCGCATATTCAGTGTTCCCTGGCAAATATTGAATTCTTTAGTCATGCATAGCCAGAGACATTCCGTGGCGATTCTGTTGCCACATCCATAATTATTTTATTGGTTTATTTTATGTTGAGTCAATGCTTAGAAATGCTCGTAAATGTTAAGTTGTTGAAGTTACTTGATCGTGGCTATTGAAGACATGAAGATTTTGTTCGGTTCTTTGCAAGACATTATTTATTAACTGTTATAAAAAGCTAATTATTCACCATGTTTAACTTCATAATATATATATTTAATTATACGCGAACAGGGAAAGTTCTATTCAAAACCTCTGAATACATCGCTCTATCTTCTACAAACCTTTCTTGCTTATCTCTAGTTAACCCAGATAAAATGTCAATTCACATGTAAACATTTCTTTGTACTACAGCAGGTAAGCCGATAATTGAATTATTTAACAGCGTTTCGCTATGTAATGGCTTCGAAATCCCACAGTCTTGGTATTCATTCAGTTCGTTTTTAGATATGCTGTTCATACACATACATTGTGTGTATTTCCGGCAGTACAGTTAGTGTTAAATAAACAAAGAGAATGATGTAAACACAAATTACTTCCAGATGTTACATTTGAGCTACTGCCCATTTTGACATTCAAATCTTCCTCGGAAACAAAGGTTTTTTACATGAGCCAATCAATAATACCATGGGAACATTTTGTCTAAACATTATTCTGAATGTTCCGATGCGGAGGAGCAGTGATCAGGTTTGTAAATTGAAAGACGATAAATAATGTATATATCTCTACGTATTATCATACTTCAAAAAGTTTTCCTGTTTTGAAATTAAAATCTTAGGCGAGGAAGGAAGCACCCAGCCTTGAGCCTGATGCTATGAATTTAAAGTGCCTGTTTACACCAACCAATCCTCTCGATGGCTGTGCTCTGCGGGGTAATTCGGAAGCACTCTACGATCGATTCCTGCTTTCACATCCATCATTAAAATTAATGAAACCATCACAAATCTTTATGTCCGCCCACCGAGCTTATTGCTAACACTGGTCACGCTTTTATCCGTAAGCGAGTTTTACCGAACGAGGAAAAAGTTACTTGATGCAACAAAACTCGTACATAAATGTACTTCGTGCAGTACTCAGGTTATTAAACGATCGCGCTTTTATATCCAGGTATGGCACAACTTAAAACATGTCTTATTATGAATTTTCCAGCAAAAACAGGTCGTTTCTGGTAAGGTAAATCCAAATGCTTGCTGGTTTTACAAATTGAAAGCAGGTGGCTTGCTTTGGATAGCTCAAGGAATGACATCGTTTCATATTACTTGCAAATCAATCTTTAGGCAGCTGCACATATTGGTTGTACAGTTTTCCGGTCCGTAACCAAGCAAACATTGGTTGCATAGAGTGTCTTTAAAGTTCAGATTCGGTGACAAGTAACATTGGTTGTAGGGGGTGTAGTAATTTCTGATCCCTAAACAAATCACGAATCTGTTCAATGTGTCATATTGGGCTTAGTGATCGCAGGAGAGCAAAGTGTGAACCTAGAATTTTAAAAACAAATCTACAGGTGGCGAAAATGCCTTCTGTCCCCAAGTCGTCAAAGATATCCCAACACGTGGTACCTCACATAACAGCATGTGGGAAAAAATGCAATCACCACGAACGGAATGGCACCTTCGGTTTCAGTTTTCGGCACCTCTTGAGTGAAGAAGTGTCGATTGTATGTCCGTGTGTCATACAGGTTGACAATAATCTTCTTCTTCTTCACTTCACGGCATGGGCAGAGTGCCCGTTCCGTCTCACAATAATTGCTTCTTCCATCTCTTTTTAGGTCTACCAACATCTCTCTTTCCTTGTGGCTGATATTGGAATGCAATCTTAGGCAGTCTTGTTTCGGACATTCTTTGTATATGCTGCATCCATTCCTTTTGATATTTTTCAATATTGCTACTTATCGAGTCTACGTTGAGTTCCTTTCTTATGTCTTCTTTCCTTATTCTATCCAACCTTGTGCATCCCTTTGTTTTCCTTAAAAAGTTCATCTCTGCACTTTGAATTTGGATTTTCATTTTCTTCGTGAGTACCCATGCCTCACTTCCGTAAAGTAGTGCAGGGACTGCCATTGTTTTGTACAACTTTAATCTTGTATCTCTTCTTGTTTTATTTCTCAACGTTCTATGCACTGTTCCACAAATCATTTGGAATGTTGCAAGCTTTTTGCTCACATCTCTGTCTGTTTTCATCATATAATTAAGATTACATCCTAAATAGCTGAATTATTTTAGTTCTAGTGGTTTGTTGTCTAAAATTATTTTTGATCTTATATGTTGTTTTCCCCAAAAGGCCATTATCTTAGATTTTTCCGTCGATATGTTAAGATCTAACTCTTGGCATACTTGGTTCAAGCGGTGTAGTGCATATTGTAATTTATCCTCCGTTTCTTGTATTAAAACCACAATAATTTGAATATTATATTCTGAATAAAACTCTACGCAGCAAGATTGAAAGAACTTCAAAAGTTAGAGTTAATATACCAAATTTTCAACAGTGAATATTTGTAATCTAAACATACTTCTGTCTGTGACAAAATAAAAATAATCCCATTCAGCAATTTGCCTGCAACTGTACTTTCTTGAAAGTCCCGAATGGAGGAGCTACGCTAGGTAGCGAACCCTGGTCTAGACAGCCAACTTTCCAGCTGGCAGTTCCGAGATGCTGACATCTCCCGTGATCGCTCACCTCTACCTTGCGTATGTGGACATACGGCCGGCAGTCGGGTTGGCATGCTCAGGCCCACCTTGAGCTATTACGCCATGGATTTATTCTTTTTTCTTTTGTATTCTCTTGAACATCGATGAAATACTATTGTTGCCTTCCTGACTACGTAAACAAGTTCCCAGAATTCTAAAAACATGTTAAAAGTTTTCTGAACATTTCAGTTATAGAATAATCTTATAAGAATGGATAGATGTTCTCAGATGCACTGAGCACAGAATAACTTTTCTGTTGGTCCTATATTTTTTAATCAAAACCTTTGAAACGTAACAGTATAAAAATGCTCATTGTTTCTAAACCCTTCACATGCACACCATGAGATATTTTAAACTTTGTATTATTATTATTATTATTATTATTATTATTATTATTATTATTATTATTATTATTATTATTATTATTATTATTATTATTATTATTACAGTTCAGGTCCTATGTGGTGGATTGTAGCTTAGTACATATGGTTTAGAGGTGAGGATTTTTTGGCCCATGTCTAGGACCTATGCCCACTCAGCATTTGATTTAAGAAGGTACCGTAGATAACGGGAGGTAACGGGAATAAATTTTCGTCTTTATAGGACGCAGCAAAAAGCTGTGGAAATAAATTTACCAGATAAAAATTGTCACCAGCTACTCAATCTCTGCGAGATATACGGCCATGGGGTAATAGCTGTGCTGAACGTTGACTTAATGAGCACGGTGATTATGAACCTCCTTTTAAATGATTGTGTTGCGCTCTATCACTGCCGCTGAGATACTTCTCCCGGTCTTCTAGGTAACCGAACATGAGATATCCGTGGAGAGCAGTTCAATGGCGCTTTTCCATAACTCTTCTAAAAGGGAATATGCATCGATATCCCAGAGTCTGTCGCAGGACATCCATCTTAGCTGTGACTCTAAAGTACAGAGCAAGAGGCGAACCCGAAACCTTTGACGTTTGAGAGGGTGCCAAAAGCAGTACCCCCCTCCCGTGAAACATGTGTACCCCATCTGCCGCAGGTGCAGAGGAGTGGGGTTTGGGTTGGGCCCAAAGTCTCGCTTCCTCTACCCACGTACAGCAGCTGTAACGTCCTCGTTATTTATTTCTATTTAGTAGTTCGGCACCGCCAGGGGTTAATTATTAATACCACAAGTCGAATATTTTTGTTTGGGATTCCAAAGCAAATGTTGACGTCTAGGACAGGTTACGTGCAATGAATAAATAGAAATGCTTGCATCTTCCAGATACTGGGCAACCAATCATGTCAGTTTGCAACTAACGCCGGTAGAGATCATATTTAGCAAGTAGACGCATTCCAAATGTTAATTCACAATATTCAGTGCCAAATGTCAGGGCATGGGGTTTTCCCGAAAGTTTTAGACTCGACCGGAAATACTGAGGTCATTAGTTTCGAGGAGCGTTAGCCTTGCAAAGAGTCAACATTTCTGAAGTGTATATGCAACCCTCTGAACAAAGTATGTTTAGACTGTTATACCTACGATTTCAGCTACGTCTTCTCAAAATCTTTTATCACTGCTCGATTTTAGGAAATTTGTGAACTTAATTTAATTTTGCTGTTTTCCATTTGTCTTGTTACCGGCAATCTTATTACCGATGATAGCTGTAGTCATGAAACAATTCACCATCCTCTGCACTCGTGAAACGAAAGTGTGTTTAATAGATTTTGTAAGAAAGCTGATCATTCATCTCATATCTGGAACACCGGTTCAGAATTAAGAATATCAAGAGCCTCCGAAGAGACATAGAGACTTGAAAATTGGTGTACCTGAAAATGAACCTTTGTCGAAGTTATATTAATGGCACCATTCGAAACAATGAAGCTGCATAAAATCCGCAAATTTAACATACCTAAAAGTATTACATAGGGGTTTACAATTTGTTTACAACTGCCAAATTTACATATTTATTCTGTGTCACTAGACAAGCTCATTTATGAGTCAGATTAATAAATACATTCTGGTATAGTTTTGCAAAGTAATCTTTAGTTATCAGTTTCTACAAATTGTCATGAAAACTGTGGTATTATAAACCTGCATCATTCCCAGGTTTTGGAGCACATTTTTCTTTATATGCCGCTTAATCCAAGATGATTGAAACTTGCATATTTATATTTTCAGATTCTAGGGCTGAGATAGAGAAAGTCCAGTTAAAAAGTGTCCATCTGAGTCGGAAATGAACACAGGACTTTCGAACCTCTATATCCCCGATGGCTTTGATTTTATGTTTTGCATCGTTCAGTTGTCCACTTATAATTTCATGCACACATGTTTACATGTCGTTTAGAACGAATGACAAGCAATATTTAGCCAGTAAGATTAGGTTCTAGTATAATTTGCTTTAGCTTTGAAATATTTTTTGTTGGTGAGAAAATATAATGCTGGAGCAACGTTCTAATTTAAGGAGGTGTAGAGTTTCCAGCGTATGATTTACCATGTATCCACATATAAATAGCAGCGGTTCGTGATCTCAGGAGATATGGCAGGCTGTGAAATGCCGCGCGCCGAATAATTTTGGTATCCAGACGCTGCTCGTGGCTGGCGGCCAATGTACGCACAGAAACAACATTCCCAGAGAATCGCCGCGTTTACTACTCGCCGCTATTGAAATAGATGTGCACGCCCCCTACCGGATAACCTGACAGATTTGTGTTACATTCAGACCTCCTGGGTGCACATGCTCCTGAACAACAGCTCTCAAGGTGATACAATGATGAAAACCCTAAATTTTACTTGCCTAAGTGATCTCAGAAGTAATGCATAAATAGATTTATCGCACCTAATGTGTTTACAGCAGTAAAGCTGAACCCCGCATCTGTCAGGTGATTTACTCCATCTGGGGAAGATAATCTGTCTCTGATTGGCCAAAGGATACAAATCGATTGCTATGGAAAGGGTTTAAGCATTTTTTTTTCTAAACTATTATGAACCCTTTACTAAGGTTATCCACGAGTTCTGATGGAGTTATGTTTGGAATTCCACATGATAAATACTCACTTATTCCTCGGTGCAGTAACAAACTGTACACTTTGATCAAAAACCTGAACAAAGTTGTAATTTGTTCCCCATCTGCTGAGTCCAGAATTAGGCTTCTTTATCTGGGATTAATCTTAAGAAGCAAAATGTAACTGTAAAGCAGATATCCCTGGAGTAAACAATTGAACGCGCTTAGGTTGCATGTAAATAAAATGAATGTGGGCTCGCCTAATTTGAATTCTCAAGGGAATGACGTCGTAGGAATGGAGATGAATGATGTGATCACTGTACGGTGAAACATGTGCATAAGTGTGGCAATTTTATATATCAGTACCAACTGAAACTCGCATTAGAAAATATTTTATACATTATACTCTCAAGAATAACCCTTTTCTCTTCATTTTAATTGTTCTGTGAACTCTGAACATGAAATGACTGAACATTTGCGCAGAAAAACTGCATCCTGCTCTCTGCACTGTCTTAGCTCCTTGGGACGACCGCCCTCTGTCTCCTCTCCCCTCATCCTTTCTCCCGGGACCCCACCTGGGCGAATGGCAATTAACCCGGAGAAGAGCTCTGCAATTCTCCTGGTGAAAACCAGAGCCAACCGGTTACAGCAGAACTTCGTTTTACGGTGCCGTAGAATCCCATGGGTGCAAACGGCGAAGTATCTCGGAGTGACTTCGGACCGTAAATTAACTTACGTTCCGCACGTCAAAGGCAAGGTCCAGCTGGGGCACGTCGCACTCCGGAGCCTATACCCTATTTTCCGCTCAACTATGCCCATCCGACTCAAGCTCCAGCTGTATCGGGCGATCATTCCGCCTATGATTCTGTACGGCTGTGAGATCTGGGGAACAGTGGCTAATACCACTTTCGTCAGGCTCCAGACTGCAGAACAAGGCACTTCGTATCATATACGATACAGACTGGAGATTTCATATCCTACATGAGCACTCCCAGATCCCGTACATTGTCGATGTCATCCGCGAGAGGGCACGATCAATGTACGACAAAATCCAAAATCACAACAACCCTTTAGTGAACTCCCTGGGCAGGTATGATCAGAGGGATCAAAGACGCTTGCCATCCTTCAAACTACCAAGAGACGTCTTGGGGCCCCTTGGTTAACCCAAGAGAAACCCCAGATATCTATAGGATATTTTTACGCCTGATGGATCAAGCGATATGCAACCCGTAATCAAAACGGAGCAAAAGCTTTAAATCGTGTCTCCCAAAACGGGGGAACGCTTAAGTGCAGCTGCCTTATGAGATTCAAAAAGAGCATCCCATTCCAAATTTTCCAAAAATTCAAACACCCCAGCAGAACATGAAACCAATTTGCTCATTTCGCAGGTTAAGCCGCAAAGCGGCTAGGTACTGCGACAGAAGACACCCGGACGGGGAAAAAGAAAAATAGCCCCGCCCGACTAGGACTACCTCTGGACCTGTTAAACCAAAAAAGAGTACCTATTGATATTGAACCAAGATCCTTTAGTCATTTGAAAGCTACCTTTGCTCAGGGTAAACAGAGCTGTATACAGCTGCTTGTGGCGGTCGGTGTAACGGGCTATTAAGGTTAGTGCGAAGGAATGGAATCGAGGCCTCATTTAAGATAGTCACTTTTTTCGAGCACGAGAACAGACAAATGGCTTGTATTAAATGCAAATGAAGGATTTTTATCTACATCATAGTCCGTCATGTAGCAAATGTCAGTCTTGTCAGTCATTCGTTCTGAGAATTCTTCCATCTCGTAGCGTTCCGACGCTTTTTGTATTGCACATGTGCCTTTCTGTTTCATCCATTTTGGAGAGAATACAACAGTACATTTATAACCTCCCCTTTGTGTATCTAGGAAAATTAATAGTAATGAATGCATTATTATTAGCACTTTGATTCAGGATGTCAAGCCGTTGGCTGTACGACACTCGTGATTACAGAGACTTCGTTACAATACAAGCTCCAATTCTACACCATTTAACTTGATATTCATTATTATTAAGTGAACAAATAAAGGTATTGCCTATAACCATCGCACAGAGAACCCCACAGCTATGAATTAAGCAAACAGTAAATTGCAACAAGTACAGAACAAGTTTAATGTACACATGTTATATACTTTTTTTAAGATAGTAAAAATGTTTTCACGAAAATTAATCACTCAGTTCAAAATCACTATTAGCGGTGGCTATGCCAGCCTCTATAGCTGGTGATCAGTTGGTATGCCTATAGTGTCGCCCAAGCAAACAGTTGAAGAAATGGCTACTTGCGTCGTAAGAGTTGTAATACATGTGTTAAAGTCTGCAAAACGCACATGTGTCTCGCTATGGAAATGTTTGTAAAATGTTTTCAGGTAGCAAAAATGTGCTTATAGTTGGTATTTTTATTAATATATATGGGGGGAGGGAGTGCTTCTACTGGAGTCACTTTATGGTTCCACCTTTCTTACGAACAACATTTTACGTCTTAAACTACACTGTGTTTTAGTGTTTTAAAAGGGAATAGAAAACATTAAGCATTGTAATTAGGCTCTTGAAAAAAAAAACTACAAAAAGTAGCTTGAAAGCTTTATTTTCATGACAATACTACGGCAGATCTGTGCAAAATTTAATTCAGATTCGCACAAGAGTTTATTGTAATATTTTGAGACTGTCTAAAGCAGAAAATTAAATCATGAGAATAGAAGTTATCTTGCAAATTTGCTAAAGGTACGAGAGATTTACGTGTGTGCTTTCGCGCGCGCGCGCGCGCGCGCGCGTGTATGTGTGTGTTAAATTTCAAAGCGTGGAGGAGTACTGCTGTCCTCCACAGGAAAGTAAATCTCCGAGGCTTGAGCCGCAGGGGGGTTGGCGAAGGTTCCTACACCCTCCCTGGACAGGTTTATGACACCCCATGTCAGTACAGTTACAGACAATTCAAAAGCATTCTGACGGCTTCTACTTTTGTGAATGAACCTTCTCGGCTTTAGTGTACAGTGTGAATAGGACGCATGTTCTTTAACTGTTCTGCTCCTTGTGTAGTATGAGTTCTCTGCCACACACATTCGCTGTCCATGTCCCACTGTGTAAGACAGCACATTCCTTTCAGGGACCTTTGCGTTGCTGGATAGTAGAAAGAATGGAATTGTTTACGCGAGCCTATCGCACATACACGGCTAATCAGTGCATGTACACTCTGTTCAAGTGCGATCATGCATTCTGGGCAGCAACGTGTCATATATCGGCAGGCGTGATACATCATATGAATATTGTGACAAGGAAAAAGAAGAAAACAAAATCCCTTTGTGTGAAGTGACTAAATCGGCGGCTGCAATAGTAATTGGCGTATAATAATTACTGATAATTGGCTAGCTTTTCATATCAGACACACATGTCCCAAGTGCTCTATTTTTGTTTCCTCGCTTAGTGTACGCCTAGTTACTAATACTAGTAAACAAGATAACCAGTGTATGCAGTGCTGTCAATGAAGGTCAATACGCCACTCCGCTTTGCCATGTTGTATACTGTATTGTTTTTGAGTCAAACACACGGCTTGTTTTGCTTGACAGTAAGTTAATATATAATTATATTGCGCCAAAATAAAATTTGTTAACTATATATAATATATTTAGAACATCTGTTTCACTATTCTAGCCTTCTTAAATTGTAAGTAGAATTCTTATTAGTTTCAGAAGCTTAATATGTTTAATTAACCAAAAGTCTGCATTAATAAGAGCTACCATGTTACTAATGAGATATGCTAATATTTCAAAATTAATGGGATTGACGGCTTTTGTAGAGCAGTTCATAGCTTTGCTGCTAGTTGGCGCTAGAGGACAGTAGGGTAAACGAGAGTGCGCATTATCTAGTTGTTTTAATCCAGTCGAATAAAGTCCCATTTCGTGAATATACTTTGCATGATTAATTTTAGCTTTGTCTTCTGCCTTTCCTAAGAATATGAAGTTAATAACTTTAATGGATGTGAAAAAAACAAGCAGCATTATAACTTTGTAGCCACCTGGTACACCAATTTCGTAGAATTATCCCATTTCACTATCGATAATTACCAAATTAACTCAACGTAAAGGTGAAATATAGATTTGGATTGGGCTCCGTTCTTCTAATATCACACCCAAGCTCTGCGGAACGATCGATAGTCCCTATCTAAGCGAACTGTTTTCTCTTACAGTCATTGTCAATTTAGCCAAAAACAAGAGATTATTCATGCCTTTGTTTCGTACATGTTTGCTAAACTATGGGTTTGTTGTGAGTCTGTAAGCCATTTAATATTTCGCTACTCGTTTAATACTCGAAGGGCCTCTGTCTGCCTTCGGTTTACAGCACATTACGCCTGGAGTACAAGCCAGAGTGTAATGAATACCATTTTTCTGGCCTGTGCCCATCTGGCACAGATGGAGAAGTCATTTCTGAGACGAGACACTCATGCTGGACGCACTACTCCCGCATGATGAGATCAGACAGCTTTAGGTGGCATCCGAAAAACTGATAGTGACTACCTACCTGCTGTCAACGCGCCAGAATCCTCTCAAAGATGCTCGTTTTCTTGCACTCTACTTCTGTTCGCAAGTTACTCCGATTTCAAACATATAATAATTACATTTCATCATCATTCACATCCTGCACATAGGCACACAAGTCGGAGCAGTGTGACATCAGCAATAAAACTAACAAAAATGACACAAAAGTTTGCTAGACACAATGAAAACTTTCACACCATTCTCTGCGTCCTTTGCGAATACATAAGCAATGTTTCCTCTCTTATGTTCTCAGACAAGCCTTTGTGGGTTTCATTAAACTCAATCAGTGCTTGAAAGTAGATAGCCTTTTTTTTTTTTGCGTCATTGCAGTGTTAGATTCAAAATTACAAATGTTCACATTGTTCCTACTTCTCGTCTTCAAGAAATGGAAGACGCAGGCTTAGATTGTGATACGTACGCGGTATCATTTTAGGTGTCGTGACAGCTGATTCATGTTCATGAGGTTGTAATAGGATGCAAAGATTTTTCCCTTTTCTGGCATAAACATCGCATCCCAATAAAGTATAGAAAACTTAGGAATAACATAAAGTAGAATTAACGAAGAAATACGGATGTGAAGACACTTGCCAATGTGCACTGTAAAAGAAATGTGTTCCTATAGTAAACAAACTTTAAACTCGTCCCTTCAAGTCGCAAACATTTCAAACGTCAACGACTTTTTTTTTTTTTTTTTTTTTTTTTTTTTTAATTTAGATACCTGAAAAATATATAATTGCTGTTGTATATGATCTAAAGAATTTTGCCGAAACAAAAGCGCATTGGGTTCAAAACGTAAACACTTATATTTTCCTGACACAATTTTTATATCATCTCCAGGGAATTGTTGTACAGGCGATTGTTGCTGTTTGATGTAACCAAAACGGACCCAGACTTACGTACAGGAAACAAACCCATGACGCAGAAGCGCGACCGACCGCAGGTGACATAAGCAAGCATCACGATGCTGACCCGATTCCACCGCACGCCTGCGAGGCAACGCAACACAATGGCATAGTGGGCCGACAGAATAAATGAACCATTGTCTGCTGATTACCAAACCAGACGAAAACCTCCACGTTATAATTTGGCCGGGGACGCGCTAACCTGTCAAGGGCATCACTATCGCCATTCATGCTGTATATGAATGGGCGTATCTCCGGCACATACTTCGTGAGCTGAGCTCACTCTTCGCATGTACAAATATGAATAACATATTGGTAAGTATATTTCTGAGAAAATCTGACAATGTAGCTTGTTATAAGCTAAAACTGGTATTCGTAGTATTCACAAAAGTTGTGGTAGACTTCATTTGTTCAATAAAACTGCTCAGCACTATAGTTCCAAGTAGGTGCTTTAGTATAGCGTGGTTACATGTGAACATAAGAAAGCATCTAAAATGGAAAAGAAAAATGAGGAAAAGTGGACAAGAAAAGAAAACAATACCCAAATTGAGAGAAAGAAAAATAAGCAGTATATATTGACTGGATTCACTGGAAAGAATGGCGAGTGCCCCCTACCAAAAACAAAATAATTCAGAAGGGAAATGTTTCAAATGAGAAACATTGCTCATATGTGGAGACAGGCTAAAGGAGGGAAGAATGAGTTAGGCTCCTTTTGAAATTTATGAAATTGATAAATTTATGTGTAACTAAGTTTCCTTGATTGTCTAGTTCTCATCATTTGAGATGACATTAACGTCTGCATTTTAACGCAAACGTGCGACCTGAAATAAGACCTGAAGCTTTCCTGTCGACGAATATGTTCAATTTCTTCTCGGGCAGCAAGCCAGGTGAAAAGACGATTAAAAATGACGTTTGGGGAGTGTGCATCTCTCACATCATCAGGGTATTTATTAAATACTATAACTAATCGTTATTTCACATAAGCTTCTCTCATATCTCTTAACGATCACGTGACCTAATCACCTCTCATTGGCTGCTGTTGTGTATAAACTGTTGTGCGGTAAAAATTAGTTCGTTATTTAACATGGTGATATGTTGGAAGCCAATTGTCAAATTTATATTTTCGTAACTGCTTGAATTAAATATATTACGCAACAGTTATTTATCTGAAATGCATGTTAATTCTTAAACGAAGTAAAGAGGAGGTTCCTTTGCTCTCAAGCACATGGCACGATAGCACGTGCTTTAGCGGTAGCGGTGACATATTTGTTTATATGACTTTTATCACTGACCTTGTTTTGAACTGGATTAGTCTTATATCGCCATTCGAAGGCATGTTGTGCCGAGTGCGAGAGCTAAATTATTTTATTGCACGTTTATTGCGCGTGTACTTATATGTATAATGGCAGAGTCTAGCGCCAGTTTTTCGCTGAAGCATCGCAAAGGAAAACCTTTATAAAGCGTCGAAAAAGAATTGTGGTGCATGTGTTTAATGCACTCATAGAGAAGAATCCGTCTTTGTCAGTGAGAGAAGTCGAACAGCTGTGCTCTGAACTTACAGATGTGAGTATTAGATGCGTAGGAACAACGCGACGTGAAATTGAGACAACAGGAAATCTTACCTCTCCAGGGGCGATATTGCTGTGTTGCGAAGACGTTATTTAAGGACAATCAAACTGTACCGGGATACAAGTCGCAAAATATACCACCTTGACGAGACTTGGGTGAATGAAGGACACACGAAAAGTAAAGCATGGTGTGACACGACTTTTAAGACTGAAAGACAAGCATTTTTGCAAGGTATTTGTGCTGGTTTAAAAAATCCTAGTGGAAAAGGCCGAAGGCCTTTCATTATAAACTTGTATTTTTGCATGCCTTCATATCCTTATTTGTATGATTTTATCTATCTTCCTGGCAATTATTATGACGTTCACTGCTGGTTTATAAATGTGACGGGAAGGCATGGCCTATGGCGCGAAAGCATTAGCCAATGAGGGTGAGGGGGAAGGTAGCTGCACGCGGAGTGATACATGTCAGCGGGGCAGGGTTATATGAAATAGAGATTACAAATGAAACACTGGATATAACACAAACATAAACAAAGACAAGACACTGTCAAGATTTGCATTATTGAAGAGGAAACCGGCCTTAAAAATGGAAATCCGTCTACTTAAGAAGCACATATCAATATATCTTGATAATCAAGTTAAGTAGTTACGTTTCTGTGGCCCAGTTAATTTTCTATACTCACGCCATCTCCTAACCTGGCATTTAATTTACTCAAAACAGTCTTTTGTTCAGTAATGCGAATTTTAATAGTGTTTTGTCTTTGTTTATATTTGTGTTATAACCTGTGTTTCATTTGTGGTTATAACATTTAATAAATATCATGATAATGGGAGATGCACACTCTCGAAACTTCGATTTCTAATCGTCTTTTACCCTGGCTTGCTGCCAGAGAAGAAATTGAGAGCGACCTGAAGTTTAAGCATTATGGAATGTTGCCTATTTTGGGAAAATATCCAGAAATGTGAACACTCGGTTTAAGAATGTCATCACATTAAAATATATCAATAATAATGCGTAGAGTGCCTAGCTACACTTAACTAGTAATTTTGATCAAATAGATTGTACAACTGTTTCTGGAAACGAGCACACAAATTATTTTTCAGGAAAAGTCAAACGGAACAGAAACTTATCGTAAATAGTTAATGTTTGTAAATTTTGTGAGGTTCATATTAATGACAGGTATGTTTGAACCACAGAAAGGTTCAATTGATGCGTTAATTGTGTATAACTGTATATTATTTTTCTTTTGCTGTTTATGAAAGGGTTTTAGACTTATCTATTTTACATTATATAATTCGAACTTACGGAAATGATTATTTTAATTCATTTGGTTCATTACAATGTTAATATATATTGTATTTGGCTTTCTTATCATCAGAAAATTGTAAATCCCGTTGATAAGCTCGACACGTAAATCTGTTTATAGCCGTAAATGAGGTTTTGCTTTTCTTTTAGTCATAGGCATGATAGACCATCCCTCCCCCACCGATTCATTAGGTGCAGCGATGGATCTTGCTGCCGTAGAAGAACTTGTTTCCTTAATATTTGACATTAAGTGGTGCTCAGGGAATGCAAAGGAAACCCCAGTAACTATTTACATTGTGTTGTTATTTTTGCATATCTCTGCCTCCTCTTGCTGAATGCAAAGTTTATCAACCAGCTGCGCATAAAAATTGGGGCTATGTATTTTGCGTTTCTTTTTTGGGGGGGGGGGGTAATTTTACGTCCTCCAGCATTGTCATATCGGACGATGAATGGAATTGGTGAAATGATGTTCAAATGAGCCCAGGGTCCATAGAGCTTAGAGTTACCGGACATTCGTCTTTCAGGATAAGGGAAACCTCCGGAAAAACCTTATCCAGGTAATTCACCCTGACCTAGATTCGAACTCGGGACCTCTTGAACGTGAGGCAGACATGCTACCACCACGCTACCGAGGCGGGCGATTGCGTTTCTTAGGCCCCATACTCTTGAGTAAATAATGGATGCTGAAGTCATTAACGATTTTATTGAATATTGCGTTCAGAGAGAGAGAGAGAGAAGGTCGCTTAACTTGGTGGGTCGAACCCAACGAGCCAGATGCAAAGACAGAACGATTTTCCCTTGGGAAGAAACAGATCTGTCATCGTATTATTGTCTCTCTGTCTCCGCTCAAGTTGATGTTAATTGGCATCTGTTAATTAGCAAATTTGCTTCTAATCAGCTTGATTTGAAGAGTAATGGTCCGTTTATTGGAGCAAGGTTGACAGCAATTGACTTGAGCAAAGCCTGCTGTGCAGTCGTGCGCTAGAAGCAGCATCCAGGCATGTTAATGTGTGTGCTCTTGAGCTTAAGTTTGAATTAAACAACAATTATTTGCAAAAACCATGGGGGGGGGGGTAAAAGCAAACAACTCAGGCCTGTCACATATGATGGGCCGAGGGTGAACAGAAGATATCTTCTAGCATGCAGTGAGGAATCACTACTTCAGTGCAGAATATGCAGCATGTTGCACATACATATAGTGCAGTAAGTTTCATTGTAATAATAAAGATTTCGTAAGCCTTTCTGTATGTGTCTGCAATTATTGCCTAAGTATATTCCTGCACTCTACAGTTGGAATCTCAAGACCAATTTCTATAGGCAACCTTAGAATGTACATCGAACTGTATCAAACCAGCTCACCATTCGGATAAACAAAAGCTTCCCCTGCTAAATTGGATGAGATTGTTTCCCCAAATATTGCTTGCCGAAATGTTTAGAGGAGTGATGTCTGCAGGTTAAGTTAATAAGTATTTCAAAATATTTCTAAAATTTGCGTCTTTTTTGTTGTGTTTTTACACTCTTGCGGAAGGATCTAGTGTGAACGATTATCGGCACTTCCCTTCGGTTAAACACTGCCCGCCAGTTATTTAGATTTAGCCTTAAGTTCGCTTAACATTTCTGTGACTAACACAATAATCATCGTACGTCAGAAGTAGGCAGATACAATTCATATAGTAGTCGCCATTTCTAGTGATAAAACTCAGAAAACTCTTTATTAATGGGCAGCTCACTTCATATAGATTATTATTAATTATAATTATTATTACTATTATTGTGAGTCGAACTAGTACGCAATGTGCCATATATTGCTAGTATTTACCTAGAACGCGTGTGCCCGCCTCGGTAGCGTTGTGGTAGCATGTCTGCCTCACGTTCAAGAGGTCCCGAGTTCGAATCTCGGTCAGGGTGAGTTACCTGGATAAGGTTTTGCCCGGGGTTTCCCTTATCCTGAAAGACGATTAATGGGCAACTCACTTCAAATAGATTATTATTAATTATAATTATTAATACTATTATTGTGAGTCGAACTAGTACGCATTGCGCCATATATTACTAGTATTTACCTAAAACGCGTGTGCCCGCCTCGGTAGCGTTGTGTTAGCATGTCTGCCTCACGTTCAGGAGGTCCCGAGTTCGAATCTCGGTCAGGGTGAGTTACCTGGATAAGGTTTTTCCGGGGTTTTCCCTTATCCTGAAATACGAATGTCAGGTAACTCTAAGCTCTATGGACCCTGGGCTCATTTGAGCATCATTTCACCTATTCCGTTCATCGTCCGATATGACTTAACATTGGAGGACGTAAATTTAAAAAAAAAAAAAAAAAAAACGCGTGTCGTTAGTACCTTCCTAACATCTTCAGCCAATGATTTTAAATCTCTAGGTGAACGCTGGCAATACATGGAGTATTGAGAACTAGTTCCACTCAAAATTTTATTAATTTTGTACTTCATTGTATTAAAACAGACGTGTTTAACCTCACACCCGTGCACAGATATCTATCTCATATTTCATCACAGGAGCAGCTGGTAGCAAATATATCGGAAAATAAGATTGGCATCAAATGGGGGATGCAGGAAACGCAATTTCAAAATATTGCAAAGATCAAGCTAACAACAGCGAATATGTTGGAATTAACTTATCCAACAGAAATTTTTAAAATAGGTATATGATATGTATTTTTCGTATAATGCTGATATCTAAGGTTTTCCAGTTTAGAAAGTTTAATCATAAGTAATGAAGAGCATTTCACTTCACAGAAAATGCATATATATTATTCGTGCAAAAAGCAGTTTAAGGTTGGAAATTGGGAAACATTTCGAGTAGAAGCTTTGGGAAATAGGCATAAACTATACAGAGGTCGTTTTCTAAAACTGGTTATCTTGATTTAAGGCTTTGGAAAAATGTAAAAAGAGAAAGTAGAAAAATTTATGTGTGGTATGTACATTTCGTTCTCTACTCTTGTACAAACTATTCTTGCAAACTCGTATTCCTCTATCTACTTGGTTTTAATCAAGATTAACATTTGAAGTAAATACCTAATTGCTAACTTGCTTATAGGTACAAGGGGATTGTGGGCGATAGTTATAATCTAAAGAACTTTTCGGTATGTGACTGCTTTGAAATGCTCTTCTTCTTGCATGAGATAAAATGAATAATGTTTTCCTGTTCGAGAAAAGATAAGTACTGGAAACTTCGTTACAAATAACAAAGAATATGTCGGAAACGGTTCACTCTATAACAAATATATGTTAATAAATTGTGTGTTTTAGGAAGATTGTTTTTTGAGTGGTAATATTTTGCATTCTTCCTTACTGGTTTTATTAAAAAGGCTTCTGAGGACGTTTTCCCAGATATACATTTCATTTGACATGAAAATATCTTAAACGTATGGTATTTTAATCAAAATTGTTAGAACCATTCTTGAGAAAATCACCAATTTCGAAGAATATTCCATTTAAAGGGTAATCTGGGAGGGGATTTTCTTGAAGTCAATCTTCGTGTCGCATTCTTGGGAGATGGTGAAGTTAAGTTATTGTTTTCTTTTTGACTTCAATTATTCACTAAACACGGGGAAAGAGAAAGGGAGAGATCTTTTTCTAAAACTCCTTTTTTTTTTTTTCTAGGGGTTTCACTGATGAAATTTCGGTATCGAATTTTTAGGTGGAATATAGTTTACTTCATCTGTTTGTTGCAAATGCGTAATACAGAAAATAAAAATTGTTTCAAATATAGGATAAAATTGTTCAAATTATAGGTATATAGAAAACTAATATTACGTAATATTAGTGTTACTTGGTGCCTTTCTCCTTGTAACATTAGTTATTATTCCATTGTAACTTTATTAAATGTTTCGTTATAGTTCAGTATCAACATCGTATTAACAGAGCAATGTGAAGTAGCCCACTTTTGTGATCTTGAGGTACCATTTCTGCCTCATAGTTTAAAAGGTTCCGAGCTCGAAAAAAATTTGTTGTATTTTCCCTTACCCTTTAGAGATAAAATGTTGAGTAACTGAACTCATTGAACCTGGCTCATTTGTGAGCATATTTTCATCCAAGCCATTCATGTATTAAAAAGCTTCAGAATTAAAGAGAACCAAAGTTAGCAAAGTTGCATGTATATGAAGTGTAGTATCAGGATACGCCACTGCCCACATTCTATAAGACATGAATCTGGCACAAACTGACCACCAGAATCTTACATGAATCATGTACATCTTTCTTAAAGCTGGAGCGGCATTTTGTCACATGTTACATTCAGTGTCAGTCTTCATTTCCTTTCTGTTATGTACAACCGCCGTTCCTGGAATAAAGGAAAGGCTCGACAGTAGGCCATGGATGATCGCATCATGGCGTTTATTAGTGTTGGCCCTGCACTCGCCACGATGTGCACCCAGTCGACCCCTGCCGTACAGACAAATGATTGACTTCCTCATCAGCTCTACTGCTGGCCGCATTCTCAATAAAGTCTAGCTCCACACAAACACTTATTTACTTCTAGGTAGAAAATGGCCATAAAAGGCATATCACTTGCCATTTCCGCGCTAGTACAACATTTTTTTTTCTGCACAGTTTTGCTTCACGTATTTACAATACGTAAAGAAAGTTTTGTATTCCGAAAAATTCTAGATTGCACCGGAAATCAATATTTTGAGACGCTCTGAATCAAAAAGGCATTTTTAGAAAATAATCTGTGCATATGAACAACATAACCCAGAAACGAAAGGCCCCATAGACGTCACTTTGGCATTTTTAAGTTCAATATTTTGTAAAGTGCGGTGGCATGAAGATTTTAAATACAATTCCTTCTTCTCAAATTAACTTTTACATAGTGTCCTGGGCACTCGACTACCCAACAGCTGCTACGTGTGGTGGAGACAGCGGCCCTGGGTTTCCAGGAACGCGCCTTCACGGCAGTGGTATCTTTGGATGTCGAAAAGGCCTTCTCCACGACATGGCATGCCGGTCTGATCTTCAAACTTATCCAACTGGGGCTACCTACACAGCTAATCAACATCCTACACAGCTTTCTCAGGCACAGATCATTTAAAGTCACAGTAGCGGGGAAAACATCTACACTGAGACCCGTGAGAGGCGGAGTCCCCGAAGGCTCTGTACTATCCCCCACACTATTTAGTGTTTTCATGGCAGATTTTCCAACTCAACCACAGGTCGAAATGGCACAATATGCTGACGACGTGTTGTTGTTCTGCAAAAACAGACATATACTCAGAGCCTTCAACCCAATTCAGAGACACCTCCGTCTCACACAAGAGTGGTGCAGGCGTTGGCGGATGTCCGTAAATCCGGACAAAAGCCACGCCATTCTTTTTACGAGGCGCCACACCCCCGCTGACCGACCAAATTTCCACTTCAGGGGCCGAAGGATAGAGTGGACTAATTCCATCAAGTACCTGGGCGTTCAACTTGATAGAGGCCTAACTTTCCGCGGACACATCAGGGAACTATCGGCACGGGTGCAGGGGGCTATTGCCTCTCTGTACCCAATGCTGGGTTCTCGCTCGATGCCAGTCCGCTTAAAGCTACACCTCTTTCGAGCGCTGATAATCCCACTCATGTTGTACGCCTGTGAAATCTGGGGCATGGCTGCCGATAGCTGGATAGCATACCTTCAGCGTGCACAGAATAGAGGACTCCGATCCATCTATTCTGTGGGCCGTTCTTTTCCCGTGAGGTTATTTCACGAAGCTTCCCTTCTCCCATACGTGGAGGACGAAATTAGACGCCGGGCAACAAAATTTTACGATAAAATTCCAGCTCATAGAAGCGCCCTGGTTCGGTCTCTAGGAGACTACGACGCTGCGAGCCGCCGATTCAGGCTTTACCGGGTACCCCGTATGGCTTGCGGGCATCCGAGGTAACAAAGGAGTTAATCCTTACAGCAGCATAAGCTAAATTACAAATCTCCAAAAGAGCTGTTTGGCTACTAAATTTACCCCATTTTAGAAAAAATAAGACACCAGGGTGTAAACAAAAAAGCGGTTTGGCATCCTGTACAAAATTAAAGGGGAGCAAAAAGCTACCTCAACAAAATTTTCAAAATTTTCTTCAACAAAAATATCACACCATCCTACAAACATCAAAATTAACAACCTGCGGTCAGACCCAAAACCTGGGTGGGTACGCAGCAAAAACCTTCTGGCTGTTAACAGCCTGTCAGTACACGACTTGGACTTGGAGAGTTTTTCTCTATACTTCTGCTTTTCTCAGAAGTATCTCTAACACATTAGAAATTTACTTAACAAACTCTATATTTTGTACTACGCAAAAGACGTATAGTATACCACAGGGAAGAAAGTCTTCGGGGAATGAGACGCAGGGCGTTGGAAGAGGTTCCCACGCCCTCCCTCGGTAGTTTATGACACCCCATCATTTCGGTTACAGACCATTCAAAAACATTCTGACGTCCTCTACTTTTGTGAATGAATCTTCTCAGTTTTAGTGTACAGAGTGAATAGGGCGCATGTTTTTTAACGGTTCTGCTCCTTGTGTAGCACGCGTTTTCTGTCACACATTCGCTGTCCTTGTCCCACTGTGTAAGGGGGCGCATTCCTTTCAGGGACTTTGCGTTGGTGAACAGTATGATCTGTTTAAACCACACGCACTTTATTGTCCTTCCTTTAGTGTGACATCAGTTCATTTCCAACACATCTCTCATTGTTGATTTGAATTTTTCGTCTACTCACCTTGTACCTATAATGAAATGTGAATGGAATTCATAAAATAAAAATATATATATATATATATATATATATATATATATATACATACTTATTTTTCATTCATTAATAACATGTCTCACAGAAAAGACATCTTATATTTTCCCCTATATGTTTTTGCAAATGTTCTAAACATTAAAAAGGGAGAACTACATTGAAAACGAACAGCCTGAATGCTGACGCATGCTAAGATTTACTTAATTTATCAGTTTGGCTCATGCGATAAAATTAATTTAATCAGAATGTAATGTCCCAAAGGATTCGCAGTGAATAACAACTAGAACGGAGAAAAATTGATTATTTGATCGGCTTGTCATTCTTTCTGATGGGTGGTGTTTGCCCGGCCGCGCCGTGCCTGAGTGGTTGGACCACTTGACTTTCACCAAGGCGGCCCGGGTTCGATCACAGGCTACATCAAAGTGAGATTTGTGGTGGACAACACGACGCTGGGGCGGGTTTTCTCCTGGATCTTCGGTTTCCCCCGCCATTTCATTGCACCGGTCCTCCATTTTCATCTCATATATCATTAGTGCCATCGCCTGCGGTGCTGCATGTAGTAAAAGCGTGCGTTAAACACTGCACATTTCATTTTTGGTGTTTACCTTTTTTAAAACATTCGCCTCTTTTTCTCTTTATGTTTACACTTAGAAACGTAAGCAGTCATCGTTGTTTGTCATGGACTCATGCAGTGTGTATTATTATGGCAAAAAAAAAAGAAAAAAAAAGGAAACAGTATGCTATTATCTTGACTTAGGACCTGCGTATTCCGAGGATTAACGGAAAATTAATTTTCGTGCAAATCATATGCTTTGAATTGGTATGACAGCGAAAGTAGGCTTCATAAATTCGGACTATAAGTAAATAAGTGGGATATGCCATTAACCAATATGCTCTGTCCCTCATGGACATAATGTCGATTCTGAACTAACTGGTCGAATTAGAGAGGAAGGCGTTCCACCATGTAAACTTGTCCAATTAATCTATTAGCATAATGCATGGTCTCTGATGGGCTGCCGTTCAACTACTGTTCATTTTATATCTTGGCTCAGCCCGAGGGTACATACATAGCCTATTGATCGCTTTGTCGGCTCGTTGTCGTTTTTGTGGTCTAGACGCCACCATCGAGAAGTTCGTACCATACCGTTGTTCAATATTGACTTCCTGTGTTCAGAAATACTACGGGAAATTCTCTTCTGCTGAGAGCATATTGAGCAAAGCTCTCACAAACACGACCTGCATTCTGTTCTCATACGCATTTGTGTTGGAGAATAATGTTAAATATATGAAGGTTTATTAAATACATTGGTCAGTTGTTGCTGCAAATCCAAGCACGTAAGACTATTTATTTACACTCATTCATTTCCTGGTAAACGTTTTTATAACGCCTCTAATTTAGATTACAAGAACAAATATAGCTTATAACCATTTTAGGTCTTACGCCACTGCAGAGCACATTTAGCGTCAAAAGACTGAGGCTGCCTAAAACTTTCCACATACAGTAGGCATACAAAGTGCAAAAAGCAAGACTATGATCGTAGATGTACTGAAACATTACTTCCGTTATGTTGGTATTACATAAATCACCAGAAAACAAGCGAAGGTGTTTAAGGTTAACAAATGAGATGAATATTTCTGTTGGAAGTTGATAAGAGGTTGAAAGGATTTTGTATGGGAAAGCAGAACTAATAGTGAAATTCATGCTTATATAAGAAAATATAATTTGTGTTTAAGTCTTGTCATAACAGAGTCAGTAAGGATCCATTTGTTGCGGCGTAGGAGCTTAGTAGATCATCTTCAGATGCAAACACGAAACAGAGAACCATTTTGGGGGACAAAGGAATTGATGTTTTACAATCGTCTGTAGTTCATTAATGAATTAATCGTTGTAATTTTAATATACTGTCGGGTGAAATTCCATTCGCAATCGAGTTAATAGGTCACAATCGAGATAATGATATAATAATAACAATAATAATAGAGTAATTTTAAATCAGAATTGAAGCAATATTGTGATCTTTATTGCCTTTGTATATGCTTGTTAAATGTAGTTTTCATTTGTCTTTTCTATCGTCCTTGAGAGGACGAAACAAATTGTGAATAAGGGGTCACTGAATACCCAAAATTCGTAATATAAACTCCCTTTCGGAATTTTTAGGAGACTCGATATCAAATCATACTAGAGAGTAATTCTAAGCTTTATGGACTCTGGACTCGTTTAAGTATCCATTCCATTCTATTCGTTGTCCAATGGACAGTAAAGAATACGTAGATGAAACTAGTCCATCATCGTTACCAATGAAATGTTTTTAGACTGTCTTGAGTTCTCGTAATGAGGTGCAAGTCTTCCCATTCTTGTTCCGAGTGTTAGAACTCTTGTTCAGTGATACTGTTTACATGTCCTAGAAAGATAGATGCCTGAGGTAGTTGATTTGTTGCGTAGCGCCGTTCTGTTTAAATTAACCTCCCCCGTCGATCTTCCGCAAGGCGCACAAAGCCTGTCTTGTGATCTTCCTTTCAAATCTGCACAAAGGAACTGAACAATCTTATGTTGTAGGGAGAGACTGTAGGAAGCCGTAAGGCTTCCCAGGTAACTGCGAGTTCCCTGATTTCTTCGAAACTTTCCAGGCTAGGAAGATACATTAAATTTTCATTCTCAACATATATCCATAAAGCTTCCAAAGGAGAAAAAAATTAAAAGACGATTTACTCTTCTGTGGTAAAGCTACTCTATATTTAAGTCATTTAAGTCATTAAGCAATAAAATAAATTTATCTTGTGTATCTGCATGTTATCCCTAGGTGAATAAGGCTGAGTTCAGTTCATAGCCCGGACAGAATTTCATAATTTGCCCCTATGTTTAAAAAAATTTACAGAATTGTATCTCTTAGGTATATGCCAGTGTGGAGTAACTATTATGTCGTGCATCTGCACGTATGGAACACTTGGCAACCGCTGTAAGTACGAAGTTTAGATTTTACGTAACAATAGTTTGTTTTGGATAATAGGCCATTAAAATTTTCGAAACAAAATAGGCGTGATTGAACCAATCAGTCATTACCGGAAGTGGAGTCAATGGCGTATCAGTTTAAAATTCCAAAGAGGGGTGGCGATCAAATAGAATTTATTAGAACTCTATAAATTGACTCGTGGAAAACTTTTATTGCTTCATACTCTTTCAAATAAAGAAACCTACGTGCATTTGTGCTGCAGCAAAGATGCATTTGTATAATACGTGCTTAGCAAAACAACCGGAAACTCGGAATCCAGCAAATTCACAGTGATACAAAATATATCAGTATTTTGTTGAAACAAAGCATTTGGCAATTATTTTACTCTTTCAAATAAAGAAACCTATGTGCATTTGTGCTGCAGCAAAGATGCATTTGTATAATACGTGCTTAGCAAAACACCCGGAAACTCGGAATCCAGCAAATTCACAGTGATACAAAATATATCAGTATTTTGTTGAAACAAAGCATTTGGCAATTATTTAAGCTGATGCTATTAAGCATTTGTAGAATAGTTTTGTTGGATTCTACCTTTTCGCTGAGCAACGGAAAGCAAAGGTGGGAAATTATGCTTAATGGTGACTTCTTCCAGTCGCAAATATAAATCCAAGTTGATATTGCAAATCGAGCTATTTAACCAAGGTGGGATGTATTAAGGGCACAAAGGGACACTTTAAGTCATTTATCCAACTTAATTTACATGTATACTCCACAGTGGTGGGATAGACCTGAGAGTACAAGTGTGATAAATGACTGAGTTTATGGTTTGCCTAGTGCTGATGGTGACCAGAAATATATTAAATGAATAAGTGACGGTAGTGTTTATCTAGGGCGTTTTCGTCTAGGCACTTGCTAGGTGGATATTTTCTGGAGGTTTCCTTCACCCATATGATGTGCCTTTCAGCGCTAATCTCCGAAGCCGTGGCCAGAATCATTATTTACCAGTTGAACCACTGCCTGTGGCATTCTAGCACTTAAAACGGGAAAAACAATGTTTGTTAACGAAAACTAGATGATAATCTCCCTATTTGTTGGTACATGTCTAATGATGATAATCTTGTTGCAGGTGACGATCGTTATCCGAGGCCGCAACACGCCATGTGCACCAGAGAAGACGTACGAAGCTTCCTCGGACGCACCTTTGCCCGCCACGTTCATTGACGGCACCCAGCGATCGGGTCCCGACGACAACGTAGTCCTCACAGTCCTGGAGGAATCCAGGACGGTGCAGATTTACGTGCGCTACATCGAAACAACACTGGTGGTGAGACAGGCAGGACCATACCTCGCCTTCGCAGTGGGAATGCCCGAGGAGCTACTGGAGCATCCTCAGGAAACGTCATCGAACCTACAGCTGTGCACCAGGGGTTGTCCGGCTACAGAGAGGTTGGATCCCAGGACAGCGACGGGCCACAAATTGTCCAGGGAGAAAGCCTTGGAGCGTTGCACCAGGTCCATGGGTGGGAACCTCACCGACCATTATCTGGATTGGTGTGTGTTCGATGTGATGACGACGGGCGAGGACCATGCGGCGTACTTCACCGCGGCAGCTCACTCTGCTCAGGCCGATGTCCTGCGATTGGACCCTACGGCCGGCAACAGGACCACCAGGCATTACCCTGTAGGCTCGACAGGAACATGTGCCTCATGCAACAAGCTACTTCTGCTCACAGTGCTGTTGTTTCTAGTGCTGCGGCGACTGTATGTGTAAATGTGCGGTGTGGTACATAAGTGCCTACTCTTTCAGTATTGTCCTAAGGCGTTTGATGGACCTAAGTCAGCCTTAAGGCTTGTTCAAACTAAATAAAAAGTATTGAGCAAGTAAAATGCTCTCGTGATAAATCAACAAAGCTTTAGAAGCAAGAGCAAATACAAAGTTCCATTACAATAAATGTAACCAGTTATGCTGACTGACAATCTGGTTGTTACAGGAATTATTATACAGCTTAAAAATAGTCTGCCTTGCTTTAACTAGAGGGTTGGTATATAAAGTGCAGTCTTGTCAGTCCTTATCTATTTAGAATTAATGATTTGGATATAATTTTACAATATTTTTAATCATCACTGGTCATGGATCTACAAATGTACAAATTATTGATCCACAAATGTAAAGCAGGACAAAAGAAATGTATTATGCAGGTTAAGATGGTGCTGGACCTTCCAAAACCATCTCTGCAAACTAGTCAGGATGTTCTAAATCATTTTAACACCTTCAGATTACGATCATTTTTAATAGACAATTCTGAAGATATGGAGGGGTCAATTTGACAAGAAATCACAGAAATATGGCAGAAAAGGACAGAGAAGCTTCCCAATAAGCATTTTCAAATATTGTGGTATGAATGCTTTGGGAAGCAAAATCAAAGAGATCATTTAGTTCTGTCGGGCTTTTAAGTCTCTCCACACCCAAATAGATTACATCTTGATGGTACTATTCTCAGTAGATCTCACGCATATTTGGTTGATGTACTTTTAATATTACTACAGTTATCCTGCACTTCTGGAGGTTATTGCAAGTGTCTGAAAGCTAAGAAAAGGAACTACTGAATGTAGCATGCAAGCTATCAGTAGTTCCTGTTAAAAGTACATCAATTTAACACGTACACATACGCACACACTTATTTTAGCATTGTTTCTTCACCAGTCATTACCTTCAGACCTCTTCAAAGAGCGTAAGTCATTCATCGTGAACATTTAAACTAAACCAGTTCAAACATATATTAATCATAAAATTTAGCTCAAATCTACATTCCATACTAGTACAAAATGCATTTATATAAAAATTCAAATCATGCTTAGATTCACTTGGATTTTGCTCTGGGTTTTATGAATGAATTAAATGATACAAGTATTGCCAAATAAGCAGATTTTCTGCAAGATATAGTAGCTCAGCCGCCAGACCTGAAGTGAAGAATTTTCAGTATTGAAAATCTTCTTTAATTAAGTAAACAGTGTTCATCACTAGTGTTCCCAAATAAGTCAAAATCCTGAAGCTACTCATTTATCACAATGTTTGAGACTGCACGCCATTAAGTCGTACATAACCTCTATTAGGGGAGGGATAAATCTATTGTATTTTTATTCTCAATAGAGATACTGACTTTTCAAACGCTAATACTGAGCATATACTTTATTAAAGAAATGACTAAAGATGTTAATTCTGTGACTTGGTGTTTTGCATATCCCTCATTTTAAAACAAGCTTTAATTATACATCTCTTATTCTCAAGCATTATTATTTTCTTATTTTGAGCTGAATTCTTACTGTTTCACCAAATATGGTGACTTGAAGCTATTGAAAAATATTAATGGACAGATTTACATCACTCCTCATTATCACATTACATTACAAGTTTTGAGCAATAGAAACTTGCATTCGATGAAGTTTTTGTAAACTTTGCATACTGTATAAAGTGTAACATACCTATGTCTTTAAGTTTGATGTATTACCATTATAAACGTGATTTTATGAAAATTTACACAGTGTTCTGTGCTTACTTTAATTAAGTTCTAATTATAACCATCTAGCATACTGAATGAAAATATTCTACCAGTTAGTTACAACATACACTGGTGTTTGAAAGCATGACCTGAGTGTAATTGCTTAGTCAGAAACTAACAAGCTGAAGAATTTTTTTGTTTAATGGGCCATCTCACTCTGAAGTTTTCATTTATTTCTGCTTGATTCACCAATGTTAGTTGCAGAGAACGTACATTTTAATATCGAGAATGACTTCTTTAAACAGCAAAACAACTGAGTAATGACATCGCTGTCGACGGGCCCTAAAACACCACACACTCACTCGCCCAACAACTGGTTTAGCATTTTTCTTATTCCCTACAATTTTGGATGCTTTCATAAGGTATAAGAGCTGGCATAATGTGCATTGAGCATCTAGAAGAAATGCAGTCATTGTCAGAGTTCAAGAATAATGAACAATACTTTCATTGCACACGCTAGGCGATAATCTGAGATGTCTTGCATGTTGGATCTTTCGTCCTAATGTAACATACTCTGTGGTCTGAGAGCAACGTGCTAGTCTGCGGTTCTGTAAGTCGCATGTTCAAACCTAGCTGACAATGGATTTTTTTAGTATAAAAGTCCTTAGCGTGGAGAAAATAAAGGGAAATAGGGCTGATGGTAATGTGCCATAGTTTTGTGGCACATAAAAGAACCACAAGCTTGAGAAAGAGGCATCTCAGGAAAATTAACTGTTTTGCTCTAATGTCCAGTATACCTGGGACGCTAGGGAACATAACAGTTAAAGATCATGCAGAAATAAATTCTCAGTTAATTTCTTATTTAGCACAAAGCAGAACACAATAGATGTTAAATAATTGTGAGATGCAAAAATTACACAACCTTGCCAACAGGAACTATGTGCATAAATTTTTAAGTTCCATTTCACTCTTTCATAATAGTATTATATTTTGATTATAAGAAGAAAAAAATTCTGCAGAATTATAAATTGCATTCTGAAACAATTTTTATTTGAACATACCGAAAACTGCAGATAACATTCAGTATGTGGAGATCTATCCACTAGATAAAAATAAACACATTTTGTAGCAGAGAAAAGGAATTTCTCTATGAATAAGCATTTGTTAAGTATTCCCAAAGAAATTCCAGATAATTAGGGATATTTATAGTGGGTATTTGAATAACAATTATTACTGCACAATAAATATGTTCACTTAAATTAAGCTGCTTTATTATGGCAAAAACAAACTTATTGACTTTGTAAATATTAGAACAGTTGAAGCCCTGATAAATGGTTCTCATTTGCATATATACTTTATCTGATGTACCAAGAAATGTTGTACATATTTATCTGATAGCTGTTACAAAGAGATTGTAAAGCTGATCAGAAAATGTGACTGGGTATGCTAAAGTAAGTGTGTGAACAGTAAGGTAACATTCCATAGGTTTGCACTTCTGCAAATGCCGGTCAGATAGGAGATATTTCAAAACTATAGTATTGTACTGACTCTTCAACTACTTTAAGCTTCAATCATTTTAAAAATGTTCAAGATGGCTTACTCTAAACCCAGAGACAGTTGACGTGGGTTCATTAAAGAAGTATATGATTGCACAAAACTCTTCAGTAGTATCTGTGATCTCAAAGGAGTAGTGTAAGAATAATATGTGTTTCAGTGGTTGCAACACTTGAAAATAATAATGGCTTGGCCCGTAAGTACTGGCATTTGTTTTAAGTGAAAGTTTTGCAAGCAGCTTCTATGCTTTTAGTACCTCAAATAGATACAACAAGCAGAAGGTGCTGAAAATTCTCTTTGCTGCTGATTTGACACTCCATTTTACTGACTTGAAAAGAAAATCAGCATATAAACATATAAAAATTAAACACACTGTTTTGTGAAGCACATATTTCTCTATAAAAACAAGATTCATTGGCAAAACTTTTTATTTTGTATACTAGCATATCACTTTAAAAAAAAAAATGCCAAAACTTACGGGCCAATCCATTAGCTTTGAACAATAAGTGAGTGTAATGACTAGAAGACCAAGCAATGCACGTCTTATTTTAATTTCCTTCCCTGATTTTTCACTCTTAGAAATTTTCACTTTGTTTACTCTTATAGTTTTCAGGGAACAAATGTAACTTCCAGCTCATCTACCTGCCATGTTGTATGACTACAATACCAGAAAAATTCTTAAGATATGTTTTAAATTCTGTATATATCTATATATATTCTAACATGTACATATTGACGAAGCGATAATATTCAAAAGAAAAAGAAAGTATTTCAAGTGTATTATTATTATAAATTTATTATAATTATTATTGTAATATTGTAAGTAAGATGATAAGTCCATTTTACTTTTTCTAAGTGTAATTTACTATGAAGTAACAAATTAGAAGAGAAAGTATTTCAACCTATACTCTCAGTGTTCTTGGAAAATATATAAATAGGAGAACAAGAAGAAAAACATATTAAACTAGTCAACTCTTCTTTAGCTTTTTAATTCTCTGCAAACATTTTTTATGCTGTGACATAGCTTTTTAATTTTTGGCAAAAACATTTTGTGCTATAACAGTATTCTTTTACATATATATTGCATTAGTATGTCCATCTAAATTCTTACAATTCAGTATCTGTAAATGTTTAGGAGAATACAGAACTACTACTTAAAATCTGGTAAGTGAAATAAGTTGTATATTCAGGTTTTACCTTTCAGTTGTATAACTAAATGCTGACATATCTAAATCTTATTGTTTCTGGTAGGCATCCATATAGCTCATATAGCGCTTTAAGTAATAACCAATGAGGCATTTAAAATTTTAAAAATGGTTATCAGGTAATGATTATAATCCAGCTTTGCCTCTACAGCAATTTGAAGAAAAGAAAAGAGAGAAAAAGAAATTGCCAGGCATTATGTGTGTTGACAATACTGCATATCTCTTCAAAATTGTATATCATTGGAATTTAGCAACATAGATCTTATGGCTAGGTCCTGTCATTCACAGTTTGCAAACCTGTACTTCGATAATTTAAAAAAAAAAAAAAAAAAAAAAAAGGATTATATTTTGAAACTTAGGGCCCTCAACGCTAGGCTATGCCTCTGGTGCACATGTTTTTGAAGTGCACAAACAAGAGACACAGCCTACTTTCTGGTACAAACAAACCAGAAGTTTGTGCAAAGTAATTATTTCATTCTCTGTAGGTACATTTAAAACAATATCTTAAATTGAAGGATGTAAAGTATTTGTTTGTCTAAGCTAATACAGTCCTGCTCCTTAAAAATAACTCCGTAAAATTGTACAGTTTATAATGCTATACCTCCTTCTTGCACTTGCCTGGTCCTATAATGATTGATTAATTTTTTTTTAAATTACTGACAAGCATACTGTACAAATATCTTACTGTGATAAGTGCGAGACGACAATAACATCAATATTTTTATCCTCACCTCTGCTCCATCCCTGAAGTGAATGACTCAACTGCTTTGCATTTAAAGGCTCATCAACCTTCTGTTCATTAAATTAGTGGAATACTCAAACCTTTGCTTGGTATTTTTATGATCCTTCTGTTGAGCTGTTTTCCTTTGAATTTTGCATTGTTTTCAGTAGTGCAAAATGCGAAGTAAAAGATTTGTAATATCTCAATGCATTTATTGTTTATTATAAAAGATATTTTAATGTGTTTGCATTTGATTTTGGCATTCTAAATACAAATGCAAATAAGTAGCTTAAATTATTTACACAAGCATTTCTTTTAAGGCATGAAAATTTTGACCCATTTTCGGATGTATTCCCTATCTGGTGTATAACACTTGACAATGAATACCATTAAAATTTTTGAAGTTGTTTGTACTAAAGTTCTGATCTAGGTACTCAGCCAAGGTCTAGTAAACTTTCTTAAAATCTTCTTCAATTAGACTCATCCTAGCAAAACCCTGTATGTTCAACTACGAAAATGTAGAACAGTTAAATAATTCAAAAACAGGGTATGTGCTACAAAATACAGGATGCGGGATTTGAATCAAAGTAAAGGCGGGAAATGTGTAATAACCAGCAACCCTGCGTAAGCGTTTGTTTCGGGGAAGTTTTGTTATCGTGTTAAGAATGGCTTATGAACTTATGTTTAGATGCACAGAAAAAGTTGGTTCATATGCGTAGTCGGAGAAGGGAAAGAAGCTTGCCTGGACCGCCCATAAATCTGCCTAGCCGACACCAAATGTGTTGGCGGTAATAACATCGGCAGGTATAGCCTGTGGGCAGCCAACCCTGCTGTTGCAGGCAGTGTTGCCACCTTCACACTTCTTCATACTCATTGTAAAGAATCGACGCTTCATTTGTCATTTCGATTAGCACGCATACATGTCAAGGATGAATTATTAATGCTATCCTTTTAAAGGAATATATTATATTATGCATTAACTCGATGTATCAAGAATATCAGAATGATAATTGTTGAAAAGCGCGTACATTGTAATGTTAATTCTTGGTATCAAGATTTGAATAAACCCATCTAAATGTAGGTATCATCTTTTAAGAGGAAAATAAAGTCGGGTGAAAAACTTGAACTGGGTTTTCAAAATGTCTTCTCAGTCAAAAGGAACAGATCCGGCTAATGTATAAAGAAAACTTGAATCAATGCTTTGGAGAGATTGTAGCTGGTAGAGGATTATCATACATCTAAAGGTTTTTGCTAATTCTGCACCGAAAGCTGTTTTCTAGAGGGAATCCCTTATACTAAATCTGCTCCATGTTTACTTGTAAAACTCAACTGATATCAAATGTTATTACGTTCTTTTCACAATGTCGCTTAATTTTTTTTATTCGTGGTTATACACTTACGATACGCTTTGAGTGTGAACATTCGTTGAAGTGAAGTAAATTTAGGATTGGGCTCGATTAAATCACAATTCACATACGCTGAATACGAACAGTGAAGCATGAAAGATACCTATGAGCATAAGCTCCTGTGTATATGTTAGAGCATTCTTAACAAAATTCATGCTTTCATTTTTAATGATCTGGCTGACAAATAAACAAATCTTGAAGTTTATGCCATTTATTATAAACAGTGACTGATTTTTGACGTGCCTCAAATTTATAGCTTCATCGGTTATTTAACCATAAATTTTTGTTGTATAATAAAAATGCTCCACACAATAATTTTTTAAAAATACTTACTTCAATAAGACTTTACACTAAATAAGTTACCAAAAAATTATCGGCAGAACTTTAATATTAACTCCCAATTATTGTTGAAAACTTACCCTTTTGCTCTACAAGATACTTGATTTTTTTAAATGTTTTTTCAAACAAATTAATAGAGTATTGCATCATGTGGAGAGTGCATTGAAAAGGTTGGATGAGCCCACTATAAGCAAGCATTAAAATGCGCAAGGGGGGGGGGGGAATTTTAAAGTGTAGAATTCATGTGGGGGGGGAAATATTTTCACAGTTTCATTACATTAAACTCCACAATGACTCAACACAGGATGCGTTCCCGTAAATCCGGTGTTAAGATGCTTATAAAAGTAAACGAGTTGGCCAAGGAAAGACATACTGTTGCAAACCGAAGGACATGCTTATAGTGGGATAGTTTCGGATGGCACAATTCTGATTCGCCACCGAAGGACTTTTTATTAAACCTCGAATAGAAGGCGGGGAGTGCCAGGTCCTTGAAGCTCCTAAGGTCCGGATTTGTTGTCGAGTCTCACCCCCGCTGGAGCTCCCACAGAGCCTGACCCTAATAAATAAGGCAGCATGTGTGACAGCTCGGCAATGAGATCTGACAGCAAGCTAAGGGATGAAATACTGGACTCGGCCCGCAGCTGGGCTCAGAAAACTATTTCCGAACATAATTATAAATCTAATCTAAAACAGTTGAGGCATAGCTGGGGTAAATTCAGTTCTCTTCCAGTGGGAAATTCCAGCGATTGTTTCCTTAATTAAAGTGTCTCCCCACCCTAAACACCTTTCATAAAAATCTTTCCTCTTGTGAGAACTTCTTTGTTGGAGGAGATGAAGCGAATTACAAAAAAAGTGGTAAATATCGTAAGAGTCGATGCCACTGGGCAGCTACAAATTTTTTGTGACCTGTTTCCTGCCAAAACCAGAACAGAAACACAAAAACTATCCTAAATAATCCAAGGTATATTGAATGGTGGTACATTTATGTCAAATATACAATTTTACTTGAAAAAGCTTTACAGAGGACAAGCTGATTGACGAAGATTTATGTGTAAATTAATATTAAAGCGTTTGTTTGGTAAACAAATTGAAAGGAATGTATTAAACACATTTTCGAGTACCTGAGAAAATCATTCTGAAGTGCAACCAATTAATATTTGAAACATTTAGTAATACATGCTATATTATTCGGAAGATAAATTTGTAAGTACCAAATGGGATTTTAGTAAGAAAATTACAATATCAATTGTTAACTTGATAACAACACATTTCATGGAAAAAATATGTTAGTTAAACCAGATAAATTTATTTAAGCAGGTTTACTGTAGAATTACATTAGATCTAAATCTTGATCATAGGAAATCATAGAAGAGGTATTTCACAGTTACTGTCAATACAATAACACAGTTTTTGAGCATTTAATCAAGTCGTTAAAATGGCCTTTTTTTAAGCATTTCGTTCACCTGTCAACTAAACCAACATGTTAGAAATATAATATGACTGCTTCTGGTTGCACATAAATTGATAATCAGATTTCTTGAAGCTAGTAATGCTCGTAGAACCAGGGAATGATCAGCAGGTTTTATAAGATAATATCTGCTTCTTCTTGATGGCAGTAAAGCGTGGATTATATTACTGGCATCAAGAAGTGTGCTGAGTTCTGAGAGTGTAGGTTGAATTTGACGTTGTTATTGTGTTGTTTGTTGTGATGTACAAGAAGTGTTCTTTCGTTTTGTTTGATCTTGTAAATATAGCTGTATCTTATAATTTTTTAATTTATAGAAGAAAGGACAAATGTTTTTGTGATGTGTAGAAAGCAATAGAGTTGCCTCATCAGTAACAAATATAACAAATATTATATTACAAAATACAATTTTTTTTATTTTTATCTTCCTTCTTCCCATCCCCTTGCCCAGAGTTAAAAGTAGAGATAAAAAAGTTGCCGAAAAGGACATTTTTTCTCCCTTTTTCAGTTTCACAAATTGTAAGTTACTCTTCAATTGTGCATATATATTTTAAACACTGGTACTGCATCTGCTATTGTACTGTAAATTCTGATGGTTTTGCTCCACCAATTGATTGGTATCAGCTTACGTGTGCTCAAGTCATAGGATTCCCTTGCAAATAATTTCGAGTTTGTATTCTGCCTTTTTAGTTTCAACAACTTTATCTGTGAATAAGTTTTCTATAATTAATGACCCGTTTTCCCAAACTATTTAAGATAATTAAATTAAGTTTTAGGGTATCAAATCATCCTACAGGAATTGTTGTGGATATTTGTTGTTAACATAGTTGGATATTTTTTTTAAGCAAGGCTACACCGAAAATTCGCCGAAAATGTTGAAAATCATAGACGTTTCTTTTGTGCATTTTTTGGTAGCAAAGAGACCTTTAACAATCGTTGAAAGTAACAGTCATTACTTTAAAATTAATTTTCTAAAAAACTTTTTTCTAACACTTTTCAGTATACAAAATGCCTCACGCGTCAAAGTGTTTCACTTAACTTGGTGAAACTCACCAGATAGGTCCATAATATGTAAATAAGAAACTTCACACCCCCACTTTTTTTTTTTTTTTTTAAATGCTCAGTTTTGAAAATTATTTGGTGTCAAGGAATAAAAAAGTTAATATTTTAAAAATGTTGAAAGTTAACACATGGAAAATCTTTTAGAACTAATGCTAAAAGAATATTCCAAAAAAAGAATGTGGGTCTTGTAAAGTTGCTCTGTACTAGCCGAAAACAAAAATTCAACCTAAAAGCCCAAAATCTTTTAACGCATAGAACATTTTATATAGCGAGTTATGTCTACAATATTTTCACAATAATAATTAATGAACTATTTGGTGTAGCAACATGAAAATTTGCATGCAAGTTTAAAATGATACTTCAATTATGTGACTAAATTTTCATAATGATAGGTTTATTATTATTATAAAAGTTAGAATTTTCAGTGTAATCATGCAGTAAAAGGTAGTTGATGAATGTGATGCACTTGAAGGAAAAAAATTATATTTTAAGGCATGAAATTAGATGAGTGAACATTACATATGAAAGAGTAGAGCCAGACTGAAAAATTCAATGCCATAGCCGGGATTTGAACCACGGATCTTCTGGTTGCCGTCCAGCCGCTCTAACCCTTGAGCTATTATGACCAACGTGCCGACATGACATTAAATTCTCCAACTGACTCGTCTTTCTCCCGGTAAACCACTAGGAGTTCTCATAAACACATGAGACAACTACCTTCATGGCGACTTACTATGCTTTCTCATAAACACATGAGACAACTACCTTCATGGCGACTTACTATGCTGTAAGTACTTTAAGGCCCGGGCTTTATAGCTCGGACCACTATTCGGTACAATTAATGGAAATTGATTGTTCTTTCACACTAGTCGTGTGTAGGACGCACTATGAAAGAGTAAAGCCAGACTGAAAAATTCAATGCCATGGCCGGGATTTGAACCACGGATCTTCTGGTTGCCGTCCAGCCGCTCTAACCCTTGAGCTATTATGGCCAACGTGCCGACATGACATTATACTATAAAGCCCGTGGTTCAAATCCCGGCTGTGGCATTGAATTTTTCAGTCTGGATCTACTCTTTCATAGTGCGTCCTACACACGACTAGTATGAAAGAACATTACATAGATTCAAATTTAGAAAAAATAATGCAGGCTGAGGCCTTCCATTTTTTAAAGAATTTTCTTTTCTCAATTCTAGAAGCAATTTCTTCTTCTGGACGGAAAAGTTACATTCAAATTATGTTTATAATCGTGGAGAAAATTCTGAGATAGTTTTTCTAATTTGAATCCAAATTGTGGTGTATGACGGAGGGCCCATTCTTACTTTTTTTATAAATTAGATATTGCACATTTGGATTTAATTATGTTAGAGAGCTGCTGCTCCAAACAAATTTTGCTTTATAATATTTTCAAGAAATCATTCCGCATGCTAGAAACTTGCATTTGCTTATTTATGAACATAACAAGTAAATATCCCAATTACAATACTCATAACTGTGTACAAGAAAAATCAATATTAAAACTATTCAATAAAAGCTAAGCGAAATTGATTTACAGTATGGAATGCTTGCTAAAGGATTACTAAAAAGTAACGGAACGTAAAGAAAAGCAAACTTGTATACATAATACTCAAATGTACTAGATCAAGTGACTGCCCTAGTTTTAATGAACTGATTTAATGTAATTGTGATTAACTCTGTTATATAAGAGTAACATTTTAAAGACGCAATGAGGGGGATGAAGTTAAACTTCTTCCGAATTACTAATAGTAAGTTCGGGATTTCTCGGACTGAAAAGCAGTAAGTTATTTAAACTGTAAAATGAATGTCTTGATTTTCTGTAAGAGATATGTTCTATGTCTGTAATTTTTACCTTTTGGTTTAATTATTTTGTAAAAGATGGGCTTTTATAGCTCACAGAAATATTTTTATTCTCCTTTGAAAATATGTTAATAATTGCGATGCAATTAAGGACAGTAATGTAGGAAAATGTAAAACTCAAAATATTTCGATTTTCTATTTTATGAATAATGAATGGATCGTATATTTTAAAGGTCCAGTTGGTACGTTTGTATTTTCCAGAGTGGAAATAAGACTAAAGTTCGATCTCCAATACCGGTTAGGAAGTATGAAATGGGATGCACTCAGCCTTCGGAAATCTTTGGAGACCCTTTGAGCAGCTGCTTTAAGCAAGCGGCAAGTCAGATAGGTATCAGAAGCTGAGGAAGCTTTCAGCATGCTGTCGCCTATCAATAGCTAAAAATTTCAATGTGGATGAATCGGTACAACAAACACCGACAGAAGAAGAAAAAAAAGCAACAGTGAAGAATTCATTCATTCATCGAATAGCAGGCCAAGGCCTATGGGAGCAACAATCAGTTACTTCCATGGAAGCATAAAGGAATTACTTGTAAATCTAGAGAATTCGCTTTTACATCTTGTAAGCAACTGTTAATATAACTTTAAAATCTGACGTGTTACACTCTCATATCTTTCTCTTTCTTACAAACGCATATGTTCTATCTACTTCAAGTTAATCGATACAGATGTTTGTGGAAATAGTTTTGATACACATTTCCTTGTTGTACAGTGACAGTAGGCTTTAACAATATTAAAATATGTATTTAAATATCTGGTCGCTATGTGATGGTTTTGAAATTATGTTCTTTTGTATGACCAAGGAAAAAAAAGGAAGAACGAAACGAAGAACAGAAAAGCATAACGTTTTTAAAACCGAAAATAATAATAATAATAATAATAATAATAATAATAATAATAATAATAATAATAATAATAATAATAATAATAATAATAATAATAATAATAAGGAATATCTCAAAAATGGTTAACGCTACAAAAAGACAATTTGTCTGCTTAAACCTTTTTGTAAAATCATCTTTTACGGTTTACGAGTTACACAAATGCCATAAACATTGAAAACGTCGTCATAAACTATTCCCAGAAAATTCAAAATAATGCATTTGTCAGGAAAATATATTTAACTTGCTGTAATTTGTTAGTCTGCTGGTAAAAATATAATTTTAAAATTGCAACAGAAGGGCGAAACGCAGCTTTACTTGTACTCATGGCGCCCCTTATTTTGGAGTTTGGGAGTGAGGAACTTGAATGAATGGACCGACCATTCCACCAGACATACAGATTTTTTTATGTTGAAAATGTTTTTCTAAATCGTTCGTGAAACCCGATGTCTTCAGTTATGCTGTAAAATATGTAAACAGTGGCTAGATATTACCAAGAATCTACCGAGAAAAAGGACATTATTTGAACAATCTTTAAAAGAATGTGAAATAATGTAAATTAATAGCAAGAAACCGTTGGGGTAGGACTTCTCGTCCATACTGTGGTATGAAGCAAAATGATCTGTTGGGCTGCTCGCGGAGTTTTGGAAAATCTTAAGTTTATTTACACTGCCCCAGTGTGACATATGTTCATTTAAGACGTAAGTTAAACAGAAGACGTATTGGCAAGAGGTCTTCAAGCTGTAGCATGCAAGAACAATGAAGGCCGCTTGAAGATGCCCCAAAAGTAACATGTTACAAAAGTAATTAGAGACTAAACTCCATTACGTAGTATAGTACAGCTCCTCAAGATAGCTTGGCACTTTCGCTCTAATATATCATTTGACATCAGAAACTTGAACTGCGTATTAAGGCAAGGCTACACTGAAAATTCGCCGAAAATGTTGAAAATCATGGAATTTTCTCTTTTTGGCATTTTTTTGGTAGCTTAGGGTGTATAGTAATAGATGGCATGCTATTTTTACCATTTGCGCCATTTTAGGCCATTACGTAAAAATTTAAGGAGATCTTTAACAATCGTTAAAGTAACAATGGTTAAAATTAATTTTCTGAGAAACTTTTTTCTAATTTTTTTCTGTTTTCAAAATGCTTCACGCGTCAAAGTATTTAACTTGTTAGGTCCCTAATATTAAATTAAGAAACTTCACATTCCCCTTTTGATGTTAATGCTCATGTTTTTAAAACTATATGTTAAGGAATAATAAGTTAATATTTTCAAAATTTTGAGAGCTAACACATAAAAAATATTTTTGAACAAATGCTGCAAGAATATAAAAAAGAAATAAGAATGCGGGTCTTTTAAAAGTGCTCTGTACTAGCCGAAACGAAAATTCAACTAAAAAGCTCAAATTTTTTTGACGCGTAGAACATTTTATACAGCCAGTAATTTTTACAATATTTTCACAAAATAATAATTAACAACTATATGGTGCAGCAACATGAAACTTTGCATGCAAGTTTAAAATGATTCTTTAATTATGTGGCTAAATTTTCTTAATGCTGGGCTTATTATTTTCTTGAAGCTCATATTCTGCCACCTGCTGTTGTTTGAGACAACACTCATTCACACACATTATTTATTTTACGTCCTCCAACGTTAAGTCACATCGGACGATGAATGAAATGGGTGAAATGTTCAAATGAACCCAGGATCCATAGAGCTTAGACTCACACGACATTCGTCTTTCAGGATAAGGAAAAACCCCGGAAAAACCTTATTCCAGGTAACTCATCCTGACCGAGATTCGAACTCGGGACCTCTTGAAAGTTAGGCAGACATGCTACCACCTACGCTGCCGAGGCGGGCACACACACACACACACACACACACACACACACACACACACACACACACACACACACACACACATTACATGTGTCATTTCCTTGTGTAGATAATCCCCAAAATATGGTGTTAACAACTATTGTTATGGTGGCTAGACATTAAATAACTGTGGAATGTGATTTAGAAACCTGTGGTTGAAGAAAACGCATTGATATGAAAATAGTCTAGTTCCAGAAATATTTTCGAGCTCATACTGAGCATGAACAATAAAATAGCACTTACAGCATGTCTTAAAGATGACGTTCCAGTTAATAATACTAAATTTGAAACTTTTGCACTTGAAACTTTTATTTCGCATATGTTATTTCTCCCCCCCCCCTCTTTGTGTCGCAATTAAACGTTTTGAAGAGTAATATTTTTATTTTAAACTTCAGTTAATTTTTTTTTTTTTTTTTTAATTTACGTCCTCCAACGTTGTCATATCGGACTAAGAATGAAATGGGTGAAATGATGCTGTAATGATTCCGAGGTCCATGGAGCTTAGAGTTAACTGACATTCGTCTATCAGGATAAGGGAAAACCCGGAAAACCCTTATCCAGATAACTCAACCTAACTGAGATTCGAACTCGGGACCTCTTGAACGTGAGGCACACACGCTACCGAGGCGGGCACCAATTAATTTATTTGTTAAAATCATTTATTGTGCATAATTTAATTTACGATCTTGATCCACTGCTGAAATTTACATAAATACAGGTATTTTCTTGTAAAAGACAAATTGGCAGCTATTGCTACTGAAATAGAGAAACGTAGGGTTAACTAATCCTTACTCACAAGTGTTAACATTATAACTACTGCATAAAAGTAACATTTTGATTTTTTTTTTTAAATAATATTAATCAGATAAGAGAAGTTCGTTGTGCGCTCAGAAAAATCGCTATAATGGTACAAGTTTCCAGTCATATTATGTCTTTTTTCTTCCTCCTCCAATCTGATTAAACTTCTCTACCTCAGCTTACTCGCTACCAGTAAAAAGCGAGAAATAAATAAATCTAAGAAATGCATTTAACCACTAAAATTTTACCCGTACTGTATCATGGCCTTTTGATATCCACTGGGCAACTTGATATGTTGTACATCATGTGTAGCACAATGCTTTTTGCTGGAACTGCTAATTATACGAGCTAATTGGCTGACTACGATAATAAAGGGGAGGCTTGGGGTGCCGACCATTAATTGGATATTCACACCTAATTTGTGTCACTAAATGAGCCACTTTAATTATTCACATTGCATTTGCTATTGGTCCATTAAACGTTCTGTCCAATAAAAATGGAGGGATGTTCAATTCAAGGCTGCCTTTACCCAGAACTAGCAAATTTGTAATTTATCTGTACACGCTCGATACAATTTTTCTAACTGCACTGTAAACAATTTAACGTAATATATAGTGGGTTCTGTCAGTGGTGTCCAGTCGACTGAAACACGTAAAAAAGAGGGTATCACTTATTGCACAAAGCAACCATCTGTGTACGACAGTTTAGGTTAAAGCTATTTTTATTCTAAGCTCAAAAGTCATAATAACGAATTAGATAGCCGATACTAAGCCTAATATGCAGTATTTAATGTTTAGAGTTTTTAGTGGTGTGTCGAGCGTCAATTCAACGAGTGGGCTCCGTGGTGAGGAATCGGCGGGCAGTGAAATAAGCAATATAGCAATTCACGAGCGAATATATATATATCGGAATTGTGCAGCTCCATATAAAAGGTATACCTGTGGGCACATCAGAGAGATTAGCAACAACGCAGTTTAGTGCATGCAACTAAGATATAAAGAAACATTAACGGAACGTGTTGAAACTCTGTACTTGTGTAAAATATTGAACGTTAGGAATGAGCTAACGATTTTGGTGACAATAAAAAAAGTTTGTTGGTGAGCTACGTCTTTGTCTTTTTATCATAACATGTTCATTATATAATCGAACAGTAAAACATCTGTAATCTCAAATTGCATGTGCCTTCTGCTACATGAGTCAAGTTTAAACACGAGAATTAATCTTCCATGTGTCAGTTTTAAGTTAAGTGCGGTTCAAGAAGAAGTAGGATCAATGTAAACTACAAAAATCCAGCTGCTCAAGAAGGAACTGAAGATGGATCACCAAATTTAGAAGAGTTCAAATTATAAAAATATCACAGATCCATCACCTTAAGCTCAGTGGAACATAAGCGATAAAACATAGAATATAAAACAATCTAACATAGATCTAAGTACACTGTGTATATAATAATACTAGTCATCACAATAGATAAGGAGGTATCGAAAGTAAGCATGAGACTCTAAGGAATTGCTACCCTAATGAGCTCATAGCAGCGATTTCCTGCACTAGCAGGAGGCCTTGGTCCTTTAGGGATGGATGGGCTAATTGTCAATACTATAGTGATGATGCACATAAGTCAATTGTCTCTTTGCCCTAATTTCATGCATGAGCTTGCACTATATATATCATAAATTTTGTCTTGATACATAAATGAAGACGAACTACTGTTTCAAACGCAAAACTAATTTCATAAGATTAAGTGGCTGTACAATATGCGCTCGATAAGTTGAGCGCTGGATTTACGGTGTGGTGGGGGCAGAGGGGAAGAAGCGAGAGCTAACGCTCTTTTGTTTCTGCAGTGTGGTCAACCTTGAAAAACATAGTTCAGCAAAATAGTGTGTAAGATAAGCGAAGACATGCGCCGCAAGTGTGAGATATGTGGACAAATAGTAAATTGAGCTCGATCCGATAAGATGTATATTTATATACTTACTATTTATATAACAAAAATAGGAAATAAATATTATGACAGTTATAAATACTCATTCACTGTGTGATTCTTCGAATCCGGTACATCACTTTCATCGCTAGTATCCTCTGATGTGTTGACGATAATTTCATAAATTGCATTTTCTATTACACCATCGTTTCTCTAATATTTCACTTCCAGCTCTTGGACCTTCTTGCAATGCGTTGCGGTTACGGAAGATAATGTTTCTATAGCAAATTTTTGGCAGATTTGGAACCGACATATCACCAGTAACGATGCATCCTCTAAAAGCATTCCTTAGTTTTGCCCACGCCAGCTCAATTACATTCATTCAGATCACAGTTATACGGAGGTAGACGAATAATAATGTGTCCCATTTCGAGAGCCATAACATGCACAACATACATTTGTTGTAAATTGCTTAGCTAATTAATCTCGAAATTGATCAAAACTATATATAGCGGACAGGATAAAGCTTAGCGCATTAGCCACTAGATGTCAGTTTATAGCGCATTACAAGTTTCAAAGTTTTCGTTTGTGTTTACGGAGTTAGACGAAACTTACCGAATGAGGACTTGGAACCCGAGCGCTCAGTTTATCGCGCGCATACTGCACTTCTAGAAACAGTAAGCACGTGATTTTGTTTACATGTGGAATAAAGTGAGGGAAAGCTGTATGTGCTGTGTTGCTCTCATAAGAATTTTGTTGTAAGGAATGTGTTTGATATCATAACCACAGCGTTACCTGAGAAAGATTACGGCTAGATTTTCAACACTCTTAGGCCATTTAATAAAGCTTATAAACTTAGCTAGCAATGTTGGGACACTAACGTTGCGTGATGTAGATATCGTGAGCTGCCATGTGATACTGTTTCCACCTTACTCCTCCAAAGAGCAGAACATCCCTCAGACGTATTCTCATCTGTGGCCTACAGTATTACTACTCGACATTGGAAACGTATTAGAAATTGCGCGACAGCTGCTACGTTTACATCTTGGATATGTTGAAGAGCGCATCAGTTGAAGTATACCAATTGAAGATGATTTTATTTATCGGCAGTGCGAGAAAAATATATGCAATGTTTTAGAGCTTTGCCATTGAGAAAACAAACGAATTGCTTAAGTTATTGGGAAAAACGTGGGTTATTGGAACTAGAATGTGTTAAGTTAATAATTCCTATAGGATAGATAGCAGCAATAACGGTGGGGCACTATTCATTGACAGGACGTGCTGATGAAATGTTTGATTCCATAATGCCATCTAAGTAAATCACCCTTTTAGAAATTATACATGTAAAGATTGATCGCACTTCAGAAAATTGGGGTTATATTATTAAGCACGACCTACATTTACAGAAATTATTTAATAAGAAAGATTTTGTGTCTAGTTTGTTTTGCCTTTTTATTTCCTTCTTCTTTTCTTTCTTTCTTTCTTTCTTTCTTTCTTTCTTTCTTTCTTTCTTTCTTTCTTTCTTTCTTTCTTTCTTTCTTTCTTTCTTTCTTTCTTCCTTTTTTGTCCTGTTATGGAAATTGCAGAGCATGTTTAACCTCATTTTCATTCTTTGAAGAATATTTTAACAAATAATTATACGAGGGTTGATCAAACAGTAATGCCTCCTATTTTTTTCCTTAAATAAGTAAGTTATGTGAAAACTTTGAATTTGGCGCAATTCCTCAAACCTTCTCCAATTCCCTGCAGTAGTAACTTCCTAAGTCAACAGGTGGCAGCACTGCATCCTCTTGTAAAATGGCTGACATCGATATTCGTATTGAATTTTTGACTGCGGAAGGTGAAACGCCAATTTGCATTCACGAAAGGCTAAAAAATGTGTATGGTGATGCAACGGTGGATGTCAGCACTGTTAGACGATGGGTTCGTCGCTGTAACGAAGCTGAAGGGCAAACACCATTGGCAGATGAAAAGCAAAGCGGCAGGCCGGTGACTGCAGTGACTCCATGCAACATTCAGCGAGTCGATAACATCATTCGTGGTGATCGCCGGGTAACAACAGGTGAATTGTGTCGCATTACCTCCCTCAGTAAAGGCAGTGTGATGATTATTCAACAACTGGGTTACTCAAAAGTTTGTTCACGCTGGGTACCAAGAATGTTAACCGCCCAAAACAAAGAAAGAAGGAAAACAATAGCCTCCGAACTCTTGCAGCGCTTCAATTTGGAGGGAGAGGAGTTTCCGGAAAAAAATTGTTACTGGAGACGATACGTGGGTTCATTTTTTTGAACCTGAATCAAAGAGGCAGTCAATGGAATGGCATCACACAACGTCAAAAATTCAAAACTCAGCAGTCGGCAGGGAAAGTTATGGCGACAGTGTTTTGGGATGCAGAGGATGTGCTTATGATTGATTTTTTGGAGCAGGGATGCACAATAAATTCTGCCCAATACGTCAGAACTCTCAAAAAGCTGAAAGCACGTCTTCGCCGAGTTCGCCCAACAAAAACTATGGCGGATGTTCTTCTTTTGCATGACAATGCAAGACCACACACCAGTCGTTACACCACTGCAGAAATTGAGAAATTGGGATGGCAAGTCTTACCTCACCCCGCATACTGCCCTGGCCTGGCACCATCAGACTTGCCTCTGTTCGAGCCACTAAAGGAAGCTCATCGTGGGATTCATTTTGAAGATGAGGAGGCTGTGAAAACGTTCGTGCGTCAATGGCTTAGGAAGCAAGACCGTGTATTTTACCACACTGGAATACATGTCCTAGTTAAAAGGTGGACCAAAACTGTGAAAAAGGACGGAAATTTTTTTGAATAGTGACAAATTAATCGTCAATGTTGTAGTTTCCAAGCTATGTAAATTGGATTCAATTTTCTTGGCAATTAAAAGAGAAAGAACATAGGAGGCATTACTTTTTGACCCACCCTCGTGTAAGTTATAAAGCTGTAATGCATTTACCATCTTTAAGATCATATGTGCTTTCTATTATGTACCCCTGTAATTACAGTTGTGTATAATAATTAATCATCTAACCTTTTGTACAGAAAACATCCAGTACGGTAAAATATTCTGCTGTTTTCCTAAATAGATAATTTCTATGCCATGGCCGGGACTTGAACCACGGATCTCCCGGTCTCCATGGCATTGAGTTTTTCATGTTGACTCTATCCATCAAAAACCTTAGCCTATAAACGGCTAGTGTGGAGAAATGATTAATTTCCATCAATTAACTAAGATAACTTCTACACTACAAAGCAGTGTTTAGTTCCTTATTTCTCACTCTAGAGAGAAGTTAATAGAAAATAGTATTTGTGGTCATTCAGTTTCCATTGTTAATGCTAAAAATAAAATTAATCATAGTTTCCTCATGTATTACCTGCACTGCTAGCAGTTCAGTAAGCGAATAAAAGAAAAGTCTGCTAGGAAAATTGAAAACTGTTGAGTACAAAAAATGAAATGTTTAGTGTTTAACACCCACTTTTACTACATGTGGCACCGCAGGCGGGACACTGATGGTATATGAGATGAAGATGGAGCACCAATGGAATGAGATGGCGGGGGAAACCGGAAATCCCCAGCGCTGTGTTGTCCACCACAAATCTCACTTACGGGTCGCCTGGGATTGAACCCGGGCCGCCTTAGAAGAGTCGCGCGGTTAAACACTCAGTCACGGCGCGGCCTGTTGAGTGCATATGTAACTGAGATCATCTAAATCGTTTGTGATGTTAGACAATAATGTGTATTTGGGTTTTTAATGTTTATCTTCTCTAGTAACATCACCTTTCAAAATGTCATTACTATGTTTATATAACTTTGCGGTGATGCCCGTCTCTGTAACGCAGGTGGTAGCGTTTCTGCCTCATACTCAAGAGATCCCGAGTTCGAATATCGGTCAGGCTGACCCTTAATTATGAGGGTAAATTTTTTTTCCGAGTTTTCCTTTTCTTGAAAGATGAATGTCGAATAACTCAAGGTCCTAGGGACCCTGGGCAAAAAAAAAGGTGGGGGGTTCTTAAGGCTTATTTGCCCTATGGTTGTTTTAGGGGTTTACCCTCTTCAGCCTTGACTTTATTTTGGGATTGGAGGAAACCGGCTCTTTGTTTTATTTGCTTGGATTATTTACATTTGTATATGGTAATATAATTGTCATGTGGCTCATTTAAGCATCATTTCATTCATCGTCCCACATGACTTAATATTGGAGGACGTAACCTTAAAAAAGAAGAAGAAGAAAATCTTGATGTGTATGTCTGTGGTATGTAAAGCAAGAGCAAATGAATTGTTCGATTATAAATCACTTGTGTTGTTTGTTTTTTCCCGGCACTCTTGTTTCTTTGACTTCCCGATTCGAGGCGATGTTTTCCGGGGATTCGCTTCGGACTCCCACCGCTGCTTCCTTTGAGCGCTGCGGTCTCTGAAGCCTTCCTGGGAATATTGTCTCGAATCGCGAGGGGAGTTGGTGTCTGTTATCCGATGAATTAAGCTCTTGGGTAAGTGCTCACGTCTCGCCTGTTGGCTTTTGTAAATTTTGTCTTAGTGGTCTTTCTGATCGCCTTCTGGGAAGCTTTGTTTGGATTTTAAATGGGCTAAAATTCTGCCAATTTCGGGACCAGAAGTTATTGTGTTTTAAAGTCCTGGGCTTATAGGTGTGAATAATCACTCGGGATCATATTTAACCTTGTAACTTTGAAAGTTTGTGTTTTAGCATAACTGTTTATATGAAAGAGTAACTTATAAAATGATTGTGATGCTCTTTGTTCTCCTTTGTTACTTTAAAGGAAGACATATTGTTAAAGATTCTGTTATATGTGAGATTTTACAGTAATGAATTAAAGCTTCGAACTGTTTAATGGGGTAAATGTGAGTCAGTTCATTGTCTGCCGTTCCCGTAACCTGGACCTCTGTTGAGTGAGTGAGTGTGTGGTGTTTAAGGGCCCGTCGACAACAAGGTCATTTGGGCCCCTGGACCTCTGTTGTAGGGCCGGAACAACTTATACCAGTTTAACCAGCGTTAGGTATGAATGTATGAAGTGCGCGGCCAGTACACGCTGTGGTTAACATTTTCTTCTTCTTCTTCTTCTTCTTCTTCTTCTTCTTCTTCTTCTTCTTCTTCTTCTTCTTCTTCTTCTTCTTCTTCTTCTTCTTCTTCTTCTTCTTCTTCTTCTTCTTCTTCTTCTTCTTCTTCTTCTTCTTCTTCTTCTTCTTCTTCTTCTTCTTCTTCTTCTTCTTCTTCTTCTTCTTCTTCTTCTTCTTCTTCTTCTTCTTCTTCTTCTTCTTCTTCTTCTTCTTCTTCTTCTTCTTCTTCTTCTTCTTCTTCTTCTTCTTCTTCTTCTTCTTCTTCTTCTTCTTCTTCTTCTTCTTCTTCTTCTTCTTCTTCTTCTTCTTCTTCTTCTTCTTCTTCTTCTTCTTCTTCTTCTTCTTCTTCTTCTTCTTCTTCTTCTTCTTCTTCTTCTTCTTCTTCTTCTTCTTCTTTCTTCTTCTTCTTCTTCTTCTTCTTCTTCTTCTTCTTCTTCTTCTTCTTCTTCTTTATTGTTTTTTTTTGACACAGCTAGAGAGACTTATTTTTGTATCAAGTAACAAGTATCGACTTCTTTCATATTAAAACGTAATTGCGATAATCGTTACTGTTAAGCGTTACATGTAACCCTTAACGCATTGTTACTGCAACACTTATAACTATTATGTGTTTCAAATGGGAAGGTGTTTGTCCTTGGGCGCAACTAGGTGAGCAACCAATGGGAGTCCCGCTGTGTTGTCGTATTGCATTCCCGCTAAGTGGTGTGTGAGGAGCGCCAACCTAATCAATCTGTATGAAATACTATTCGCGCTAAGGCAAAAATTTAGATTTTGCCAAAACTGATTCATGTGGAAGGTAGAGAGTAATGTATCTAACATAACCACGAAAACTCCATATTTTTAGCTTAAATAGTTTTTCTAATACAAATAAATAAACCACTATTACCTGTATTATAACAATAAATCGCGGCGTAAGCATTGTATGAATAGCATTAATGGTTGGCGTGTATGCGTGTACGTATATTTGTAGTTACTCAGAACTGAAACGTAAATGTTTGACATGACGTGATAAAAGAATTACTTTGAATAAGCCAATTCGAGCGAGAGGAAACGATAAATTTCTTGCTGCCCTGGCAGAACGTGTCTGGTCACATATCTTTGTTTATGAGTGGTTCGTAATCTCTATTTACTCTAGAGAGTTCAAAGTGGTTGGTGTGTATATACTTTTCATTACTCAGAACTGAAATTTAAACTACTGACATGACGGATAAAAGAATTACTATGAATAAGTCAAGGTGTTAAATTAGATAAAGAGCAAACACTTCATTTCCTGTTAGCCTGTGGAATGTTGTATGCTTATGTTTATGAATGAATGCTGGATAAGAAGTGTTTATTTACTCTGGAGAGTTCAGATCAATATAATTCAGTTGTTCTTTCCACAACAGTAGAGTAAGAGTTAAATAGTGCAGTGGCTTCTTGCGGTGACCCATAATTAACACATATTATGTTGGGCCTCATCTTAAGGGGGGAAAAAAGATTCTCCTCTACTTCCTAGCCCTATTTATAACGTTACCCGAAAATAACTGTGGCGTCCTTAGTTCACAACCATTCCTAATTTAACAGGTGTAAAGGCAAAGCTTCATTTTTGTTACTCATTATTATTATTATTATTATTATTATTATTATTATTATTATTATTATTATTATTATTATTATTATTATTATTATTATTATTATTATTATTATTATTATTATTATTATTATTATTATTATTATTATTATTATTATTATTATTATTATTATTATTATTATTATTATTATTATTATTATTATTATTATTATTATTATTATTATTATTATTATTATTATTATTATTATTATTATTATTATTATTATTATTATTATTATTATTATTATTATTATTATTATTATTATTATTATTATTATTATTATTATTATTATTATTATTATTATTATTATTATTATTATTATTATTAATATTATTATTATTATTATTATTATTATTATTATTATTATTATTATTATTATTATTATTATTATTATTATTATTATTATCATCATCATCATTATTTATACTGAGCGGGATGGCTCAGGTGGTTTTGTCTGGCCCATCGGGAGTTTCGGGTTCGATTCCCGTGGCTGACCTATCTGACACATGGGTTCTTTTCGGGGGTTTTCTCGGGTCGCCGGACGAATGCTGGGTAGGTTACATCCTCCGAATTTCCTGTCCCTCCATTTCTTCTCCATTGCCATTTCACATCATCTCTCATCTGGTGGTCTCTTTCAGGGTGAAGTGTCGGCGAGGATCACGCCCTGTCTCCTCTCGCCTCATGCTTCCGGGGATGCCCCACTTGGGGCTTAGGTACAATAAACCACAGGTTTCGCTGCCGAATTATATTATTATTATTATTATTATTATTATTATTATTATTATTATTATTATTATTATTATTATTATTATTATTATTATTATTATTATTATTATTATTATTATTATTATTATTATTATTATTATTATTATTATTATTATTATTATTATTATTATTATTATTATTATTATTATTATTATTATTATTATTATTATTATTATTATTATTATTATTATTATTATTATTATTATTATTATTATTATTATTATTATTATTATTATTATTATTATTATTATTATTATTATTATTATTATTATTATTATTATTATTATTATTATTATTATTATTATTATTATTATTATTATTATTATTATTATTATTATTATTATTATTATTATTATTATTATTATTATTATTATTATTATTATTATTATTATTATTATTATTATTATTATTATTATTATTATTATTATTATTATTATTATTATTATTATTATTAATTATTATTATTATTATTATTATTATTATTATTATTATTATTATCATCATCATCATCATCATCATTATTGCTATTTTTAAATGCCGAGATGTAGGTTTATATCTCATGGTGTTTATTTTCATTGAAATATTTGGCAACATTGCTGGATGCCATCCGAAGCAATTCGAAACAAATGGCCATGTCCTGCAGTTCGTCCACGCCTACAAAAACAAAGCCAAGATAATTACGCAGGTCTTACTGTGTTTGGTATTTGGAATGGTTTGGGAATGACGAACGCACTGCACCGTACACCTCATTCATTGCTGCCAGTGCAGAATGGGAGGGGAGCCGATAAGCTGGTCACGGGCTATAAAACATAATGTCTAAAGGTCAGGCTTAGCTATTTTTCACACTCTCTCAGATAACCTCGGAGCAACTTGCAGGTCCAGATGCTAACAATAGCGCAGCCATTATGAAAACGTACTTACTGATACGATTTACTGCTTTCTTCAATGGTATGGAAGGCTAAGAAGATATATTAATAATTGATCTTTAAGGCATGCAGCTACAAGTTCATCATCGACGTCATTGTCCCTTCGAGGTTTAAATAAAAGTCTGTTCTGGTTTTACAACTTGCGATGTTGTGGCGTTCGAAACGTTGTAAGTCTTTTCTGGTGCCATGATGCAAATAGGTGTTCTCAACGTACGTACGAGTTAAAGACAACCACAGAGCATTCTGAGTATGATTGTCTCTATCACTATGTGTGACAGACTCGTGGTGTATTGCCTGTGTATTGCTGCTGTGTGCTTTCCCTTAGTAGGGCTTAACCACGGTAATGTAGGATAGTTCTAGGGTGGTTAGTTTAGGCTTTTGGATGGTAGTAAGGAGGTAGCGCTATTTTGTACACTTTTCAACGGTTGCTTTTTCAGGAGTAGCATCTGAGGTCTATTAGTCCCCCCTCCAAAAAAAATATCACAGTCACCCAAGGTTTCCTATTAATCCTTGGTTTTAAATACTCCACTGTGGTAAAATGGTTACTCCTCATGTATGAAGCATAAATGTCAAATACTGCAATGTAGATCACTTTCTCAAAAAGTAACGAAAAGGAATTTAGCTCTAATTCAAATATTTCAATTTCACATTTCATGAGCACAAGCTGGACAAAACAGAGACAAATCATCAAAATTGAAAGTAAAATGTATTAATTACCAAGACTTTTTAACTATATATTATTTACCTCTTATTAAAAGCTATCGTCGACAATGAGTCTTTTAAAACCATTGTGCCACACCCAGACTGTAATTTGCCTACATGTTGCAATAGGCAGATGATACAGCGAGTGTCCAGCACTTAACTTTCCCAAAAAATGCTCGTTTTTGGAGGCCAATTCCCAAAATTGATTGATCTTTAAACCATCGGATTCAGAGCCTGATTAAATTCATTGTGGACGTTGAACATTTGAATCGATGATGATAATAAGACTGGCAATATCAAGAGATCTGCAAATATTGAGTATATGACATTGTTGCCCCTAAATCAAAATTAAACTAAACTTCCTTTCATCACATGATAATTAAAGCTCGGAAGCTGGGGTTCTTGTGTGCCTAAGTGACCGCTATATAACGACTACAAACCCCTCTTACTACCACAGAGGTACTGTCACGTACATCTAAGAGCGAGGTCTACCCGAGAGTCCGAAAACTTCGGCTTCTATCACACAGGAGACTCCGGGGTTCTTTCTATAGGGCAATACCTGGAGTATAAAAAGCCTCCCATCGTCAACAACGTCAGGACGGGATGGAAATGGATATGCCACTTACGCGCGTCAACCCCACAGGGAAGACTTCCGAAAACCTCGGTGGGGCCGCCTGGAGATCTAGCACACCTTCTACTAGCTCTGCAGGCTAGTACCCGGAACCTTTTAGGCAACCCTCTGCCCCCTCCGGGCGGCCGAGGCCTGGCCGTCTGGGTGTCGGGAACACACTGCCTCTCTAGTCCAACCCAATCCGAACAACTCCCATTCAGCGAGGGGCTTGAATGTTCGGTCGAGGTTCCTCTGGTAACGTCAGAGGTACCACGAGTGCTGAGGGTCCACAGCACTCCACTAAAGCAGCTGAAGGGGCGGATCCCCTCCCTTACAGTATCACGTACAGTTAATGCGAGGTTCTACTCCCATTAGTCCTGGACCCGTAGGACCAAGGATCTGGGCCTCCTTCGACCAGGGAGATACCGAGCTGTCCAAAAAGGGCGCCTCCGTGGGGCTTTCCATAGTGCAAGACCTAGAGACTAACAAGCCCCCCCCCCCATCTGGTCCTGTAGACTCAAGACGGGATGGAAGTGGATACGCCACTTACGCGCGCCAACTCCAAAACGGGAAGTCTACCGATATGACTTCGGTGGGGCCGCCTGGTGATCTAGCACATCTACTAGCTATACTGGCTAGTACGCGGGAATATTGATGGCTACCCTCAACCCCGTCCGGAGACGTACCCGATCTCCCACGCGTATCGGGAAGCACTGCCCCCTAGAGTCCAACCCAATCCGAACAACTCCCATTCAGCGAGAGTCTCGAATGTTCGGTCTAGGTTCCTCTGCTAACGTCAGAGGTACCACGAGTGCCAATGGTCCGCAGCGCTTGCACTAAAGCAGCTGAAGGGGACGGATCCCCTCCCCTACAGTAAGTATCACGTACAGTCTCTTAGCTTTGTTTACCTCATACCTGCAGCGCAGGGCACAGCGGGTCTCAAGTCGTAAACCTCAGTACGGATGAATATATTTGCCTTCCTTAACATCCATATTTACACTTTTTTTCGGAGTGGATTCGGTACCGCGACCAGTCTTGGTCTATTGTATAAGTGAATTGTTGGAAATTAATCGTTCCTTCACACTAGTCATGAATAGGCTAAGGTTTTTGTTTTTTTATAGAGTCAAACTAAAAAATCCAATGCCCTGGGCGGGAATTGAACCACGGATCTCCTGGTTTCCGTCCAGTCGCTCTTATCTGTTGAGCTAACATGGCTAACGTGCCCTCATGACATTAAATTCTCCAATTCATATTAAATTATCAATTCCAATAGATGGAAACCTCCCTCGGCAGGCCAGGACAACGGACATTCTCCTGTGCTGTGGTTCAAAGACGGTCCCAGAAGTCGGTTCGAAAACCGGCAAGCGATGTACCGGAGGAGGAAGTGGTTCACTCAAAGCATAGGGGAGAGTAGTACAATGGTGCTCAGCGGACAATGGCGCTCGTGTAATAGTCTTGAGACACAATGATTTTAGCAGATACTGCATAACATTGACATCTAGCGGACAGTCGGGGTAACGCACGGAAGGAGTAACGTGGCCGTGGAGCAGTGTACGCGGATTTGTTGAGAAGAACCCTGTTTTGTGTGGATTTCTTAGTGCAGATACACCAAGATCATTACAAGGTAACCCTAAATAGGTTTCTAAACATATTCTACGAAGTAAAAGTTGGGAGTACCTATTTATGGCTACTAGTTGATACTTTAGTTGATGTTGTGGTGCTGTTTTTGAAGCGTGATTCTCACGATAAATCCAACATGTCGTCAGCGGGTAATGGCACTCAATCCTAAACGCTGTTACCCGCCAGGCGAGTACCATTGTCGAATAAGTATTTGAATGTTAGAATTATTTTATCCACGGATCACTTAAAGTGATATGGGATTTGTTACTTTCCGTTAATCTTATATAAAAATACAAATAAACAGCAGTTCATGGGTTTCAGTACACTGGTATTTGGCCTCTCAACCCAGATCAGTTTAGTCATGAAGATCATGAAACATCGCCTAGTGGACCATCAAGAAACGCCTATATTGGTCAAGACCTAAGTAACAATCAGTTTTACGTCCACTGAACCAAAACATCAGAGTGCTCCATTAATTTCAGTGTTCCAATTTGCAGAATTAGGCCTATTCCTTCCTCACCAATCACTACTATCTCCAGAGTCCCAGAAACGCCCAAAAGCTCTACCAAAACTTCCGTCGCAGATATTTCCCCCATTCCAGGTCCCTCAAATATTACTCGATGAAAGTCTCATAGCCTCTAAACTAAAGGAACAACTGCAGGAAGCAGAGAGGCGACGAAGGTTGCACAAAAACATTGGAACTGAAAACAATAGCACCAAAATGACCGAAAAGAAGAACCCCAAGAAACGAAAAAAAGGAAGGAAAATCAATTTGCCTAGTAGTTCCAGTGACGAAGATTCTATCAACGAATTAAATATATGTGACGATGACGAACTTGATGATTTGGAACCTGTGTCAAAAGATTTCTATTTTATTTGTGGAGAATTTGGATAAAATAACGAATTATGGTTCCGTTGTGTCTCCTGCTCTAAATGGGCACATGAATGCAGTGGAGCCAACAAACCTAATAATTATAAAAACGATTATTGCATAAAGAAATACTAAATTGGTTTATTCAGTTTCGAGCGCCATTAACCGCACATGGCAGGCCATACCGCTCGACCCAACCTTTTATATTTATTTATTTATTTCCATGGCTTCCTGTTTAAATAAATGTCTTAATTTGTATTCGTTTCTAGAGCCTATTCATGTAGCTTGCAATTTATTGTTTTAAAAATGATTTCTGTAATTATGCTTAAGGTTGCGGAGCAATTTTTATTATGTGAGCGCCATTACCCTACTCTCCCTTATCATCCTGTCAGGTACCGCCGAGACTCCCGCCGACACTTCTACTCTGAAAAAGACCACCTATGATAGATGATATGAAATGATATTGGAGATGAAATGGAGGGACAGGAAATTCGGGGATGTAATTAACCTACCCAGCATTCACCTAGCGACCCAGGAAAACCCCCAAAAAACCCATGGGTCAGGTAGGTCGGTCACGGGAATCGAATCAGGGCCTTCCGAATTAAACATATTACAACTTTCCTCTGTTTGGAGTACTTTAAATTTATCGTAGGGTCCCATACATTCGAACACCATACCTTAGTTTACATAAAGCCGCGAGGATCGGAACACGCTCTAATCCTACACACTTCGCGCCACATGGTCTTACACTAAAAATACGTGTGTTGCTTCTTGAGTCATTTGCTCCAACTGCCACGCTAAGCAGCCGTTTCCTCTTTGTTCCCACACCGTGTGACACCTCACGGAGTTGTCAACGACGCAACACGTGGTTCTCTGACATTTCCAATGGATCTACTATCAAACAAAAATAATATGACCGTCCCTGAAAGTTGCAATATCACTTAGGTTTGGTCTAATATTCAATGATAAATGAACAACTCCATAAATCTGATAATGAGCGCAAAGAGGGAAAACGCCCTTGATGTCATGCGTTTACAGTGAAACTCCGTTAAACCGGAAACAAAATTATGTTGTTTAGTGTAATAAACGAAGACTTGCTTTACAGACGATAGATTGTTTTTCTCATAGGTACATTACTTGAATTCTCTTGCCAGCGGGCGAATTCATTGCACTCAACCCAAAAAGTTGTGGCCTGGTGTGTGTGGCTTGCCAGAAAACAATATTGAAAAAGAAGAAAAAATAAGTATGAAAGAAGATTCTATAAACATTTATAAAAATATGGATGATTTTTCCCATGTGATCAAGAAGACCCTGATAATGACGGAGGTTATAAACTGATTGCAGAGGAAGGCATTATTGCCTTCTGTTACTGAAAATGAAAATGAAAATGAAGAGTATTCAGACAGTATGATGAACAAGCTGTGGTTATGACTCATATACCAGTATTAGCAAACTTAGAGAAATTGATACTTTATTTTCAGAGTCAAGCCGAAACATTACCAAATGAATTTCTAAAGTTAAAGGGGATGCGAGATCGCGCTGCTCGTAGGTGCATACCAAACTGAGACAGCAGAAGCTCACTGCCTTGTTTTACTACCGACCAGTTTGTAGTACAGTACAAATACAATAGCTATTATTTCAATATTGTGAAATAATTATTTCAATAAAAGCCTTGTTTGAAGAAATTTAAAGTGCTCTTTATTTCAGTAAAAAACACTTTGTACACCCCTTACATGCTCTAAAATTATATGTCATACACACAGTAGTCTCTCGCTGCTTCACCACACGTAAACAAACGAAAGAATGCAATTGCGGTATACTTCAAAGGTCCACTACACAGTTGCACACACACACACACACACACACACACACACACACACACACACACACACACACACACACAAAATTAACAGTTCTCAAATCGCAACTGAACTCGCTTTCACATTCGCGGTTCTTTTATAGCTCCAGTTTCTAGAAATTAGTGGAACGCTCGGTAACAATCGAGTCGGCATCAGAAAAGAGAAACTTCCACACATCTGTCTCTTTCTTTCTCTCTTTCGGCAACCATTTAGCTCCGCGCCGCACTATCTGTCTCTTTCGCCAGCGCCGTGCCTCGCGACAATGTATACAGTGTATGTATTTTTAGGTGAAAGTGTGGTCACAGTAATTTCTAAATTCCATTGAAAGTATTTGGGTGTTGTACACGTTTTTTATCGTTTTTTCCGTCATTCTGGATAATCCGGATTTTCATTAACTCGGACCGGCCGTGGTCACAGTTGATCCGGGTAATCGGGTTACACTGTACTTTAAATCCCTAATATGTATGCCTAAATGGCTACTACAATGGAAAGAGTTGTTCCCGTGTATTTGAATTCAAATGCTGTTTAAGAAAGTCATGTAAATTAATGTAAGCTGAAGTAATTAACATAATTGTGAGTAAAATTCATCATTACATGAAGCAAAAGTTTTGTATTGAATATTTATGCACATGTGGTTGCTTTAATAGCTTTCAATTTACAATGTTTCAGCCAATATCGTAGAGCTTTATTCCTGTCTGTTTTTTTAATTGGTAACCATTGTACTGGTGAATTTACAGTTCGGCCGCTCTTTCTCCGGCTCTGGCATTTCTCGAGAGGGGGAAGCTGGCTGTTGCCAGTTCTTTAGCGTGAATTTCAAGCAGAGGAACAATGCGTATTTTAAATATTTCACGTATTTGCATATTTCACAAACCAGTAGCCATAATAGCGATAATAATAGGACTTACGGACACTAAAAATCGGAATTCACGTACGCAAAATATAGCAAAGAAAGTTCACCAGCGCAAGCAGCTAAAGCCACGTGGCTCAAACAAATTTAAGCTGGCAACACGGTGTTGAGTTTGGAAGCCACGCCTAGCAGTGACAATGCTGATTGGCGCTAGCAGACACTTAACTTCCTGACCACAACACCGGATGTAGAGACTCCCAGTATTACCAACAGACGCAGTTAGTGTGTGGGAAAGTTGTGAACGAAATATTCAAATAGAGTGGTGTTGTAATAATAACTTGCATGATAATGAAATTGCAAGTTGGATTTCAGTATTTTAAAGCTAATATAGTACTATATTTTCATTCTAAATATAATTTTGAGGTTATGTTTTCAATTGCTCATTACTGTATGTTGGTACTATTAACCTTCCCCCTCCATCTCTTGCAATCGCAAAACGTCAGAGCCGGAGATACAACGGCCGGACTGTAGAAAATGGTACTATATTACGACACTCATGTTCTGCAAGCTTTCAGTTCAATTATATGTATATACATTTTTTTTTTTTTTTTCATTTACGTCCGCCCCAACGTTAAGTTATATCGGACGGTGAATGAATTGGGTGAAATAATGCTCAAATGAGTCCAGGGTCCATTGAGTTTAGAGTTACCCGACATTCGTCTTGAAGGATAAGGGAAAACCCCGGAAAAATCTTATCTAGGTAACTCACCCTGACCGACATTCGAACTCGGGACCTCTTGAACGTGAGGCAGACATGCTACCATCTACGCTACCGAGGCGGGCATGTATGTACATATGGCCTTTAGAGCTGGTTTGAAATAATACATGTTATCCATCTTTATGAAGCAGATGCAGGCTTTACTGCAATAACATAACTAAATATGTGCCGTCTGCTTAACTACAGACGCCTGTTTAAAAAAAAAAAAAAAAAAAAAAAAAAAAAAAAAAAAAAAAAAAAAAAAAAAAAGAGCGTGTACATAATTTTTTTCTATACTGAATGTGTAAAGTGAAATATTACAAAATGTAAACAAGTATTGTAATGGCCTACTTTGCCGCACTCATTGCGGTAAAGTTAAAATTAATACTCGACTGGTTATATTCCAATCTCGTGTTGTAATATGATACGTTACGATCCTGAAATCGCAAATAACATGTTTATTACACGGAACTCGCCGTGTTTGTGCGAAACAGGTAAACATCTATGTGTTGCGAATTTTTTCCGATACACCTTCTCGCTTTGCCATACATATATATTTATCATTAATACGAGGGTCGGCTGATATGTCCGGACCTCATAATATATAAAAAAAAAGAAACATTAGTGCGATTTATCATGGTCCTCAAAACAGCTGTTTACCGCATCAATGAACTTTTCGTTGCTGTGAAGTCTTCGTCCATTAAGAAGTTTTTTGAAGTTTGAGAACAGGCGATAGTCACTGGGTGCTAGAACTGGCGGATAGGATGGATGTTCAAGCAATTCAAACTTAAATTCGTACATTTTTCCCATTGCAGTGACTGAACGATGGGTCGGAGCATTGTCGTGAAGAAACAAGATTCTTTTTATTTGCCAAATATATTTTTCACTTCATCACTCAAACGTTGCAGTAAGCTTGCGTAGTAGTCACCAGTGATACCTTTACTCTTTTCCAAGTAATCAATAAAAATAATGTTAAGCTCATATAAAATGAGGTCAATCCAATTTAAAGAATGTCACAAAATGATCCAACAACTTCAAAAACTACAGAAAAGAATTATATTACAGTGGATACCTGCACATTGTGGAATTGCTAGAAATGAATCAGCTGATTTTCTTGCCAAAAAAGGTGCAAATTTAATTCAGAAAAAAAAGTAAAAACTTACCCTTTACATCCATAAAAAGATTAATCAAAACCAAATATAAAACAAAACCAATCAATTTCTAACAAAGCCAAAGATAAAAAAATGGAACTTTTAATTTAAAATCCAGAAATTATCCCAGAAATCCCACGTAAAGCTGCAGAAGCAAATTTTAGATTATTTACGGAACATGATAATTTGGCCAAACGCTTACACAGAATAGGAATTTATACAAGTCCAAATTGTCCTCTGTGCAACAAAGAAGAGAAAATGACTGAAGAACATCTTTTAACCTGTGAAGCCCTACCTGCCGGACCCACTACACAGAAATAATGGAGAGCAAGAGAGCTAATGGCATCATTGCCAAAGCCTAGCATTTGAAAACAACATAAAAATAATTTCCTGTGCAGGAAACACTCGCCATAATCTTGTTGGCGAGCAAAATTGATTTTGCCTTTTTTGGAGTCGGTTCACCTGGCGCAATGCACTGTTTTGACTGTGATTTACTTTCTGGAGTGTAGTGATGTATCAAGTTTCCTCCTTGGTAATAAACCATCTAAAAATTCTCTGGAATTTTTACGGTAGAGCTCCAAATTCCTAACAGAAGCAGCTTTTCTTTCCAACATTTGTTCAGGTGTCAATAAACGCTGCACCCATCTTGCACAGACCTAGTGAAAGCCCAAAACGTTACTTAAAATATTATATGCACGTTCTTTTAATATGTTTACAGCCTCTGCTATCTCAAACAACTTTAATCTGCGGTCCTCCAGTACTAAACGACGAATTTCTTCAATGATCTCTGGAGTTGTGACTTCCATAGGACGTCCAGAGCGAGGTTCATCAATAGTGCTCGTATGTCCCATTTTAAACTCTGCAGCCCACCTTTTAATCATTGAATATTAAGGGGCAGAGTCTTTCAATGTACTGTGAATTGCCTTCTTGATTCCTTTAGGCGTTAAGCGTTTCAAATGAAAGTATTTAATCAGTGCTCGTTTTTCCAGATCCTCCATTTTTGTGATACCTCTACACTTGTCTTGTCTAAAATGCTGTTGTCCGCCTCGGTAGCTTGGTGGTAGCGTGTCTGCCTCACGTTCAAGAGGTTCCGAGTTCGAATCTTGGTCAGGGTGAGTTACCTGGATAAGTTTTTTCCGGGGTTTTCCCTTATCCTGAAAGACGAATGCCGGGTAACTCTAAGCTCTATGGGCTCATTTGAGCATCATTGTTACCCATTCCATTCATCGTCCGATATGGCTTAAAAAGTTAAAGGACGTAAACTACAACAACAACAAAAAATCTGTTATTCAAAAACTAAACAAGATATCGACCTGTAACTATGGAAACAAGCTAGTCTAGAGTTAAATTATATGAAGCTATCCGTCAAACTGGCCCAGTAGTGCCATCTCTGTATAAGGCCCGGGACTTATCAGCCAACCCTCGTATAACCAGGCTTTCTTGCCTAAGTAACTATTAAATGTTATATATGATGCGTAAATGTTATAATACATACTTGTAAGAATCAATTAAACTATTTCAATACAAACAAATTTTTTTTCTAAAAATAATGTGTAAACATCACACGAGTTTCTCCACCATGATAAATTCAAGAATATTCATTATATATTATGCTAATTATGAAAATGATTCTTCTGTCGTGTTATATATTTTCACTCAGAAATTGCATCAAATTATGTAATAAGATTTGAATATTGTGACTTTGTGGGCTCGTGAAATAAAAAGTCCAATTACACAAACTCAACAATGTTCTTTATTTCCACCTTATTCCAATTACAGTTTAATGTACACAATTACGATTCACCAGTTTGTCCGTTACCGTTCCGATGCACGTACACAGTTACTATTTAATTTACACCATTCAACCTTGCCAGTTCGTCTTTACCCGTCCGCTCAACTCAACTACACGTCCGCCCGGCTCACGGTCACTCACTCAACTAACTACACGTCCGCACACCGCGACGTCCTCCACTCCACTAACCGTCGCCTCGCTTGTATCGATCGCCCCGAAACCTCCCGATTCTTCCATTATGGAGGGGGAAATCATTCTGGAGCCTTCGAGCACCTTCGCGCGGTAGGAGGAGGTGCCACCCCTTGCGTCCCCCCCGCCGCCACCGCCAGTCCGCATTATCGATCGGCAACGCGAGTTCGCCGTCCGCGTCACAATATTCTCAAACTCTTGTGATGGAAAAAAAAAAAAGTTTTCAAGCATGTCCGTTAGATGAGATTTGAGAGTCTAAACTTGTGACATGGAATATTTTAAAAATGGTTAATGCTGCGGGGGAAAAATATTTGGTACAACTTTAATGACTTCAGCAGCTTTTCTTTTAATAAGTGAGGTGTGCGCGGGGGGGGGGGGGGGGGGGGAGAGGAGGCGGAGGACCTACGCACTATGAAGTACACCAATATTGAGAAATTCTTACGATGATAAACGAAAGTGGGTGAACAAGAAACGATAACAAAAGTAAATAGGAATTAAGATTACAAGGTCAGTTCACTAATTTATAAAAGGGACGCGCGTAAATAAAAAATCCGATTTTTTAATCTTAATTCCTATCTATTTTTATTCCCGCTTTCTTGTACACTCACATTGGTTTATCAAATTATAACAATAGAAATTTGTTTTTGGAGCTTTGTGTATTTTATCCTTTATTATCGAATTGGCAAATCATTGCCTAATCAAATAAGATATGGCTGTCAGCTAATTTCATTAACATTAAAAATCCTCTCTGTAGAGTAATGTATTATGGAACCAGTTTATTCTATTACACATCATTCTACACAGTGCTCCACAAAAAGCAGGAAATATCTTTTTGATTTTATGAACTGGACACACATATTTTCATTTATATTAGACTGACACTGTCACTGGAATGTTCATAATTAGAGCCCGGATTTCTAAGCAAAATGCTTATAAATGCTTATATAATTTTTTTTCTTAAATACGGCGTTTGCTTACTTATTTTATGTTTTTAATTAAAAAGCTTATTTTATCCAAATCATGTTAATTTAAAAGTAAATTTTCACTCCTAGTCATCATCGTCTCGCCGAAAGAGTCAGGAGGCGATATGAAAACGTGGATCTTCTTGTCTAGCGTAAAGAAAGTGTACTGTCTCAGATTAGAGTTAAAAAATTTCATGAAGTCCTTCCAAATATGTCTTTACCTCCTCAGCCAGTTTTAACTCGATCGGATTCTTGATTAAAGGCTTTGTCATTCTACTCAGAACATTTCAATGAAATAAAACAGTGTTGTGCTTCTTAGATGCAGAAGATACAAGCAACATCGCCACAGCACAAGAATGTTTTGCTAATATTGGCATTCAAGATAAGATAGAGTACATCCATAACCGCTTTTCCAAAATACCTGCTGTTGTTAACTCGAAATAATACCTTGGAGCATTCACTTTCTTTGATATATGAAATTTCAGTAACGTTGTCTTCAGAGATTCACAGTATTGCTAAAACTGCCTATGAGAAACTTAATAAGGTATCAATGAAAAAAATGCTGGTTACGAGACACTAAAATTTCTACAAAACGTATATCTAAGGGAAATTCATTACAAAAGAACTGTGGTGCTTTTCGCATGTTCCAGTAACTTCATGCGACGTTAAGAGATCCTTTTCACAGTATAAAATTTTTTTCATCGAAAAACTCAGGAGCTTCCCACAAGAAAATCTCAAAGGTGTCCCGGATTCGATTCCCGGCTGTGGGGGTAGGGATTTTTCTCCGACCAAGATAATTCCTCATCTTCCCCAGAGTCTGGAAGCATGAATGAGAGTGCGGATGTGTGCGTAATCTAATGATTAAAATCCAACGAATCCGAGTTAACACCTTCAAGATGTTCCAAAGGAGAACGGCCGCCGATATGACCACTGGAGATAAAAGCGGAGACAAAAAAAAAAAAATCCTCAAGGTAACTCTCTCGTGTACTGTAACAAGCATGAGTAAGGCAAAAATTCTACCAAACAATACGTTTATGATTAAAATGTTATTTTTATTTGCTTATTTTTGGTGCTTATTTGCTAGCTTATTTAATTTGATTACAAATCCGGACTCTATTCATAATCAATGCAAGTGTTCAAAATGATTCCCTTTGGTTTCCACACAGCGACGTAGACGTTGTAACCAATTTCGGGTGGTATTCTGTTGTAACATTCTTCCATGCGACTGTCAGTACAGCTTTCAGGTCATCAATGTTTGTGATGTCTCTCCTTCTGTAGCAGTATACCCCAAATGAAACAGGCCGCACCGTGGCTCAGTGGTTAGACCGCTTGGTTCTCACCAAGGCGGCCCGGGTTCGATCCCAGGCGACCGCAAAGTGAGATTTGTGGTGGAAACAACACGGCGCTGGGGCAGGTTTTCTCCGGGATCTCCGGTTTCCCCCGCCATCTCATTCCACCGGTGCTCCATATTCATCTCATGTATCATCAGTGTCATCGCCTGCGGTGCCGTATGTAGTAAAAGCGGGCGTTAAACACTACACATTTCATTTCCAAATGGAACAGTAAAAAATTACATAACTGCACATCACATACATAATTGCACATACAATCGCTCTTGCAAATTTCCTGTTTTTTTATGGGACACCATGTAGATACATGTTAAGGAAATATGTGGAGTGAGTTTTCTAATTTTACTGAGTGCTAATTGCGTTGTAAACTTTCATTTTAGTTTTATCTTCTTTTGTGTGTTTTCGTTATTAGATTGGTTTGTTATATACTTCCAACTGTTCATACATGTATTATACACACATGCTATTCAGACTTATGAAAACATTGTAGGATTAGGTACAAAACAATAACCACCCGAGCAGTGAATAACAAAGATGAAATCATTAGAAAAAAGAACAGTTAAGGAGGCGGCTTCAGATACGCTTATACGACGTAATTTTGTCCTAAAAATGTATAATGAATGCTACCGTCAGCTGGAATGGAACCCTGTACGGCATGCCGGCGGTCTTAAAGTAGGCGGAGCAGTTGTCGATGAATGAACTTTACACACTACGAGGCCCGGGATCGATGACGTAATCTCTCTTCGAGTAAACACCAGGCTTTGTCTCATTGAGTGGTTCTGCCGCTGTTTTGTTTAGCCTACCTTCATAGTCATATGGCGTTATGTAAGAATCAGAAAAGTATTTATTTGGCTTCAATTATTACATTGACGTAATAACATTTCTGTGACTTTCCAACACAGAAAAAGCTTAACATTAGATATTATTCATTTAACTTATCGAGAAGGATGCCTCGGACGGTTTCGTCTGTGGTTCACATTCGGGAGGACCGGATTCGACTCCCGTATCCGGCCTATCTAACTCATGGGTTTTTCAAGGGTTTCCCCTGGTAGCCAGGCGAATACTGGCTAGGTTGGGATTAGGATTAGAATTACTACGGAGGGGATTCGGCACTGAAACCAGTCTTGATTCCCCCAAGTGGGAGCATCCCCGGGAGGAAGGATGAGGCGAGAGGAGACAGGGTGGCCGACCCAAGGAGCCAGGACAGTGCGGAGGACAGGGTCCCTATATTTTACTTAGAAGCCTCCCTCGATAGGCCAAGAAAACGGACATTCCCGCCTACTGTGATTCGGAAATGGTCCCAGCAGCCGGTTCGGAAATGGTCCCGGCTTCTGGACCACCAGATGAGAGATGAGGGAAAGGAAATTTGGGAGATGTAATTAACCTACCCAGCATTCGCCTGGCAACCCAGAAAAAAACCCGAAAAAACCATGGGTCAGAGGTCAGCCACGGAAATTGAACCCAGGCCTCCCGATTGCGGGCCACGGACGAAACCACTGAGCCATCTCGCTCGGTTGCTGGGTAGGATAATTACATCCCCCGAATTTCCTGTCCCTCCATTTCATCTCCATCATCTTATATCATCTCTCATCAGGTAGTCTCTTACAGGATAGAAGTGTCGGTGGGTGTCTCGGAGTTGCATGGCAGGATGATATGCTGCTGGTAAACACCTTCGTCCTCCGGTGGGATAGCTGCCAGACTCCGAGACGGCCTAGCGGGGCGTTTCAGCAACGCGGTAGGGATGCTGGTTGTGCAAGCCTGCCATTAGTTTACCGAGCTCTGGCACGGAGGCTGCTGTCTCCGAGCCGGCCTGGTGGACTCTTTCGGTTGTACTGGTGCCGGGGAGTTTCAAGCCGGCAAATGGTAGGGACACTCCCCTCTGTACTTCGTGACTCTTTGGGGTCGGCCGCCCTCCGTCTCCTTTTGCCTCATTCTTTCTACTGGGGATGTCCCACTTGGGGCACAGGTAGAAAAGATCAGTGTGTTCGACGTACCGAATCCCCTCCTTAAAATGTTATCCTATCAATTTAACTTCGAAAAAGCTTTGTTTTTCAGCTGCCTATCACGAGTACGTCATCCCTCTTTTACATACATTAGTGAGTAAACGTACAAACCTAGCCGGGAGAAAGGTTTACTCAGATCTTACCGCAACGCACCAAACGCCGTCTTCTGGTCCTGCAACCACGGTAGATCTGATGGGAATAGAAAGTTCCACATCTGGGTAACCAGAAACAGAAGCCATGGTCAGTATGGTCGGCACGACGGGAATCTCGCTCGGTCATTGAAAGGAAACAGTTGATAATACTTTCTAATTTCATTTTTACCTGAAACATTTTGAAATCCATAACAATACCCCTTTGTTTCTTTTCTGATTCTGTTTAATAATGGAAACGATGGTGTCACATAAAATTTGAATTTTCTTTCCCTACAAATTATCTAAGGTAGAGGAAGTACTGCAAAAAGCGGAAATTAAAATTTTATCAGAAACGCAGGTTTATCCTTCTGCATCATTTACACTGAGAAGGTATTCAGACAAAAGCTAGGAAAGAGAAATTCGAAATTATTTATACAAATGGTAATGCCAGAGTTGATCTATTAGTAATGAACCGAGTCAGATGCGAGAGAAGCTCGCATTTAAGAGGTACCTGGTTCGACTGCCTTCGACGGCCCAAACTGACTTTTAAGTTGTTCGTGACTTTCCTTAGTCGATAGGCGAACGCTAGGGTGGTTTCTCATACACCACGATTTCTTTTTCATCATTACACTTTCATTCCATTTCCTTCTTATATTCCAAGTATGGTTCTAGGTTTTGTGGGTTATGGTGTTGCTGTACATGAAGTGATTGCTTCCCCAAAGGAAATGGTTATCCCCGTGGACAATAGGGAGCTGCTTGGTCGACGGATCGTTCTGTCTTTTCTAGGTAACAATGGGAAGGATATTCGAGGCTGCAACCTCATCCCTTCCTCCTTGAGGGATGTTAGTCTCAGTAGATTTATGTAGGTCGCATAGCGTACAACCTAAAACCTATATGACGTAGGTAGAGTCAGACTGAAAAATTCAATGTCATAGCCGGGATTTGAACCACAGATCTCCTGGTCTCCATCCGGTTGCTCTTAACCTTCAGCTACCATGACCAACGTGCCGTCATGACATTAAATTCTCCAACCGACTCGTATTTTTCCCGGTAAATCACTAGGAGTTATATACAATGAGATATGCACCGTATGTGACGACTTACTATGCTGTAAGTACTTATGTCCCAAGTTTCACAGTTAAACCATTATTATTAGTTTATTTGCTGGAAATTTATCGTTTTCTTTTTAATTTACGTCCTCCACGTTAAGTCATATTGGACGATGAATGGAATGAATGAAATGATGCTCAAATGAGTCCGGTGTTCCATGGAACTAGAGTTACCCGACATTCATCTTACAGGATAAGGGAAACCCCCGGAGAAAACCTTATCCAAGTAACTCACCCTGACCGAGATTCGAACTCGGGACCTCTTGAACGTGAGGCAGACATGCTACCACCACGCTACCAAGGCGGGCAAAAATGTTTCTATCGTTCTTCCACATTAGCCTGTATAGTCTAAGGTTTGGATACGAGTCAGTTGGAGAATTTAATTCATGAGAGCATGTTGGCTATGGTTAAGAGCAATCGGACGGAGACCGGGAGATCCGTGTTTCAAATCCCGGCTATGACATTGAACTCTTTAGTCTGACATTGCCTATCCAAACGTTATCCTATACACGGCTAGTGTGGAAGAACGATTAATTTCCATCAACTAACCTATATAACGTTATTTTCATCTTAGTTTGATTTGCAGTAGCATCCTAATGACCTCGTAACTTGCAGCATGACTAAACCATTTCAGTGAAAATAAAATAGCAAGGTTATATAATACAGATAACGAGCCTTCAGAGTTATTTGGCCTTTAACGCTAGTTGATTTAAATGAATGTCGTCATACTAGTTCGGCAAGTCCCTTGTCTCAATATAGGTGCAGAATTGAACCTCGGACTGCATGTGTTTCCGACTTTGTAAATATGTCGTACTGCGGCGGTGCACAACTGTTTCTTCACTATGATATTTTGAGAGTTGTTTACATGCGAGATAGAAGTGACTTCCGATTATATAATTTACATGGTTGACACTATTATGGAACTGAAAGGTTACAAGGGACGATCTAACGTTACCAAACTGGCCGTTGTATGAATGATTTTTCTCAGTTTTTACTCAGAATTTCATCAAGTCTCGAGACAAAACATTATAAAAAGATTTAAAAGATTTGACTTAAAATTACTAATCTGATGTTGGATTTACATGTATTTTTACCATACTTCAACTGTTTTGTAGTTTTCATTACAATTACCATTACTTACACATAAAAACTGACACACTCTACTCTGTTTTTCAACTGAAATAAATATCTCATTCCTATACACAGATTGTTTCAAAACGACACCGAATGATTATAGCCGTTTCATAGTTTACAACTTAACTAGTCCGAATTTCGGTGTCGCAGCTTCGATGTTCTGTTAGGTATAATTTTATGCAGCATTAAATATTACATGATTTTGTGATTAGGCAGCACAGGAACCACTGGTGTGCGAGCCTCAAAAGTTGTTATTTGGACGCACCGGCCACTAAAACAAAAAAACATTACTCCTTGCTCTTTATCAGTGACACTAGGCTACCTTTCAGGTAATGGGGCAGAGGACAAGTATTTGTGCAAAAGTCAACTCATAACTCGGATAGTTGCAAGGTTGCTCTTCAGTGTAAAACTACACATTCCGTCCTAACAGAGAGGATTTTGGACGTACTTAGACAGCAAATCCAAGCAATATAGAGCAATATACGAACTCGAAATGACGGTTATGGTTTTGATGAATGGGAGAGCTGAAGGGAGTTCAACGAACGCACGATTAATTTAATTTAATTAAAAATATGAATTGTAAAAATAGTTACATTAATGATAATATTTATTTGTTTAACTCCAGAGCATTTTGTTATGATCTTAATCGTACAATACTTTTAACCACTTACTGTAAATATTAACAGTTTCCTTTTCAGTTACAAATGCTTTATTTAGTATTATCAAACACGTGAAATAAAATGCTCGTCTTATTGTATAAGCCATTTAGTTTTGGTTAATTTATCTACAATTCTTTGATGTTGTTTTCTGTTCTGTTTATCATTTAATGCTTCCATCCTCAACCGCACTAACATTAACTGCGCTCTAAAAGGTTTAAGTTACGTATGTCCACCAACTTATTTGCCATCATGGACTGCTATAATGGAGTTTTGGAACACATTAAACACTCATAACCAATAATTAAGCGATAGCTTCTTTATTGCCGTTTCAAAAGCCAAGAAATTCTTAACAGTAGCAAGCAAGCAAGCTACTGCGGAGTATGCCGGTATGTTAACAAACAGCTACAGCACGCGGCACTGCGTTGGACTTACACCTACGAACTCCGACGGCGTGAGACTCGCGTCGTTGTTCCTGTCACTGCCTAATCCACACTCATTCTGGAGCATTTTATGCGGCTCTATTAGCGGTAAAAAAAAAGAACTATCTATATGTGTCACATAGAGAAGCTGAGCAACTACTTCTATATGCTCGTTTGGTGTTGTTTTGAAACACCCTGTATAAAATCAAATAAAATGGAAATTAACTTAGTGTCGGATGTGTAAATCCTCTGTTTCTATTACTACCTTAATTCTGCGGGGCATGGATGAGACCAAATGTCCAGTGCAATTTTCACGAGAGTACACTTCGTATTATATGGCAGAACCATTCGTAATAAATGAATGAGCCTGAGTATAATACAGCTAATAATTAAGGAGTTTTTCTTAACAACATTGCATTTATTTTGAAAACGAGAAGAATATATTATTTGCATTTTTATAAATGAATGTGTTTAAAATATTATTCTTTATCTTCTGCAAGAAAAACATAAGTCATTGCTATCAAAATAACAATAATAAAAAGAAACGTGCACATCAAGGATTTGAACTCATGTTGGTTCACTTACGAGACCCAGGCATTTTACCTGCCAAACTATAGAAAGGTAGAGTCAGACTGAAAACTTCAGTGCCATAGCTGGGATTGTCATTGAACTTTTCAGTCCGACTACCTTTTTAAACTGTATGTTGTGAACGCAGAATTCTTCCGATATTTTTCGAATAGAACTTTGTTTCTGATAGCTACTCATCGTTTTGTATAAGGCTGTGTATTATTTAATTGATAAACTGGTTTTTGTAGCCTATCATCAAAAACTAATACTACATCGTCTGATAAACATAATACACTCAATGTTTTGTTTCGTTCAAGTTCTGATCCCTTATGAACTATTGTCTCCTTTCATCTAAAGTGTCGTCTAAATATATACGGATTTATTTTATTATTCAGGTTAAATGTTTCCATATTCTTTCGTTTTTCCGCCCTCCAACACTTGACGTTTAATCCTATAAAGCGGATTACTTTATGTGTAATGGGCTACAACGTACGTATTTTAAAAAGTGCAATAATTTTGAGGGCTACTGTGCTTGCTCCGAAGTTCATAAACCATAAAGTCAAACTGTAATCCCTGAAAGCAAAGGGAAAACAAACCATCTCTCAGCTCTCTTCCAGCACACATTGTAGGGTACAACTCTTTTGTAGTCCGTTCATTCTCAGCTTCGTTGTTGCAAGTGATCAAGTACGAGTAGAAGAAAACTTGAACTTTAGTGATTTTTAAAAATATAGTTTGTGTGTGCACAAATTCTGTTAAATGAGTTCTAAACATAGATTTATTATTGGAGGAAAAAAAAAAAAATATTGAAGAACATGAAAAGAACAGACGTCCAGCTAAAGATTTAACTGTGTTGTTTAAATAGGGAAAACTCAGATTTATGAGATTTTGAAAAAGCAAAAATTAAAGACGAGTGGTTAAGGGAACAGCAGAACATTTGATACGCACCATAAAATTTGCAGATTATGGCGAGCTAAATCGTGCTGTGTTCGAATGGTTTGTTAGTGCTCGCGGTAAAGGAATTCCCATTTCTGGAGCATTGCTTCAAACTCAAACTTTAGAGACAGCAAGAAAATTAGTTAAAGACAATTTCAGAGCTTCCAATGGATGCCTCGAGAGCTTCAAATATCGCCATAACATGTTTTGAATGTTGTGTGTGGTGAAGCAAATGATGTTGATATGCAGAGGTTCGAAAGGGAAAATTAAAAACAGACAGAGAAATTGGGCGATAAATTACTGTTGTACGTAAGTTGAAACTATAGTACATAATACATATCAGCCTATAATTTACACTTCATTCTATATTATTCCTTCTCTGTATACCTGTGCGACTGTTTCGTAATTTCTTTGTATTTAAAAGCAACCCTCTGTAAGCCTCTATAGGACAGAAACCCTATAAACATAAAATAAATAATGATAGTAGTAGTAATAATAATAATAATAATAATAATAATAATAATAATAATAATATTAATAATAATAATAATAATAATAATAATAATAATAATAATAATAATAATAATAATAATAATAATAATAATAATAATAATAATAATAATAATAATAATAATAATAATAATAATAATAATAATAATAATAATAATAATAATAATAATAATAATAATAATAATAATAATAATAATAATAATAATAATAATAATAATAATAATAATAATAATAATAATAATAATAATAATAATAATAATAATAATAATAATAATAATAATAATAATAATAATAATAATAATAATAATAATAATAATAATAATAATAATAATAATAATAATAATAATAATAATAATAATAATAATAATAATAATAATAATAATAATAATAATAATAATAATAATAATAATAATAATAATAATAATAATAATAATAATAATAATAATAATAATAATAATAATAATAATAATAATAATAATAATAATAATAATAATAATAATAATAATAATAATAATAATAATAATAATAATAATAATAATAATAATAATAATAATAATAATAATAATAATAATAATAATAATAATAAATAGCCTATATCAAAGGAATTGTGTGTTGTATCAGTAATGTTTAGCATGAAGTGCATCTGTTGAACACTGAACTCGATAACCCTCGTGTTTGGCGTGCGCACGCATGTTAGGCACGGAATTCTTATCTGTTGTTATGTTTCGGATCAACAGAAAGGCAATAACTACGCCATTAAATTACTCCCAACGCCTTCAAAACGGATACGACTGAGATATAAATACGAATCCCATCACGGTCCGTTTCCTGTTATCGCGGCATTCAATCCAGAAAAAAGAAAGCTCCTGATTAGCAGCTGAGACAAAATATAAAGGGTACCGTTTGCTGGTTACTATTTACTTTCCGGGTTTGGTTTCGTGCTTTTAGCTCACATGCATGTCACCAGGAGCTCTTTTTAAGGAGGTGAGGTGTGTTTAATTTTATGATTATCCTATACTCTGTTCTTTTTAGGTCAGTAAAATGAAGTGTCAAGTCGACAATAAAGAACATTAATGTCGGTTTCCAAGACCTCCGATTGGATGTGCAAGCGAAGGGAAGCCGGAGCTTTAACTGGAAAATCGTATGTATTCTGCTCTCTGCTCTGTCGTGACTTCTGATTTGTAGCCTTCGGGTTCCTCTCGCCTCTTCCTCTGGGGTGCTCCCTTGTGGGATACGGGTACAAAGGGGCACTGAACCCGAACTCTCCTTCTACTGTGCTTACCCTACCTTATCTTATAGACCATTTTAAAATTAGACTGACATCGTCACTCCACCGACCGCCACATCCTCTATTGGCTGGCTGGAGCAGAGTTCATTGCTATCCCATTAGGAGTCGATTCATATCTAACTTTAGCCAAGCAGAGATATCGGAACATCTTCCCCGTTGGGATAAATCACTTATTAGGAATCTTTTTTGATTGCTGTATCTAGTTGCAATTTCAATATAATTTCAAAATGGACTGTACATTACTTGCTCCTTTGTGTTTCAGCAGAGTTGTTGAAGTTCGGCGTGATACAGGGTGGTCAAAAAGTCCCGTCACGCCCCCTCTGTATTACTAAGCAAACATACTTTATAGCAATAAATGGACACGCTATTGAAGTTTATGTCCATGGTTGCTTTAATGTCTAAAACATCAGTATCGGCTCCGTCGCTAGTGTCAAACATCTGAAGTAGCGCGTCACATATCTCCTTCCTTCGATTTAAATACTGTCGACAATTCTTGTACACATTTCGTTGGATATGGGCGTAACTTTAAGTCAGTTTTCATGTGTTTGCGCGGAGTTGACCGAGGTACACCCAATTCCGCGGAGTGTTTTCGAGATGACTTCTTTGGTGATCTTACAACTGATGCTGCGACTTCTCTGCGTTGTTCCTCTCTCGTCGATGGTCTACCACTTCGTGGTTTATCCTTAAGGAGAGATTAAAAGCCCTATCCCACCAAAATTAAAATTGCTAACTTAAGGTGCGCTTTTCTCTGGAACTACCACAGATATCAATGTGATATTTTTATAGCAGTTTCAGGCATGATTTTAAATACAGATGTTTCAAAACGACATCGAACGAATATATAGAAGTAGTTGCTCAGCTTCTATGTGACACATGAGTGTGGATTAGGCAATGACAGGAACAACGACGCGTGCCTCACGCTGTCGGAGTTCGCAGGTATAGGACACACGCCGTGCCGCGTGCTGTAACTGTTGTAAACATACCGCCATACTCCGCAGTAGCTTGCTTGCTACTATTAAGAATTTCTTTGGCTTATGAAACCGCAATAAAGAAGCTATTGCTTAATTATTGCTTATGAGTGTTTAATGTGTACCAAAATTCCGTTATAGCAGTCCATGATGTCAAATAAGCTGGTGGATATATGCAACTTATACCTTTAGAGGGAAGTTAATGTTATGTAGGTAGAGGATGGAAGCATTAAACGATAAACAGAACAGAAAACATCAAAGAATTGTAGATAGTTAATCAAAACTAAATGGCTTATAAAAGGGGACGAGCATTTTATTTCACGTGTTTGATAAAACTAAATAAAGCATTTGTAACTGAAAAGGAAGCTGTTGATATTTACAGTGAGTGGTTGAAAGTATTGTACAATTAAGATCATAACAAAATGCTCTGAAGTTAAACAAATAAATATTATCATTGATGTAACTATTTTTACAATTCATATTTTTAATGAAACTAAATTAATGCTTCTTTCGTTGAACTCCCTTCAGCTCTTCCATACATCAAAACCATATCCGTCATTTTGGCGTCGTATAGCGCTTCATATTGCTTGGATTTGCTAAGTACGCGCAAAATCCTCCCTGTTAGGACGGAATGTGTAGTTTTACACTGAAGAGCAACCTTGCAACTGCCCGAGTTGTTAGCTGACTTTTGCACAAATAGCTGTCCTTTGCCCCATTACCTGAAAGCGAGGCTAGGGTCACTGATAAAGAGCAAGGAGTAATGCTTTTGTTTTCGTGGCCGGTGCGTCCCAATAACAACTTTTGAGGTTCGCATACCAGTGGTATTATAGCGCTGCTGGAACGCTTTCCATGGATTTATCTTTGTTAATAGAAACCTCTGAGATAAGGCACTAATAATTCTTGTAAGAGTGAGAGGGGTATTCGCGGGCCTCCCGGTCGTGTGCTAAGCACCAATGAACGCATCACTTCAACCAATGGAAGTCGCAGAAATCACAAATGACAGATATATGTTCACTCCACGTGGAGTAATCAGTGTGCTATCTGAGAGGTATCTATTACCAGAGATAAATCCATGGAAACCGTTCGATCAGCTCCATTATACCTGCGCTGCCTATCCACAAAAGCAAGTAATATTTAATGCTGCATAAAATTGTACCTAACAGAACTTCGAAGCTGCGACACCGAAATTTGGACTGTTATAAACTATGCAACGCCTATAATCGTTCGGTGTCATTTTGAAACAACCTGTATATGCATCTAATCTTTTGATATAAGGTCCAATTTTGTAAATGTTAGAATATTTTTCTACCACAGCAATTTTGTCTTTAATTTAATATACAAAAAGCAATTTAAATATTTCATTAATCAACACAAGAGTACATCCACAACTCTTTTACAGCGTGCTTGATATTTGTTGAACATTTGAGATGCTTATCTTTCAGAGTTTTTGAGAAAACTGTACCTTTGTAACATAAAATGTATTTTACGAGACTGTTAAAATTAAAACAACACTTACAGAAAAACTCACTTTTAAAATTCCAATGTTTACTATTTTTCCCTCGCATGGGCTGCAGCCATCTTAACAGTAGTGGCACGAATCGCTGCAGTGTAAGTTCCACTGTAAAATGAGCAAAGTTCATGTTTTTGGTTCAAAAGTTTTGATATTCTTCTGAAACGATGAAAATGGGGGTCTGCTGCAGTAGAATTTTCAAAAGCATATTAAATATATTTGTAATGCGTTCCCATCACTAAACTATTCATCAAAATGTTCAGAAAATGTCAAATAATAATATAACCCTAAAAACAGAAAACGTCATACTTTAACCCAGTTGATCTTTTAATCTCCCCTTTAACAATACGATAGAAAACAGTTTCTGTTCTCAAAGCAAAAATGTTCTTTTTGGAGGGGTTCTCGTCCAAATCTTAGCTGAAAGTCCGTACGCATATGTTTCAATGTTTTTCCTATCCTTGGTCTTCATAAACTCAAGTGCTTATGGCAATGCGTTTTTATCAATCGTTATTTATACCTGAAAGTTGTTGTTGTTGTTGTAATTTACGTCCTCCAATGTTAAGTCATATCGGACGATGAATGAAATGGGTGAAGTGATGCTCAAATGAGTCCAGGGTTCATGGAGCTTAGAGTTACCCGACATTTGTCTTTCAGGATAAGGAAAACCCCCGGAAAAACCTTATCCAGGTAACTCACCCTGACCGAGATTCGAACTCGGGACCTCGTGAAGGTGAGGCAGACATGCTACCATCTACGCTAAACCTGAAAGCAGAAAAAAAAAAAGTCTAAATTGCAACTTATATCCAATTTAAGAGGGATGACGGGAATTTATGCTCAGCCTATACTTGGCACACTTACATGGTACAGAAATTAGGCGGGGCTTAAGTTAATAAAAGAGATAAATTGCCAAAATTTGCAAATGTTTCGTATAATTTCATAAAGTTTACAAATATTAGTTCGGAAGGTACTCTTCACGGAAACCACGTTTGTTTATTGTGCCTATGCCATCCCTGGGAAGGAGGGATGAGGCAAGGGGGATCACAGAGTGACCGCCCAAGAAGTCAAGAGAGTGCAGAGGGCAGGGTACCTACATATCACTTAGGTGGAAACTTCCCCCGGCAGGCCAGGACAAAGAATATTCCACCCCACTGTGATTCTTTTCTGGTGTAATTTACGTCCTCTAACCTTAAGTCTTATCGGGCGATGAATGTAAAGGGTGAAATGATGCTCAAATGAATCCGGGGTCCATGGAGCTTAGAGTTACCTGACATTCGTATTTCAGGATAAGGGAAAACCCCGGAAGAAACTTATCCAGGTAACTCACCTTGACCGAGATTCGAACTCAGGACCTCTTGAACGTGAGGCAGACACGCTACATCTACGCTACCGAGGTGGGCTCCACTGTGGTTCGGAAACTGTCCCCACTACAAGACCTGGGTGCGAAGACCGATGCGGAGTACTCCTCCTACCGGTCATATAATCCTGCCATATACCGCCAACTTAGAGCCTGAAAGAGACCCATAAACCATGGCGCGACAACCCGACTGCCGACCTCACGCCCACGTATACAAGTAGAGGTGGGCGATCATCCAACCGATACGGAAAGATGTGGTCAGCATTTGGGCACCCCAGCCTGACAGTTGGCTTTCTTGACCAAGGCTGCTTTACCTATCACAAGCTCCTCAATTTCCTCACGATGCTGAGTGGGCATCGGTCCTATACACGGGACTTAAAATCCGCACCCCCAGGGATGGAATCGAACCCGGGCCGCGTTCCGTGGCAAGGAACCCACTACACCACGGCGCAGGATCCTCAAAGAAATTTAAATTCATTATCACCTGAAATCAAATCAGAACCTTGCTTCAAAACCATCCAGGACATATTTGCATGGGATGGCTTAAAGGACACAGTGGAATTTTAGGTAACGAGAGAGCTGATTGCTTGTCTAAGAAGACTGCAGAATCCAATCTCCCTGTGACATACTCTTTATGTCCTATTTCTAATGTAAGGAGAATAATACATCAACATATTCTTGAAGAATGGAACCAACAGTGGCTAACAACTCCAAATAGAAGTTTAACAAAAACATTATTTTTCCCTAGTGTATGACAGAGGAAAATGTGAAACTCTTGTACCAAATTTTGTTTTAACACAATTTTTATGTGGACATGGTAAATTTGGTGAATACTTATCACGCTTTCACTTAACATCCAACCCCGAGTGCATGTGTGGTGAAGAATTTCAAACTGTGGTTCATCTCCTTTTCTGTTGTCCCATTTTCTGGAGAGAAAGACAAGAATTAATATTCAAGATAGACTCTCTAGGAACTGAATTTTCTGCTCCGCTCACATCTTTGCTAATGAAGCCACAACAGTATAAGTACTTCATGATGTTTATAAACTCAGCGTTTAAACATCTGAAATAGTTTAAATTAATATGCATTAGATTAAAACATCATTTCTTCCTTCTAGTATTTAAAATCTTTTTGTTAAAATTGTTTATTTTTTTGTGTCAACTCTAACCCTAATATACCACTGTGTAAAATAGGGTTCAATAAATCTGGATAAAAAAAGTGATTTAGCTAACTTCAGCTAAATTGTACGCAAAATACAACATATAAAATCACCTTTATATACTCATATTAATAATACATCATTTTATTTTAGAATTTGTTAATAATTAAAGGACATTAAAATTTCATTTTTATTTTGTTAAGATTTTTTCTGCGACTAACAGCAACATATGCAGGCACAATTGTTGTGGAAAGTTATTTTTAAACTGCAAGCAGGCACACCTAATTCATTTCGACCGGCAAGATTAACAAACAGTTTCATTCTTTAACCTCAACAATCGGCATCTCATACCCGAAGATAAAGATCTTCCCGAAGCAGTCGAATGGCATACACTGGTGAGGAGATTGAAATCGGCAACAAAATTAATCAACATTATTTGTTGATTAAAATAATTCTGTTACAATTTAAAACATTTCATTTCACAGTGCCAAGTTAATTACACAAATGGTATTAATATTACAAATAAATATACAACAATGAAATTACTTTGACCCAAAATTCTCTCCAAAATTACATACAGCCTAGTCAAATCAACGCCGTTTCGTCGTTTCAAAATGCCACCGAGACTTGTATCTCACGCCATCTGTAAATGATATACTAGAACTATTCTCAGCGAAACCGAAGCCATTATATGTAGTTTGGTACATGCTCCATAGATGGCAACTCCAGATTTAAATTGCTAAAGAGGGCAGTCAAGTAGAACAAGAGAATATCAAATTGCACAATCTTGAACCAACAAATGAGGAATTGAGGTACGAAATCTTTGAAAGTTTGGACACGTGAGAGAGTACTTCATTTCTGTGATCTGTAGTATTAATTACATAGGTAATTTTAATACTTGTGTGTGTTCATTTCTCGTTTTAAAGTGTCAATTTAAAAGTGCATCGTTGAAGGCTAGGTGATTATCTAGGTGATTATAATGAAATTCAGCACACCTTGACATTTGACACATTGCTTTCGACCTCAGGTTCAGTTACAAATGTTTGACGTTTTTCATCTGCATTAGAAAAGGCTCACCATTGAAAGTGCTGCGAGACTGTGTGCAGTTTCAAGTAAATAGTAGTATGAACTTTTGTGTACTTACTGCAAAATAGTATTTTGTGCATGAGTTTCTTACTTTGATTTTCAGTAATTTAAGAACGATACATATAATTTAGATTGCAAAACTGAATTATAATGTAACGCCATTTACTTTAAAGCACAAATTAAGTTAAGGTAATGGTGTAAGAAAGTAGTTTGTATAAACTTCTGCTGTGTGCTATTGATTACCCAAACCTGCTTTATTTTGTTCCTTATGTCTACTTATTTCTGTTGACAATACCAGCGCTTTAGCAGAGTATTTTTTTTAAATTAACGTACTCCAACGTTATCATATGAAAATAATTTGATCTCGTGTGTTGTTCAGGTTATCTGAATCAATCAGCTTTACAAAATTATGAAGATATAACTTCTAAGTACTGGGAAGCCAAAAGCTGAATGATTTCATTGTTGACTACAGATCATTAGCGACATATATCTAATTATCTGAATTGTTGAGTGCAGCATGATTCAGAAAATGGCTGATAGGTGTATGTATATTAAAACAAAGATAAAAGAAAGAAGGAAAGACAAATCGTAGACTTCATATTTGAAAATGTGTAATTGCATTAACTGTTAAGGCGGTATTGATAACAGTAAATTAATAAATTATGATACTTTGCACCAGCATATGCTCTTAGTAGAAGAATTACTGTATTTGCAACAGTAATGCACACAAGTCCTACTTTTTAAACTAGTTTACTACAATGACCTCATTAGCTGGGAAGGTGAGTGCAGCAATATTTGGCTACACAGGGTGCCCAGGGTTGTTGTATCAGACAAACTGGGTGCTTATGGCTATCAGTGAAATGTCAAAATAGTGAATAATGATAATGAAAATATCATTGTTATTTCAACAATCCAACGAACTTACCCCTGTTGAAGGTGAGTGGCAACCTAATGAAAGGAGTGGAATCTTCTTGATTGCCAAGGTTTTAACTTGCTCTTTTTCTCCATCACATACAGCTAGAGATATTAATGTGAGAAATTATTGAAGGAATTTTTACCCTGTAAACTTAAATCATTTATATCGAGATTTAACTGTATTGGAACATCACAGTGAAGCGAAATAATTATTAATTTTTAGATGAGTCGTATTTATTACACATCTGCTTCACTTTCGTACCTATTTTGAGGACATGTTTCGCAAATCATCGTTTGCATCTTCGGCTCTTATGCGACATAAGAGCCGAAGATGCAAACGATGATTTGCGAAACATGTCCTAAAAATACGTACGAAAGTGAAGCAGATGTGTAATAAATACGACTCATCTAAAAATTAATAATTAAATTGTTTAGTTTCACAGGTTCCATTGGTATGCTCTAGGCTGCACCTGCTTTACTGCTTTACTTATTAAAGTATCCCATGACTATGCTTTATGGCTTAGGACCCTAAATCTATCAAAAATCTCATGAGGATGGAATTTTTTATTAGTCGTATGTTGGTACTCTGCAGTTTCAAATAACAGGGGGAGGGTGCAAATGCCAACTGCAGGGAAAAAAGCCTGCTGCGACACAAATGTGATAGGTTGTTGATTCTTTCCATATGTCATGTTTAATTTGAGGAACAATTTGCCAATATTTAATAGAACTATAAATGAGGAGAATTAGGTGTTTTTAGTTGTGGGCTGTCTTTTTTCAGGTTTTCATCTCTGCTCCATTTTATTCCAGCTGGATATTGCAGCTATATTTTTGTTTCATTTGAGCATATATATTGATATATCTAAAAACAAAAAATAAGTAATGTGATTGATTATTGCAGATGTTTGGCATTCGTGTACTTCGACGGCTAGTGCACAAGGCTGCAGCAGCAAAGCACCTCCAGGAAGCTGCCCTGGCAGAAAGGTGTATAGTGGTGGATGAAAATGACAAAGCAATAGGGAATGCAAGCAAGAGAGATTGTCATAGGGTTGGACCAGGAGGAGATCTTATATTGCATAGGGCTTTTAGGTACTTGGTTTAAAGTAAAGTAGTTTTGGTCTTATTACTAATACATGTTTTATTTGTTGCCTCTATACAAATAGCATGCTACACTCTGAAGAATTTATTCAGAGTGCATTTACTAATGTACGCTACGTTTAGCTGTACCTGTGCTGCTATCATTATTGAAAAGGTACAAGAATTCAGACTTTTAATTTTTGATGAAGTTCTTCATTTATAGTTCACTTTTTTACTTTGTAGTTTACTAAATGTTATGATTATTGTAAAGATTTTATAATTCTTTTCTTAAGGGGAAAAATTAATTTCAACACTACACTCTGCAATGCACTTTAAGCTGATCAGTTCTAGAGCTTTCTAGGATAGTTTCTTCTGCTGAAGTTTAATAATCAATTAAATTATTATATTATTACATATATATTACTATACTTACCTTTGTATATTTTAGCTTTTGAATAAGAGGGAGCATATTCTCAGTCCTGAAATGAACGTTCTGATATTACTGTGTCCTTTAGTTTCTAAATTTAACTCGGGCTAAACTGAGAGATGTAATCTTTTATTTCCAAATAAAACTTAGCTACTTAAATAAGTTTTTAGATTAACTGATGGGAATTACGTTGTTCTTCCACACCAGCTAAGTGTAGGCTAAGGTTTGGATAGGTAGAATTAGACTGAAAAATGCAATGCCATAGCTGGGATTTAAACCACAGATCTCCTGGTCTCTGTCTAGTTGCTCTTAACCTTTGAGCTACCATGGCCAACATGCCAGCATGACATTAAATTCTCCAGCTGACTCACATTTTCTTCCGATTAATCCTCACATGCATTGAGATATATGCCGTTTTGTGTTAACTTACTATTGTAAGCACTTACAATGTACTTTCGAGGAATCTCTGAAGTAGTGCTCATTATGTGTTTTATATAAATGGTAACCAGTAAGACCTAGACTAAACTAAAACAAAACAAACAAAAAAACGTATCTTAAAACCCCTAATGCATGTCAAATTATTTTTAGCATTAACTATTTCCAAGTTATTTATTGCTATTGATTTAAATTTAAGAGTATTTAATTGTACATATTTTAAAGTGCTAAATCATGATTCTTTAGTTTTGTTTTTATGGTACATAAGGCATGGGATTAATTAAAAGCAAGCATATAAATAACCTGCTTTTGAAATATTTGATATCAATTCAGCCTCTTTTATCTATTTACCTACAGTGAAACGCGCAGTGAAACCATTCTTACAATAGTTTACTTCAGTCAACATGAAATATATGGAAAAATAAACTTTTATAAGCATAATTTTAGGCAGAAAGCTGAAATACATAAGGTTGAATCTCATCTGTTGAGAAATCTTGTTTTTAGTATACTGCAGCCAGAAAATATGTGCTAAAACATTCCGAAAGAAACAGTCAAGAGATACGTTACGTGAAAACACAGCTTTATTATCTCAATACATATTAAATATTAAAAGTTTTCCAAGATTTTCCTGACACTCCTTCAGGTTACATAGCTTTCCATTTACTTAAATATGCTGTTTAAAGTACCTTTTAATGTTATGTTGTTTGGAAGGTGAAGATTTACTTTCCCGTCAATTATGAAGCATTACTGAATTCTGCTGGCTCTTCTTTCCATTATGTTCTGCAAAAATTGTTTCTAAGTTTCTAATTCACTTGTGATATTGTGACGACCTAACCATGGATTGTAAAAGGATAAAGGAGCACATGGCCAGATCGTACACGGGGGGGAGGGTGGGGAATTGCTCAATAGATAGAATTTACATGCTTGTGAGAGGTTCTGGTTTTCTATTAGGTTACAAAAGGTATCGGTGACACTAATTAACACTACAATTCACTTAATAAGAATATTTACTAAACTAATTAAATACAAAAATGGTCCCTCGGACCCATATCTTACAGTCAGGGCATTCTGCCCTGCCAGGTCGAAGACCTGCACACAAAGAGGAAGACACTCACACTTCACTCACTCAAGCTACCAGAGGGTAGAGGAGTGGGGGAGTGACTTCACTACCACTTAAGTCACATGAACTATTATTTGTATTGATTAAAACAGTCACTTTTGACAATATTGCATCCTATAAGAAATCACAAGTATTGTTGAAACAAAAAGGTTACATCAAGTACTCTCTATATCTTCAAAAATGCATTAATTCCTATGAAATGAAATAAGTAAAATTGAAGTAAAATTGTACTTACTGCACATGGTGCCAAATTTGGTAGCAGATAAGTTACATTGCCACCAACATTGACCCATAATCACCCTGCTCTTTGTTGCCAAATATATCAGTAATGAACTAGCAAAAATGTTCACAAATCTAAAGTACAACTGATCTACGTAGTATCTAAACTAACATTTAACTAAACCACAAGGAAATTCACCCAGATGTCCAAGATAATTCTTGAAATGGATCAGCTTTCCTGTTTTTACACTCTCAGCGCCACAGGTACTCCACTAAATGTATAGCCATTTAATTTTGTGTAATATTACCCCTTGATAGGCAATGCTGGAGAGATCGCAGTGCAACTTGGCTGCTTCACAGTTAAAGCAAAGAGAGTAGCACCATCTGTTTGATTATTAGGGTAAACTGTCATGCCGCTCATTCTGAGGATCCAGTTTCTTTCCACAATATCGGCCGCAATGGTACTTTCACCTTCCAGTTTTACATTCGTCAATCTGAACAGCATGACCGGCAATGTCTGTTTTGCCCCTGTTTATGCGATTATTGTCCATTGAGAATAAACACACTTGCCAACAATAGCTGAACCAATCTGATATTGTTCTGCGGCTTATGCTTGTCTCCAATGGTACAATGAATAACAATTTACTCATAAGAGAATGCATAGACCTAGTTGAGCATAATTACATAATTAGGAGTACTTGGACAGGTGTTAACCTAAAGTTTTTGAATCCAGTATCCTTTACCATGTACCCTGAGAACTGGTTGTGCTTTTGCCTACATGAAAATATGATGTATCTTTAATTCCCTTTCCTAACCAGTTGAAGGTCTGCATCACACTCTCTACATAATATACTCATTCTTAGTAAACTTTCGTCATATAGAAACTGTTAAGTGCAGAGGATCTACTCCCATTAGTCCTGGACCCGTAGGACCAAGGACCCAGGCCTCCTTCTACCCGGAAGCAATGGATACTCCGGGGCTCTTTCCATAGGGCAATACCGGGAGTCTAAACAGCCCCCCCGCTGAGCACAACATCAAGACGGGATGGAAGTGGATACGCCACTTACGCGCATCAACCCTGCAGGGAAGACTACCAAAAAACCTTGGTGGGGCCGAATGGTGATCTAGCTCTGCAGGCTAGTACCCGGGACTTTTTGGGCAACCCTCTACCCCCTCCAGGTGGCCGTAGCCTGGCTGGAAGTATCCATTTAGCTGTGAGTGTCGGGAACACACTGCCCCGTCGAGTCCAACCCAATCCAAACAACTCCGCTACGGGAGGGGCTCGGCATGTTCGGCCCGAGGTTCCTCTAGTAATGTCAGAGGTACCACGAGTGCTAAGGGTCGCAGCGTCCGCACCTCGGCATCTGAAGGGGACGGATCCCCTCCCCTACGAGACGTCATATAGAAACTGCATGCATTATTTCCTATCATGACACCTTGGTGCGAGATCAACAATATTTGCAAATCTAGCTGTAGCAGTGAAACATACCTTATGTCTTCAAAATGTTTTACTGAATGCCAAGGACTGAAAAGGACATGCATTTTCAGCAAACAGTTAAGGTTATTTCTAACAGTGGCACTTGCAGTGGGCAGTTTTAATACCATCTGCAAGACATATGTCTGTGGCATGGAGACAAGGTTGGCAGCAAGTGGTTGTGCTGTTATCAAGGTTACCTGCACTGATATTTATGGTAACTTTGGCAGGTTTCGTCAGCACTTGTTTCGACCAGACCAATGTTGAACTTAAAAAAGTTTTTTGCAGGGCATAAAAGAAAGAATATCTGATTCTATTTTCCTTCAGCAGGGAAAATCTTGGTAATGTTTTTAACTATCGAGCCAGATATTGTATAACATCACCTATGGTGGAGAAAAAAGAAAATAAAAGCTTAAATCAGAGCTGCAAATTATGATCTTGTTTACGACTGAAAACTATTATGGCTATTAGGTTGAGTTTTGCAGCAATATTCTAAAATTTCTGTTATAAATCAATAGTATGTATGAGGGTCATATTGAATATCACAGTAATCCATTCTTAAAATTCAAATTCCAACATTGAAACAGAAATTATTTAAGTTTGTAATCTACAGACTTTACACCATATAGTATAATTTGATGTCGTTAGCTTCTATTGTGTGACCATAGGCACAGATATCAATGTTTCATTTTGACAGTATGCCATAGTTAGATTTCACTTCAGAACTTCAACAGTACTAAGGTGATGTCTGCATGGGTGCCAACAATGTTACGACGGGTGAAACATTTCAAGGATGGGAATATGAATATCCAACATGAATCTTTTAGTAACAACCTTGATGCCCGATTTCACCAACAGATGTTAAAATCGGACGTTAACAAATGTAACGTGACAATTGCCACAGCGCTAACACTAATGTTAAATTTCTTGCATTTCACCAACCTGTTTTCTGAAAATGTTAACAAACGTGTGTTAACGCCAAGAAACTTGTAAATATCACAGCTGTAGAAGGCTATGGATGAGTTGTATTATTTTCTGAACGTACTGCGATGTGCTTTTGTTTTCATTTTCATCTGCACAAGCTGAAAAATGGCACATGAACAAAATCATAAATAAAGCCATGAGACAAATTTCTCATCGATGGAGAAAGAATTGTTAATTGAATTGGTGACGAAGTTAAGGATATTGTGGAAAATAAGAGGACGAATGCGGTAGATGTAAAAGGGAAAGATGTCACGGAGAAAATATTGGAAACGAACTTAATTCAAATGCATGTGTCACTACTACAAGCACCAAATAACTTGTCAGTATTACGTAAATTTAAAACGAGGTGCGAAGGACAAGTGACTTGAAGGTTTCAAGACGGCAGGTGGACAGTGTATTATCCACATAATTCGGTGAATTATAAAATCACAAAGTTATTAATACTTGAAGCAAAGGCGAGGTGGCATATTCCTTTTGATGCATGTTCTAACCTCTCTTGTACTTCTGCAGTAACCTTCATAGCAACTTGTTTCCGTAAAAAATTTTCTTCGGATAGCTCCTCAAAATAATATCTCCTCTTAGGCCATACTCTATTATGAATGCCATTTAGACGGTCTTAAATATAGCAAATCGACATCAACAGCTGAGTTCATGCTCGCCATCTTGACTATTTACAATTGTTAAGGACTTAACATCAGAAATTTGGCTTGTTATTTTAACAAGAGATTTAACACGAGTGTTACGCTAACACTTGTTGGTGAAATGCAATTTTTGTTTTAACTATTGCTAAACTCGTGTTAAGTCTTAACATCTGTTGGTGAAATCGGGTATGAATGTGTTAGAGATCTTCTCAGGAAACAAGCCAGGTGTAAAGACAATTAGAAATCGACGTTTCAGGAGTCTACATCTCTCCCATCATTAGGATATTTTAATAGATGTTATAACCACAAATGTATCAGTGGATATAACACAAATATGCCTAATTAATTTTCTATACTCATGCATCTCCTGACCTGGCATTTAATTTACTGAAAACAGTTTTTTGTTTAGTGATGCAAGTATTGATAGTGTTTTGTCTTTGTTTATATTTGTGTTATATCCTGGCTATGGCATTGAATTTTTCAGCCTGGCTCTATTCATTCAAACAGCCTACACACGGCTAGTGTGGAAGAAACGATTATCTCCATCACTTTACCTGAAAAAACATGGTTTAACTATTAAGCCTGGGACTTAAGTACTTACAGCATAGTAAGTTGACACAAAAGGTGCGTGTCTTATATCATATGAGAACCCCTAGTGGTCTACCGGGAAATATATGAGTCAGTTGGAGAGTGTAATGTCATGTCGGCATGTTGGCCACAGTAGCTCAGTGGTTTAGAGCAACTGCACAGCGGGAGATCCGTGATTCAAATCCCGGCTATGGCATTGAATTTTCAGTCTGGCTCTGTTCATTGAAATCTAATTTTTATTTATTCATAATTTTTAATAAGCAATTTCCTTTATTGCGATATTTGCAAGGTTGGTTCGGTTGTTAATTATATTAAATATATAATTATAAACAGAGATGGCATCTCTATAGAATTCAGCTATTGCCCACATTTCTTTGCTTCTGGAGTTAATTCTTCAGTTAGTTTTTGAAATAGGGCTAACAGCAAATGAAAACCCCATGTGATATGGTTGGACGTATTTAGTGCAAACGAACCAGCGGAGACAGGGGTTACAGCTTTTAATCACTTATAGCACTAATGCTCTTTTTAGGAACATTCCCTGATAAAATTGATATTTATATAGTATTAGAGAATTTTCACCAAAGTAATCCTCTAGTTATACATTTATCATAGTAGTCAGCTGTTGAAAACCACATTGTAGTTTTGTTGGACTGTGTAATTTCAATTGTCTAACACATAAAATATGTATATGTTTTGTCAGTTATAACTAAATACAGGCAAAACTTTGCCAAAATATGAAGGAAAAAACTCCCGAAATATTATGAAATATATAGGCTGAGTCAGAATAGCATGCAATAATTGTAAGAGTATAATTCAGGGTTTTTATATGAATATTTTCTTATGAGAAATGTATGTTCATAAACTTGTTATTGAGCTAGAAGACATTATTTTTAAAATGCTGAATCGGATTAGTTAAATTGTCACACAATTCCTTATTCTCCCTTAGCTGATGTTTTGTTTTCTTCATTTTGGAATATCACTTGTATTCTGTTTTTAACATTCCTTAACGTACTACTAACCTAAAATCTTAATGTACTATAGTCCAGCAACACAAAGAAGGTCTCTATAAGGAATGTGCCTGTTACACAGTGGTACAAGGACAGCAAATGCGTGTGACAGGGAATGCATTTTACACAAGGAGCAGAACCGTTAAAACAACATGTGCCCTATTCACTCTGTACAGTAAAACCGAGAAGATTCATTTACAAAAGTAGAAGCCGTCAGAATGTTTTTGAATGGTCTGTAACTGTACTGACATGGGGTAGCATAAACCTGTCCAGGGGGGGTGTGGGAACCTTTGCCAACCCCCCTGCGTCTCGTCCCTCAGAGACTTTCTCTCCTGTGGAGGAGTATAGAAAATCCTACTTGCAACCAGACACCATCTCTATTACCAACTACTTTCATTTTTACAATTTTGGACTCAAGATGGAATGTTGTATCATGATTAACTATGCAATCTGGTATTTATCTTTGCAACTGAGAGGAATCACAAAGGAAACCCAGTCATATTGGTTGATCTATGGAATTTGAACCTAGGATCTCCCGAATACGGTCACAGACCTAACCTACAGAGCCAGCCGACTTTGTGACCCTGTGATTCTGGTTATCAATCTCAGCTATTAGCATACACTAAAGTGCTGCGTTTATTGGAAGGACTTTCGGGTTTGCAGTCTGTTATAAAAATGTAAATAAGGTACAGTAAGCTTTAAGCATCAGTCCATATTTGCTATGTGACAACTTTGAAATTCCCTTATCTTTGCTTGGGGAGTTCATAAAAAAAAATGAATGCTTCCTATATGAGAAAAGTATAAGCATTTGAAAATTCAAACCAATAACAAGAAATATCTGAAAAATGATACTCTTACAAATATTTGATATAAACTGTGTGCTTTAACAAGTTATAATTTTTTTGTATAGAAGATTTTATCTGTCTCTTACAGTTATGTAAAAATCATTCAGAATGAAAAGGACTTCAAAGTTTTTACAGAAAATCAAGATATACTTTTTATTTGTTATGAAAATATCTTAAACATGTGGTCTTTCAATAAAAATTATTTTAGCCATTTTTGAGAAAATCAAAATTTGCAAGGACTTTTTCACATAGTATGGGTTAGGGAAATTTTCTTGAAAGTGTTCTTGTTACATCTTTAGAATGTAAGTTTACTATTTAACAGACTATTTGTTTTTGATTTATGATGTTCATGGGCCCACACATACGTGGGGAACTTTTTCTAAAGATCCTTTCTTTTTAAATATTTATTTACATAGGACCTTAAAATGTATATTTCCAGTGAAATCTCTTTAAAGAAATTTCAAGTGCGGTGCAATATTAATTGGAAATCATATGGTGATTTGAATTGAATATCTTCTCTACCTGCTGTGTATATGATAAAACAAAAATAAAAATATTTGTTTGCACAATTATAGCAAGCATGGTTTACATAAAATGTGCAATTTCTTATTTTGCATGGCTCTAGTTATAACTACCAAGATACTGGGGACCTACTAGTGATTATTAGAGCTTGGATTTATATGCAGAATGCATATTCTTTTTATATATGTACTTAAAAGTATTCTTAAATGATGCTTGTTGGATTTGCTTGCCTGCTTGATATTTGCATGATTGCTACTTCTCCGTTTTCCATCACACATCAACTTTCTGGTTCAACAGTTAATTCAGATATATCGAAATCGGTGTAATGGTGCATAAAAATGCAATGTCTAATACATGGTGATGTCGAGCTCCTAAAACCGAGAATTTGTGTGCGGTGAATTTCATATGAAGAAGCAGTAACAAGAAACGCTGAAATCTTTTATCCTTGTATGTATACTATTTTTGAACTGGTTCTTGTGTCCCAAACTAACTCTTTGGTTGGGTGGACTGCCCTGGTAATTTTCTAAATTCCTGGCAATTTACATACAAAACAGTATAATTGTGTAGCATCTATCACAGAAGTCGGAGATGTAGCTGTTTAAGCTACTTTGTTTTGCAATTCTCAAGATGACTGCTCTCCACTTAATCCTATTTCATTTATTTATTATCTGTTAAAGCCAATGTGCTAGGCACTTTAACACCAAATCCAAAGCTTCAAATTTATAATCGGAAAGAAATTACAGGTGGCACAATGTTTGGAAACTTTTCAACAAATTCCCTGTAGACATAGTGAGCAGATTTGTGCTTAAAGTCAACTGTACAAATAAACATACTTTCTTCCACAATAAGTGACACACCATGTTTACTTAGTGACAGAAGCACCTAACTTACTGCACCTTAAAAAAACAATAACAATGGTGCATGGCACCAATGCACCTTCGAGCAGGGATTGTTGGTCTAAAGTCCTGCTAGATGACTAGGTAAGAGTGAAGGACAGAAAGGCCATGAGAGAGTTGTATTATAAATAAATGGCCCTAAATATACTATGTAAATGAATGTGTAATTAATACTTCTGAATTATGAATTTGAAGATATGTAACAAAGCAAGTTATGAAAGCATTAGAAGTAACTGGAAAGAAAGCTTTTGTCTGAAAATATAAATTTCCTGTTAGAAAATAAAAACTGAGAAGTATGGGGTATGTTGCTACACATTTTACATTAATGCGTTTTCTTTTTCACTTAACAGTGTGTTCATCTTCAATACAAATCGGGAACTGCTTCTTCAAAGACGTTCTGACCAGAAGGTAACATTTCCAAATCTAATGACGAATGCTTGCTGCAGTCATCCTTTACATGATATAGAAGGTGAACGAGAAGAAAAGAATGTATTAGGGGTAAGAAATCTGGAATTAATAATTTTTATATGTAAATAGTTACTGTTTTCAATTTCTTAAATCTTTAACATCAGTAGAGAACAATGTTTTTAAGTATATTATGTATATCAGTTGATTTGTATGCTATTTACTTATGTTTAATCTTTTATTAAAAACAAGTTTCTGAACCCATTTCTGGTTTTTTGGAACTGTGCAGAGAGTTTTGTCATGTTCTTTTGTGGTTTAGGTTTCAGAATTTGGAATCTGAAAAATTAAAATCTCCTTGGAGTAAGTAGTTACCGAGCAAGATGGCTCAGGCAGTTTATCTGTGGCCCACATTCCGGAGGCCCAGGTTCGATTCCCATGGCCGACCTACCTGACCCATGGTTCTTTTTTTGGAGGGGGTTTTCTGGGTCGTCATGTGAATGCTGGGTAGGTTAATTAGAATCCCTGAATTTCCTGTCCCTCCATTTAATCTCCATTTCACATCGTCTTTCATCTGGTGGTCTCTTTCAGGTTAGAAGTGTTGACAGATATCTCAGTGCTGTTGTGACCCCTTGGGTCAGCCACCCTCTTTCTCCTCTTTCCCCATCCTTCCTTCCGGGAATGCCCCACTTGTGGCTTAGGTACAATAAACCACAGGTTTTGGTGCGGAATCCCCTCCATTGTAATCCTAATCCTAAATAGTTAAAGAATACAGTTTTTTTGAAAGATACATAGGTATCCTTAACTTTACAGCTTTATTCCCCAGCCTACCAATTGACATTATTGATTCTATGTCTGAAGATATACTCTAATTGGTATGAACCTTGCTCATCAGGAACATTGTTTCCCGTTTACTAAACTTGTATTGTATAGAACAAGTTTTCCTAGCAAACAAGAGAACCTTAAACGGGAAACCCATTAGGAAAATAGGAAATGGAAAGTGCCACCTTTTTTTTTTTTCTTTTTTTTTTTCTTTTTGGCAGATTTACATTTGAGTCACTTAAAAATATACAGTACCAGAACCTGCTCTTTATTAATGTTCAGTGTTAGCAATAGTGGTCTTTACAACTTTTAAATATCCAGGACAAGGCAAATTAGCTTTCACTGGATGTCAAACATGATGGCTATTTCCTTTCCTGGACCTGAAAATCATGAGACAGAACCAAAGTGTTAAATTTGGCATCTACCAAAAACCATCAAAAACAGCTAGTTTTATAAAACAGGTAACAGTCTTAACCCCAAAAACCACCAACTTCAACTTGTAAATTTTAGTAGTTTAATACCTAGATGCATTAACACTGCCACAGCAAAGAAGAATATATTAAAAAAAATACCAACACATACTCTATATAGCTACAATCAACAACTTTAATACAAGTATAATACAGAAAAGATCAATCAATTTAAAAGACAAACAGCAATCAAAAATAATGTTACATAGAAGTGCATTCATTATACACTATAAAAGATCGGCATATCAAAGAAGATTATAAATTCAAGAGTATATTAAAAAAATAGGTATTATATTGCCTCACACAAGTTTAGTTTTCTACAGAGTATTTATTATATTTTGTTAAAAAACAGAATCCAATATTAAAAAGTCGGATATCCTTTTATTTTATGGATGCTTTTTACTGCTATGGTCCTTAAGTGTCCCATCCTATATTGTGCATGAAAGACTGCTTAATTTTGCTCAGAGGCCTCTTTATCAGGCTTGAAGTTCTTTTACATGCTGTGAATCTACTATGGGACCACCAGCTTTACTTCCCTCCAAAGAAAGTCGTGCTAAAAATTTTCACACCTGAAAAAATCCATTGCCCTCCACTGGGTTTGGACCTGCAATCTTGGGCACTAGAAACTAACATGTTAACCCTAGACCATGAAAGATGGCTACCAAAGTGCAGACTGACCAAATATACAGATTATATGGAAAAAACACTTGACATTGCACAGTATATTGGGCAGAACACTTAAGTGAACAGTTTTCAAGAGGGAACCCATGTCCAGAATTTCAAGGTTTGAATGCTATGAGGTCTCATAGTTTGGCATACAATTCAGATGTTGATGGTTATGGGTTCCACATTTTGTTAAGAAACCCACCAATAGCATCATACTGTGCAATAAATTATAGACCTGCTGACCTACTAAGCATGCAGAGCATATATCGGTGATGCAGAGATGCAACACATGGTTAAATATATGTAGCTGTGTGCTCGTTATTTCACTCACAACATGGATTTGTGTGATTGGTTCATCTCATGATGCAGGTGTAACGTACACCATAGTCTTCATGATACAGAAAATAGTCCAGAAGTGTAAGATCAGATAACCATGGTGCCCATGGCACAGCTCCTCCTATTCCAATCCATTGATTGGATATGTGCTGTTCAGATGGTGGTGCAAGTTTGCATCAAAGTGAGCTGGAGCTCCATCTTGTTACAGTCACATTACCTGGTCGTATCGTATCATGTAGAGTAGGAAGGCCTTTATTGGTCACTTCTAACCACTTGTACACATGTTTCTGTCTGCTCAAACAGACAATCCACAAGTTTATAATACTATCTCAAATGAAAGTTCATCTGTGAACAGTTACAGTTGTGGCTGGAAATACCATTGTAAAACTGCATTCGTAGAGGATAATACTATCTCAAATGAAAGTTCATCTGTGAACAGTTCCAGTTGTGGTTGGAAATACCATTGTAAAACTGCATTCGTCGAGGGTAGTTCTCTGCTTCTAATGCCTGAACTTTCTACAGCTGTTATGGACGTAGCTGTTATTAGTGGACAATGCTTCACATGTTAGCGTATGTGCCCAATACTTGTGCCACTTGATGCAAGTGTTAGATTGTATTCAAAATATCTCAACACATCCTTTTCAAAGTCAGGTGTCTGAACTGAGCATGGATGGCCTGCATCCATTTTAGACACCTGAATTGAAACCAAATGCAGATTAATAATTAATCAATAAGTAGAAGGTCTACCATACATACAGTGCAATTTTTCAACACCACACAATATGTATCAACACTAAAATGTAAAAACAAAACTATATAGTTTACAGATTAGTGCATGTGCATCCTTCAGTGGTGGAAAATTGGTATCTACTTGCAACCAGGACTGTTAGTCTTCACACAATTGCTGTGAACGTTATGATGCAGATTATGTACGTTGGAAAATCTTTTCAGATACAATTTGTGCTCCAGCTCTACCATTATCATCAACTTTGTCATATGCAGGTAGCATATCTTTCATTTTGATATTTGTGTACTGCTGCATGTTGTAATTCTGTCAATATTACATCACTGTTATTTAAAATAATATAGGATGCAGGAGGATTAGCCATTGGATATGCCGATGATACAACTGTAGTGGTAACAGGTAAGACAGTAGCAGAAGTTCAGGAGAAATCAAACTCCTTATTAGAATCAATTAGTACTTATTTAGAAGCACTGGGAATGGTACTAAACACAAACAAAACCGATTGGATGCAAATTCAACTCAGTAATAGAACAAAATCTGACATCACATTAACAGTACAAAATAAGCAAATTAGCCAAGTAGCACAGTTAAATTTTTAGGATTAGTTATAGACAGTAGTTTAAAATGGCACAAACATATAGAAAAGATCAACAAGAAAATAAAAAAGTGCATATATGTATTAAAACAGACAACACAAATTATGGATGAAGTCAGTGCACTGAAGGTTTATTATGCATTTATACATGCACATCTAAGTTACGGGATCATTTTATGGGGAGCAGCAAGTAAGAAAAATATATTAAAAACATTTAGGCAACAAAACAGAGCAATAAGAATAATGGAAAATATCCCTAGGATACAATTATGTAAAAGTAGTTTTAAAACACTTAAAATAGGCACGTTACCATGTTTATATATATTTGAATGTCTCAAACATGTAATAAGAAACCACTTAGAAGGAAAAAATAGAAATATTCATGAATATAATACAAGAACAAAACCAAACTACTTTAGAAATAGGTTCAGGGGAACATTAGTTGCCAAATGTATTGAAAGTACTGCAAAAAATTCATACAATCATTTACTTCACTCTATCAAGGCAATAAATGAAGAAGTGAAGAAAATTTTCACAATAAGGACTTACCTAGTGAAAAACTCTTTTTACTCAATTGACGAATACAAAAATGGAAGAGTGACTTAGTTTATTAAAATTTGTTATGAATCTATTTTGTGTATCTAGAACTGCTAATAATCTGTAAATAGATTTATTTGTTTTTATTTTTGAAATGTAAAAATGTAATTTTAGTGTTATTTTTTGACAATGCTTTGTAAAAATTGTTGCAAATTGCAGAATACATCTGAATCTGGTACACAACAGCAACTATCCCATTTAGGATATGAACCTTGGACTATAGGTGGATGTATTGTGTGAGTGCACGAAAGTTAAGGCACAGTTCATTCATCCATCATATGCTAAGACTAAAGGATTGCATAATCATTTGGGCACCAAAAGTAAGTCAGCAGTTGCAATCAACCAGGTGGCACATAGCAAGCTCCCTAGTTTTGGAGGCTTATACTTAATTACTGAGACAGGAGAAGAACACGATAAATATATCAATTGAATGTATAGAACATACCATTTATTTACCTCATGTTATAGAATTCTGTCTTGAAAATTAGATTTTCAAGATGGCCTCCATTACAGTCTAGGCATTTCTGCGAGCAAGTAATGAAACTGAAAAACACACAATGCAACATGTATCCATCGTTGGCTGCAATTTCTTTAATGGCTTTTTTCAGCGCTTGTAGAGTTGCAAGACATCTAGTAAAGACTTTCTGTATCAAACAGCCCTAAATGAAGAAATTAGGAACTAAGATCAGGCGGGTGGGGCATACAATGTCTCCAAACCTTGAGATGACAAATTCATTTCTCAAGAACACCATGTTGTTGGTTGCCATATGGGCCGTAGCACTACCTTGTTGGATGCAAACATTCTTTGGATCCATTCCAATTCTACTGAGTCACAAATGTCTGTAACATTGTTACATATCGATCTGATTTTGTCTGTTTTTGCTATGTCATTTTCAAAGAAAAACTGTGCCACAGTTCCAAAATGACCTACACTTCACCAGAATGTAATGGTTTTTCAACAATTTCCTTGATATTATTAACTGCTCAGTACTTCATGTACTGTTTATTAACATAAGAGTCTAAATATAAGTGGGCTTCGTCACTCATGAGCAAGTTCCCTGAACATCTGGATTTTCCCGTACCTTCCATGATGGCAAGTTGGCCTTGGTAGCTTAAAGGGTAAGAGTGACTGGACGGAAACCAGAAGATCTGTGGTTCAAATCCCAGCTATGGCATTGAATTTTTCATTCTGGCTCTACCGTTTCATAGTGCGTCCTACACACGGCTAGTGTGAAAGAACAATTAATTTCCAGTTTTGTATGTTTTCTGATTAGTTGCAAATCTAAGAAAGGGATTTCATTGTTTTCTCTTTTTCTATGGACAATTTTATGCAGGATTTTGTAAATTAAGTAGTTTTAATGCATCATCCACTTGTTTCTCATTTACTATTGCCCAAATGTCATCCACATATCTATACCAATGTTTGAAAGTTAGTGAGAATGCCTTTGTGATATGCGTTTCCAAAAGGCTCTTGAAGAGGTCTGCCAAAAATGAGGACAATGGGTTGCCCATAGGTAGTCCTGATTTTTGTTTGAAAATATTTTTATTGAATGTTAGAAAAGGACTGTTCAATGCAAATATTTAAGTGAAGTTATTCCTCTATGATATTTTGGTCTAACTGCAGGGACTGAAGCCATATTTGCATGTACTCCATGAGTTTGTCTCTTGGACTTTAAAGGGTGTTAAGATATCGCAGCAATACTTTGCATTCTCAATCATTTTAAGAGTATTTCCAATCTCCTAAAAGAAGTGGCTTGCAGGAAATTAGTTACTAGCTTCTCAAGCATTGAAAACGAATTTGTACTGATTGCTGGAAGAGGAAAGGCACAGCAAATGGTCAGTGTGATTATAAAGTGATCATTTATGCTTAATAAATTTTTGTATGAAAATTAATCTGAAACCAAACATTAGTAGCAGCAACATTTGCTAGTAACCATATTACTAGCAAATAATGTAATTAATAGCATCATTAACAAACAAAATATTTTATTTCTATTTTACTAAACTATACTAAGATTTGATATGCAGATTTCACCAGTAATACAAATTTTGAAGCTCCTTAAAAAACAAAATTGAAGAGATGGAGGCACGGGCGTAGCGTCAATGTATGTGGGTAATGTATTATACATCCTGGCAGTTTCCCTTAATTAACACTTTCCTACTACATTAATCTTATTGGCATAATCCTTGCTGAAGAGCATATCCTGAACAATCATCTTCCATGAATTGCTGTTAGCATATCATGCCGGTCATGAAAAGCAGAGCAGGCGAATGAAGTTTGTTCATTTGCACGTCAGTCTCAGGTGATGCGTGCGCATTGGATGTAACACAGAAGAATACATATTGCTTGTTATGGCTTAAGTGCTTTAAATTGAAGTTTTCGGTATTTTGCTTGGCAGTGAAGGTTAATTTCGTACTTTTATCATCTTGTGATCATGTTAGATTACAAACAAGCAGCATTTTGGGTGATAATTATGACTGTAGTGTAAGTGGAAAATACGTCAAGCAACTGAGAGTGGAGTATGTACATTGCTGATGTACATCTGCGGCAGTCACCACGAGGAAAACACATGTTGTAGAGAGAGCGCTGCATTTCTTGTAAACCAAGTGTATTGAAAATGGAATCTGAGTTGTGCAATAAACAAATTGAAGTGAGACACTTCCATCATTTAAGTATTACTGAAAAAGAAAACATAATCAAAGCAGAACCCCCGAACATTTTTTAAATATAACCACCAATAATAAAAAATGTTTGAGGCATTTTAGCAATAGTGTATCAAAGTGAAGCACGGCTCTATGGATGCAGGACCCCACATCAACATTTTGTTTGTGTTGTTTGTCATGTCTTTTATTTTCTAGAAAAGTCAGTTTGGACCACAGGAGGATATGATGATTTGAACAACATATATAAAGAAGTAAAAAAGACCACAAATATTCCTGCAATCACTTATTTGTGAGAAAGACTTAAAAATGTTTGGTAAAACAGGAGACTAGAATTTTGTTTAAGTGGTTAATATAAATTATCAACGTAGCAACATAACATGAAAGTTAGAAAAGACAGAGCCATACTGTCACATTTCATTCGAGCAGTCTGCTTTTTGGGAAAACAAGGGCTTGTGTTTCGTAGCCACATTGAGAGTGCTGAATCATTTAACAGGGGGAATTTTATTGAATATATAAATGAACCAACAGAGTATGACCTATCTCTCAAAGAGCACCTGGAAAAGTCCACTGTATTTCATGCCACCTCGACAGATTTACAGAACGATTTAATTTCCAGCATTGGCACAGTAATGACCAACAAAATTAGAATATTAGATGAAATTTCTGATGTTAGTCAGAAGTCACAATTGTTTACTACCTTCCACTATGTGACAACTGAAAGAACCATAGAAGAAAGATTTGTTGTTCAAACTAAAGCATCTTATCTTTTTTCTTTCATTCAGATTATTATTATTATTATTATTATTATTATTATTATTATTATTATTATTATTATTATTATTATTATTATTATTATTATTATTATTATTATTATTATTATTATTATTATTATTATTATTATTATTATTATTATTATTATTATTATTATTATTATTATTATTATTATTATTATTATTATTATTATTATTATTATTATTATTATTATTATTATTATTATTATTATTATTATTATTATTATTATTATTATTATTATTATTATTATTATTATTATTATTATTATTATTATTATTATTATTATTATTATTATTATTATTATTATTATTATTATTATTATTATTATTTACATTAGATTTCAAAGTGCATACCCTAGTTCACATATCACGCTACATCGCTGGGTGTAGGTGTATGTAAACAGTATAACTCAAAAATGAAAGGTTAGTTAAATATCAAACTTGGATTTAAGTTCAGTGTCATCCAAGGATGTGACAAAGATTTTGTAAAAAGATCTTCCCCCTCGAAAAAAAAGATCTCTCCTTTATGTGGAAAAATGTTTTGTTATTTTTTATTTTCTTATAATGGCTCTTAATTATAGGTATTTTGATTAAAATATTATACTTTTAATTATGTGCATGACAAGTAAAAATGACTTTCTGCAAATAGTCTGTAAAAACCTCTTCATTTTGAATGACTTTTACATAGATAGCAATTTATAAGAGAAAAGATCTTATTGCAAAATAAATATTAAAATAACAATTTATTATGAAATAAAATATTTTGTGCATTAACCATTTTAGGAATATTCAGTATTATTGGTTTGAATTTTCAAATACTACTGCTATTTTCAAGTGGTAAGTCGCTGTTTGTTTTTACTCACAATCGTAGAAAATACATGGGATTCCAAAGCTCACATAATACACTTATTAAACATCCGATTATTGCTTTAGTTGTGTTGTTTCCATATTTGCATTGAATTGTGGTTATTAATCTTGAGTAACAAGAGGTAGATCTTAAAATGGTTTTAGAAGAGTGTGAAGAGAAAATCATGTGAATGTAACACATCCTCTAATTTGTTGCTGTTATGTACGTATGTAAACTGGTTACCAAAAAACAGGAAACTCATTGCCAGCGTGAAGAGGAAAAGTGTGACAAGTATTAATAAACCAACTACAAATAGTTTCTGAGAACAATTTTGTTACTGACTCTTGACAGGCATGTAAGGAACAGGAGAGTTTAATGGAAGAGGTAGGGGAAGGGTAGAGAAGGAATGAGTAAGTGACAGGGAGAGAAAGTGAGATACAAAGTGAGATTTGTGTTTCTCACAAATAATAAACACATTCATGGTTTGAAATATCTGCTTAATTGAAGCAGACTTCATTTTATTGTAATAAATTACTGCTATTGGAACAACATTTAGATGATTGACTTGCTCACTATGACACAAATAATTTTAATACTCATTTTCTTTCAACAGGTACGCCGAGCTGCACAGAGACGCCTAAGTCATGAATTGGGTGTACCATTAGAGGAAGTAAGTCCTGATAAAATGCAATACCTGACGAGAATTCATTATCGTGATGAAGGAGATGGCCAGTGGGGCGAGCATGAGATAGACTACATCCTTATATTACAAAGAGACCTTCTTTTGCAGCCCAATCCAAATGAGGTACATTTAGACCTTTTGCTTTTGCAAAAATATAATTTGTATAAAATAGAGGAGTATTAAAAGTCTATAAACATTCTTCTTCTTCTTCTTCTTCTTCTTCTTCTTCTTCTTCTTCTTCTTCTTCTTCTTCTTCTTCTTCTTCTTCTTCTTCTTCTTCTTCTTCTTCTTCTTCTTCTTCTTCTTCTTCTTCTTCTTCTTCTTCTTCTTCTTCTTCTTCTTCTTCTTCTTCTTCTTCTTCTTCTTCTTCTTCTTCTTCTTCTTCTTCTTCTTCTTCTTCTTCTTCTTCTTCTTCTTCTTCTTCTTCTTCTTCTTCTTCTTCTTCTTCTTCTTCTTCTTCTTCTTCTTCTTCTTCTTCTTCTTCTTCTTCTTCTTCTTCTTCTTCTTCTTCTTCTTCTTCTTCTTCTTCTTCTTCTTCTTCTTCTTCTTCTTCTTCTTCTTCTTCTTCTTCTTCTTCTTCTTCTTCTTCTTCTTCTTCTTCTTCTTCTTCTTCTTCTTCTTCTTCTTCTTCTTCTTCTTCTTCTTTCACTTTCCCTGCTGCCGTTAGGCGTCGGGTTCCTTCAAACACTTTCTGTATTCGATCCTGTCCTGCGCCAACCTGTATATTCCTCTCAATGTTGTCCCATGTCCAACTGCCACTCTTTCCATATATTGTCTCCATTCCATCCTAGGTCTTCCTATTCTTCTTTTCCCCTCCATTCTTGCTTCAAATATTCTTTTAGCTAATCTTTCTTCATTCAACCTTACTATAATCTGTTTCATATAACCTTGCCCGGCTGAAATGTATCACTCCGCGTTCAACAACCCTCCCCTCTCGCCCTAATTGGCTAATGCTTTCGCGTCATAGGCCATAGGCGGTGCCTTCCCGTCACATTTCGTAATAATTGCCGGGAAGATAAATAAAATCATACAAAAATCATACAAATAAGGATATGAAGGCATGCAAAAATACAAGTTTATAATGAACTGAGCAAATTGAAATAGAATGACTGAGCAATGAAACTGAAAGAGTTTATAATGAAAGGCCTTTGGCCTTTTCCACTGGGATTTTTTAAACCAGAACACATACCTTTCAAAATGCTTGCCTTTCAGTCTTAAAAGTCGTGTCACACCATACTTTACTTTTCGTGTGTTCTTCGTGTATATTTAGCGATTTGTATCTCGGTGCAGTGTGGTTGTCCTTAAAATAGCGTCTTCGCCACACAGCAATATCGCCTCTGTCTTTTAGCACATTTTTCTTGCCTCTTTTTTCATTCACAAATCCCAGCTGTATAAGCAATCTGCTGAAATTTGGTAAATCTGTATCCTCATTTACAGCAGATGAAATGTTACTTATGTTAGGGAGTTCGTTTCTAAAGAAAAACTACACACATGACGACGCACAACACTTTTCACGTATTTTCTCCGAGCACACACTTTTGTTTATTCCTGCTTTTGCCTGGAGTGGTAAGTTTTCCTGTTTCCTCAATTTCATGTCGCGATGTTTCTACGGATCTAACACTCACACCTGTAACTTCAGAGCACAGCTGTTCGATTTCTCTCACTGACAAAGACGAATTCTTCTCTGTGAGTGCATTAAACACATGCAACACAATTATTTTTTCGCCTGTTTGTAAATAATTATCCTTGCGATACTTCAGCGAAAAACTGGCGGTAGACTCTGCCATTATACATATAATAAGTACATGCGCAATAAACGATCAATAAAATAATTTAGCTCCCGCACTCTCGAATGGCTATGCAAGACTAATCCAGTTCAAAACAAGGTCAGTGATAAGTCATAAACAAATGTCACCACTACCGCTAAATCACGTGTTATCGTGCCATGTGCTTGAGAGCAATGGAACCTGCTCTTTACTGCGTTTAAGAATTAACATGCATTTCAGATAAATCAACTCTGTTGCGTAATATATTTCACTAAAACAGTTAAGAAAATATAAATTGGACAATTCTCTTCCAACATATAATGATATATCACCATGTTAAATAACGAACTAATTTTTACCGCACGACAGTCATTACCACAACAGCAACCAATGAGAGGTGATTAGGTCACGTGACCGTTAGGAGATTCTGGGCAAGCTTACGTGAAACAAGGTATAAGTGTCCCAGCCATCTTAGTTGGTGGCTTTACATTGTCTTCAGTATGCATTCCTGTTTTAGCTATAAACATTCAACTTCTTAAAATTCAGATTTTTATAATCATCTGGTGATGGGAGTACTCAAATACAAAATGTCAAGCATTCAATTCTTAGATGTTTTTAAAACCTGAATATGTATTCAAATACTTCTCAGATGAGTGCAAAGTTCTTGTTTATGTATGTCTGAAGGCTGTTTTCAAATACTTCTCATCCAGAGTTCTCTGATAGGCGTAGGTGTACTGAACTGGAATATGAATCCAGTGTTGATTCAGTTTTATTCTATCTGATTAATGCTCAGAGTCACGTCTTAAAGGTTAGGCAGTGTAAAAGGGAGAATTGAGCTAGTTGACAAACATCATGAGATTATCAGTTAGGATGGAACATGACTGTAGTATGTAGATAAAATATATTCTTTACACATAATGAACCAATTTCCATTCCAAAGTTATCGAGTAGTCCTCAAACAATTTTCTTATACATACTCATTCATATACATTTCATTTATTTCATATATTTTAATAACTATGTTATAAATTCAAAACCAAATTCATATTTATAATACTGATTTACTATTTTCAAGTGATTTTCAAGTACACCGTATCATATAAGATGTAGTAGAGTTATATGTAAAGTTCTGTTGATGTGATTTCACAATGAAAATAATGTATTATTATGCTAATAATTTCGAACACCTACTCTACATCCCAGATTTGGCATCGTGTTACTACCACTTGTTCATGCACATGAAATGCGAGCCATACAGCAAGCGCTGTGAAATCTGACGAAGTGAAAAATGCTGTGGAATCATGGCTCTCGTCACTTGCAGTTCTGTGCAGAAGGGATAGATAAACTGATTACTTGCTACAAGTGTTTGAATATTTGTGAAATTATGTAGAAAAATGGTTTAATATATGCTCTTTCAAGTAAAAATAAAATTGACTTGAAAAAATTTGTTTTACTATCTTTTTTTTTTTTCAAAATGTTACTTTCCGAACATGGCTTGTATGCCCTTCACTGATACGGTGGCATGTTATTATCTTTCTGCCTTTGAATAGTTTACATACAAGTATAGACCATTAGATTTTATGATCTTGAGCCATCGCTCAATGAGGTTTATTATCCCACTTGGTACCCCTTGTCCTGTTGCAGTAGAACTCTATTTCGGTTAAGTAATGCTGGGTACCTCCGTCTCAAAATTTCATGAACTCGTTACAGTTTTTGAGAATAAAGAACCACATCAATTGCCTGCCTGTTTGGAACAAACTCCAACTGAATCACACCTTCAAATTCCACCAGACACACATTACTTTGGGACCAAACTGATTTTTTTTTTTAACATTGACTTTGTCAGGTTGGCAGGGATCAAGCCGCTGATTCAATGGCATCATTTGTCATCACTAGTGATAATTCTCCTGACATATATGTCATCCATGGGATTACAGATAAGCTGACGATAGATATCCACTCTACTTTTAGGCTGTTGAGGTGTCAATTCATGAGGTCATTGTACCACATGCTCATTAATTATACCTCCTCTATTCACATGTTATTCGAGCTGTGGCAGCGGCTTCATAATCTAGTGGTGTTTTAGAAGGATTCTTTTTTTATCTTTAATGCTCTAAATATGTTTTAGTAAATATGAAGAAAGATGTTTCATTAAAATTCAGGTTGCAAGAGGTATTAATGCTCGACAATGCCATACAGCATTATTGAAGCTTGTGGGCGAATGCATTTCGTAGAGGAAGGGAAGACGTTATTAAAAACATGGAGCTGGCAGACTGCAATCAGCAAGTGATGATGCGCATGTGAATGCTGTTAGAGAATTGCTGGAAGAACATCGTTGTTGGGACTTGTATTGAACTAGCAAGGGAAATGAAATTACTTCTAAGCAGTGCAATAATTTAACTGCTCCAAAAATGTTTTATTTGTTGTTAATTCAAATGTTGGCACTAATTATTGAATGACCTAAGTATTATTTGCATCTTCAGCAAGAATGTATATTTCTATTAAATTTAAAGGGAGTTGATTAATGACACTAAACAACACTTTTAAATTTTTCTGGAACATGTTTCGGAAAAGTTTTAAAGTAAGTGTTGTTTAGTGTCATTAATCGACTGCCTTTAAATTTAATTTATTATAACAACACTGTTTTCAACACTTCCAAGAAAGGAATGTTTATTTCTGTTACCATTAATGCCAGTGGGTGATCAATTTTTGTAATTATTACCAACCTCTGAAAGTAAAACAACTTTAGTGATAGAATCGACTGGCAGTATTTCAAAATTCTTCACTTGATTTCTATTTTTTGAGATAAATGTTTTCCTCCAAACCATATAATCTATTGATCCATTTAATTGCTTCAATAATTTAACTTCTGGATTTATTTCATGATTAAATGAGCAAAAAAATATTTGCCACAGCTGATTTGTTTGGTTTCCAAATTATATTTGGTCCCTCCAAGTAAATCTGATACAACCTAAATAGTTAAATTGATAAATGCCAGACTTTTTTTTATCAGAAATGCTATCTTTTTTAGAAAGTGTATAATTTCTTGAAAAGATAAGCAAAGTTTGTAACAGATTATTATATATTAATGTAATAACATTCACTATATTAAATAATCATCAAATTGAGGCAGAGTTAACTACTGAAGCAAAATTTGTGTTGCAGGTTAGTGAGTTGAGATATATTCCAAGAGATAAGCTTGATGATTTCCTGCGAGCTGAGAACAAATATCTTACACCTTGGTTCCGTCTGATTGCTCAGCATCAGCTACGAGTCTGGTGGGATAACCTGGATCAGCTCAACAAGTTTCAGAATCATACAGAGATTTGTCGCTTTTGCTGACGTTATGCACTTATGTTCACTGTTATAATGCAGTTCACTGAACTCCACTGGTTACCATTGTAAAGGCATTTTGCGTTTTTGTATTTTATACAATGTTGTTCAAATATTTCATACTTTATATTACTTAGTTTGACCAAAAAAAAAGAAGCAGCTAACCTTTTATAATATGCAGCAGAGTTAATATAATGTATTAGTATATTATATCTAAGTGTTTTGGATGATATACAATAAATTTTCATAGCCTTAAATGTTTGCAGCTGTTTAAATACATTGTATATTGTTGCAATAATTAAATCCCAGGAAATATCTATCTGAAAATTATGTAGAAAATGAAGCTAGCTACAGTGAAGCAGTGAATATTATACAAATATAACAACTTGTAACAAAAACTTCACTTATCTTAAGAAAATGGTGTTAATTCTTCTTTTAACATCATTTTCTTAAGTGAAGTTTTTGTTACAAGTTGTTATATTTGTATAATCTATCTGAAAGTAGACTTTTGCTCAATCAACTAGAGAAGACATAACTACAAACTCAAAAACTTTCTGAAAGTGCCTCTAGTAGTGTTTAACAGTGTAGTATCCCTGAAAGCATTTTATAAAGCAAACTACAAATGTTGTAGCTGCACTTCATTTTTATAGTTAATGCAACTATGACATCTTACAGATACATTTTTACCTTGTTCACTTTTCTTGATCACATGTGTGAAAAACATAATTCTTGCTTTATCTGTTCCTTACCTTATAGAAAAAATTAATGAACTTTATTTTGATTTCTATAAATCTGCATTTCCTACGAAAACAAATGTTGATTACAATGATATTGATACATGCTATTACTATGTGTTTCAAATGGGAAGAGTTCTGCATCGCCACTAGTCAGATGTGTTAGAGCGCTCAACATTGCCACCTCATCCACCTCATTATCCCCACTTTTTCATATTTTTCTCTCTCTCTCTCCACATTATCTTAGACCATGGCACTAAACCTAAGGGAACCCAAACTGAATTTTCCAAACTTTTATAATAATGTAGTTGTTGAAATCACAATTGCAATATGGATATTCACATATTATGCACATATTTAAAATGCTATAATTAGGGGAAGTGGCCCATATCTCATCCCCCGTTTATTTTTTCACATTTGCATATAGCATGTTGAGGTTAGGAACACCAAACAAGTATCTTTTTCTTTTACAAGTCTTCCACTAATCATAACAGAAATACATTTTAAGCATCTTTATAATTAATATCGAAAAGATGCATTAAGGCAAAACTCAACACTTTTGTAATTTTCATAAATACGTTCCTAATTTCGTTCCCCTATTTAATTTTTTTTTTATTTTTTTTTTTTTTTTTGCTTAAAATGGAAGAACAATACAAAAAAAATGTGTAGAACTTGACGTGTTTTATTTGAATAGATATAGTACAGTGAGTTGTGTTTTAAATGTTCATTGTTCAAAAGGATTGTCATAACTTTACTGTTCCAAACAAATGTCACAAAGAAATTTCTTTGCTTTTGGTGATGAGCACTTTTCGTGACACCATTTATAGCACTGCATGCACCTGACCCATTTCTCCCCTTGCCTGTTCGCTGAAAATGAACTGTGGCATAAAAGACATTCGACATCTTTCTCAGCATCTTCATCAGTTGACACATAGGGTATTCAAAGTATAAACTTGAAAGAAGCGTAGGGACAGTGAAGCACAAATTAATACAAAATTGAATCGAGAATATATTGACACATTGCTTCACTCACACTGTTTATTCACAGGACATGTTTCAAGAGCTCTTGCTCCTATCCTCAGCTGATACTCGACTAGTGCAAGTTGTAGTGGTTTCTTCTTTCTCCGTATTGTCAATAGATGGCGTGATGTACTTGTCAAAGATGTCCGGTGGTGGAGTTTCAAAATTCATGACTCTATGACGATTTTTGTTAATGAAGATTTTTTCCCATACGGAAAGGTCTATGGGGTGATTAACGTATTTTATTAGAGATGTTTCCAAATTGATGTCATGTCTAGTATTCAAAAAATGAAAAGCCACTGCTGATTTTTCTGTTTCACCATTTTTAATGTTTCTCATATGTTCTTTAGTTCTGATGTTAATATTTCTTTTTGTTTTTCCTATATAAATTTTAGGGCAAGTTTCACATTTGATCTCATAGATTCCTGGTTTTTCATTGGTAGTGATTGAATTTTTGGGAGGGCCTTTTAACAAATTTCTGATGTTAAACCTATTTTGAGGTGCAAGAGTTATGTTGTGTTTTGAGAAGATTTTTTGGAATTTGTTATAGGCTGATGGGTGGAAGGTGAATTTTTTAAATTTTTTTTTCTCTTTTTCTCCTGTAGGTTCTAGGGTGGTGGTTTCTTTTATTTTCTTAGCTTTGTTGAGTCTGTTAACTGTTTTGTCTACTAAATTTGGGTTGAAACCGTTGGATATAGCTACTTTTTTTATGTGTAGGTATTCTTCTTGATAATCTTCTCTGTTTAGTGGAAAGTTGATCATCCGAAAGATTAAACTGTTGAAAATGGCATGTTGGTGTTGTTTTGGGTTGAAACTGTTGTTCTTAATGTAATTATCACCATTCAAATGGTGATTCACCATTAAAAATGGTGAAACAGAAAAATCAGCTGTGGCTTTTCATTTTTTGAATACTAGACATGACATCAATTTGGAAACATCTCTAATAAAATACGTTAAGCACCCCATAGACCTTTCCGTATGGGAAAAAATCTTCATTAACAAAAATTGTCATAGAGTCATGAATTTTGAAACTCCACCACCGGACATCTTTGACAAGTACATCACGCCATCTATTGACAATACGGAGAAAGAAGAAACCACCACAACTTGCACTAGTCGAGTATCAGCTGAGGATAGGAGCAAGAGCTCTTGAAACATGTCCTGTGAATAAACAGTGTGAGTGAAGCAATGTGTCAATATATTCTCGATTCAATTTTGTATTACATAGGGTATTTCTTCACTGTATCACTTTCAGTTGTAGATTCAACCAGCCTTTTTGATTGCTTTCTACATTTCCTCGAAGATTCTTGCTTTCTGGATGAAAGAGTAAGCGGTTTGTCTGCATTTTCGTCTACCTGAAACATCGTTTTTGCGCCCTTCAGTCTTTTGTATACGGAAGGAGATTCCCTTTCTTCCTTTTTTTCTCCTCGGCTTCCATTACCTGCATTTATGTGGTGTTTCTGTTATCAACTTTGCCGATCCTCCATGTGTGCTATTTGAAGAAGAAATCTCAGGTACTTGTGTAATATCCTTGGGAGAAATTACTGTATTAGAAGGTCCAGCTTCCACCAGAGAGTAGGAGACGTAGAATTAACAACTCCAGGTAGCTCTCGTTCTGCTTCATTGGCACACTGATGCCAACCATGAGGAAAGTCAGCTTCTCCAAATATTTCTGAATTGAAGGGAGCAATTCCAGTTTTCCTGAAGCCACTGACTGCTGTTTGCAAACTTGCTGCACACAAATAGGCTTCTGCAAAAAGTGATGCTATCTGTAGCTTTCTAACCACTTGATTTGGATGGTTAGCAAGCCAGTTTTCAATTGCTTTGGCATAATATGTCTTCAGTGGGGACATGAAGGAAATATCAAGTGATTGCAGCTTGTTTGTGGAGTGGGGCGGAAGGCAAACGATCTCTATGCCCGTTTCTCTTGACCTGTCAATCACATCCACATTCCTGGTATATGAATAGTGGCCGTCCAATATTAAAACCACAGGTTTTTCCTTGGTTGATTTTACAGTTAAAATAAAATGTTCAAGCCACCTCAGAAAATCGGACCAGTTATCCAACCAGATTCTGAACATGCCCCCATTGCACCAGGAGGAGCACCATCCAGCAATTCAACTTGTCAATTTTTCTGGGGAAATATTAGCATTGGTGGAACATATTGGACAACTGCTGACATACAGGTGACTGCAGTGATTGTTGCTCTACGCTCTGCAGAAGAAAGCTTCTGTATCTGTCTTTTTCCCTTTGCAGAGACTCTTCGTTGATTTGTGTTGAATAACAGAAATACCAGTTTCATCAACATTGAAAATTCTTGATGGATCAAAATGTATTTTTTCAAGTTGTGGCCTCAGATTGGAAAAAAAAAACCAGATTTACATTTTCTCGGGTAAAACCTTGAATTCTGGCCAGCGAAAGATTTTCCAGTTTTCTCATGCACAAGGAGGGTTTCTTTTAAAAAACAAATGTTGCCATTTTCAACCTGCTTTCTTTTTGTCATTGCTAAATGGATGCGGAAGATTATTTCGTATGGCCAATTGGTAGGCCATCCTGGATAGGTCAGCAGCTGTTAGACCGTAGAAGCTATTTTCCATTTCAAAATAACTGAGAAGTAGATTTTCAATGTTGGTTATCAGGTCAGAGGGTCTTCCTATTTTCTTGTTGATCATCTCTTCTGGGGAAAGGGCAGATTTAACATAGTCTTTCAATGTGGCTCGAGGAACATTAAATGTTTTAGATGCTATTTTATAACCCATCTTTCCCTCTCTGACCAGCTTCACTCCTTCTGTCATTCCTTCTTGACTCCATGCTTTGCATTTTACCATCTAAAATTACAAGAAAGCGCAAAGTTGTAAAGTCTATATTATTTCTGTTTGATGTACATATCAGAAAATATAGTTCCTAATTTCGTCCCGGGACGATATTTGGTGCAAGGCATGGAGACGAAATTAGGACCAGTGACACTTTCAAATATGGCGGATGTTTTTCTTAGCCAGCGCGCCAAATTGAATTGTTGCGAATTTTCCCTTAAAGTAGATATTATAAAGAACCCTGATAAAGAAATCGTCCAGCATTTACTCACCTTAGATGACAGAGTTGAGGAGCGAAGTTCTGCAAATATTTATTTTCACTTGGTTAGAACACTGAACTGTGTCTTGAAATTAACAGAATCAAAAATCGAGGCACAGTTCAGGAAATTCACATATTATCCCAGAGTGCATCATAAATTCAACAAGATATTCAAGAAGTACAACATCACCCTAGCCCTAATAAATAAATTCAGTTTAAAAAACTTATTATACAACAACCTGAAAGACCCAGAAACTGAAAACAAGAAATCAGGTATATACAAAATCAACTGCTCAGACTGCAATAAGTTGTACATAGGAAAAACCAAAAGAAGTTTACATATTAGATTACAGGAACATATGAGATGTGTGAAATACAAACAAATAGAAAAATTGCTAATTATAATTATAAAAAGCAAACAGTATACTTTAAATTTTGAATTGCCGCCTGAAAACTCTCTTTGGAAGTTCATCTCACAGACAACAGATGCCGCCACAGACAACCAGCTCACTTCAGGAAACCACGGATCCAACCAGTCGGATAACCGCTGACGTTGGGGACAAATCGTTCTCCGAAACATGTCCAAGTAAGGATAATTTAACTGATGTTTGTGTTTGAATTACTGACTCATTACTTTCAAATGTTACATACATCACTGTTTCTAACTATGAATATATGAATTAGGTTTGTTTGCATCATTCAATAATCTAAAGTAACAAATACAACAGGGATATGTATATTTAACTGGTACCTCATAGTGCACATTTGTACATTAATTCAAATTGTAATATGACTGTATAATTTATAAAGAATTGGTAACCTGAATTTTCATTGCATAGATGTGGAGTTTTGGTATTACTTTGTTGCTGGTTTTATTCACATTGTCATTAACATGGGAACTATCAGTATGCTCGTACCTGTATTCCCTTGAGAGTTTGATGGCATCATCTCTGCTCTATATGGGATCTGCGCACCAAAAGCTGCTGCAGAGTAGAATCGCAATGCCCAAAACTGAAGCCTGAAAAGTGCCTCATGCGACCACTTGTAAGTAGCTGCTGGACATCCCTCATCAGCTCTGTGCTGGTGCTCCTTAAGTATGCCTGTGTGTAGATGGTTCCCTCAGGGGTAAACAATCCCTCTCGTACAATGCTGTGTTATGCTTATAAGTTCCTACATATTCTGGACTCATTTTCAGGTTCTTCCAGCTATATGCCGCACCTAATTTTTGGCACACAGGCCTCACATAGAGCAGAGATGATGCCATCAAACTCGCAAGTGAAAATAGGTATGAACATAGTGATAGTTCCCGAGTAAGTATATAAAAAATGTTAAACTGTCAGAAAATTCTGCCAGAATTTCATCATTAGCATTGAATTAAGCATTTGTTCTCAAGCACATTGTACTTGAATGAAGTGAATGATTATTGTGAAAATGGAAACTGGAATTCCGGTAAGTCTGTAAATCATGAATTTATTTTTATATTCTGGGCATATAACCTGTAGGTTGGTAAATGTATAAAATGATTAAATTTTAGGATGAGACGATTAATGACACTAAACAGCACTTTTAAACTTCCCGGAACATGTTTTGGAGGCTACTTTCCTCCAATGTCAACCGGACATCGACTCATTGACAATGGTTTTAAGTTGACAATGGTTGACAATGGAGGAAAGTAGCCTCTGAAACATGTTCCGGGAAGTTTAAAAGTAAGTGTTGTTTAGTGTCATTAATTGACTCACCCTTAAATTTAATTGATTACAACAATACTGTTTTCAACACTTCCATAAAAAGAAATTAAAAAAGAAGCTAAAATGATGCTTAAATATAGCTCAAGAACCATTATGTTGAGCTATCTGTAATTTGTCTTCTGAAAAGATAAATCTCAAAAGTGGAAAGGGGGCTTATTCAAGTATCTTGCATTAACCAAAATTTAAACTCAAGTCTTTTTAAATGCGCAGTAGACATGCTACCCTATACAGTGTAGATCTATCATCAAGCTAAATACTGCAGAACTGCATAACAAAGATTTGTCAATATTATTGAATGAGTTTCAATATATGAACCTTTTGCCTCCATGCATGAATTTATAACTTAATTTGTAAAGAAACAAGACTTTCATGAAGCTCATATTAGAAAAGTAATAATGTTGTTTCTGTTTACTGATTTGTGTATGCACAACACTGCTAAAATATGTTTGCACAATGTATTGTAAGAAAAGATCACCATCATTGTTTCTCTTTGTATCATTTTTTCGTTCTAACACTTTCATAGTTTTATATCATATATTATTAAGGACTGACTCAATTGCAAGGGTTGCTTTTCTTAACTGCTTATTTGAATTAATTGATTCAAAGAAAGAACCACCACTGAAAATCTGATCATCTGGCAATGCTAGATGTAGTCTAATGTAGATGCCCCAAATTTGAGACATTTCTCCGTTCATGACATTCCAACATCTCGGTTGTTAAAAACTCAATTAGGCTTCATACCAAAATTTGAAAAAGCAAATTAGAATTAACACTGAAGTAATGCAATAATTAAAAATAGATAATCATTTAATTATTTTATAGTAATTATACAAATTTAATGAATTTCAACATTCCATCAGAAGAAAATATTTTATTCAGCCTCATTGAATCGTCACCAGATATCTTATCTCTGGAAAATAATCATCAGTTTGAACACCAAAGTGTTAACCATTTTACAACTTCCTAATGTCTTCAAGTGGAGGCAAAACATTGAAAGAAAATTGAGGTATCTGAAGTACAGAGTCTTAGTCGACTTATTGTAGCTATAATTTTGAACTCGTGCAGAAAGTTCAACAACTTTCACTGTATGTGAAATTCTCAAAAATCAAGAAGATCTAATCTCTAAATACTGAGAAGCAAGAAGATTGATTTCAGTATCAGATTCTGAGCATTAGACACACACACAAGCACACCCACACACACAATCTCAATACTGAAAGCTTCTGTATCTTGTGTTATCCATTAGCTTTGGACCTCTCCTTTTAGTCCTCTGGTAGAAGAACACGAATGTAGTGAATAAACCAGCATTCTCCTTAATAGTTCATAGTTTAACATATCAACATTAAGGCATATCATTTTTTGTTATAGCAACCTTATTGTCAGATGTGGGCTTGTGTAATGAAATCTCACTGATGCTAACACAATAAAGGTCTTGTTTCTTGCAGCGTTTACAAGTGTAGTTTTTATAAACTAAAAATTTAACTAAATACAAATTCTTTTTTCATTTATGGAGAGCAGATTATTAAAGTTTAGAAAACTGAAATCTTAACTCCTTGTGTCATTCTGTATAAGGTGTCCCTTAATGAATGTAACTTTTGTTTTAATAATAATACATATTATTTATTTGAAAAGGGCTAATATTAGTAACTCAATATAAAGCACAAACATTGCTGTTAAACTGGGAAGGGGGAATCTGACAAGGTTCTTCATAGCTTTGCTGGCATGCCTTCACCCTGTTGGCAAAATTTTCTTTGACTTTAGAGCAAAATGTCAGCTTAATTTCACCTGTGAAGCAACTAATTTCTTCCTTACGTTGGGTGGTTAACAGAACGTCGAAATAAACACAAGATTTTACATACCACCATAAAAAATTGTCACATGGTATAATAGATAAGCATGAAATCTTTCAGCAAAGTAGCTATGTTGAACACATAGTTAATCACACCATCCTGTCAAAATCCTATTTACATACAATTCATGTCATTTGCAGCCATAAAAATTGTTATCAAATTGGGATGGTCATATTCATTTTTGCCACTGCTTTCCAGTCTCGTCTTCAAAGCATTCTGGCCCAAATAGTAACCCATTATGATGGTGACTTCTCACATATGTTACAAGGATTTTCCTTGTCCCAAATTTGGAAATTTTGTTTATTCAGGACTATTAAGCTGTATCATCACAGAATTGTCATATTTTTGTTTCCTTAACATTCAGTCGTAAATGTTTAAAGCTGTAAATGGTTCATCAGCTTCCGCTCTTGTGTTAGTTAAATCCTAAAATCATGACATCCAGCTCTTTTTTAAAAATTCTCTGCAAACTGTTTTTTGGGATAGACAGTTGGATACTTAACAGTAGGATGGTTCTAACTGCCAAATTCATGTAAAAAGTGATAAGTGCTTTGAAAGGTGCAGGATACTAGGGAGCATTGCATGTGAAAAAGCCTAAGGACATTGAGATTTTCAAGAGGTTAGAAATGCCACTACCAAATGGTAATAGTGCTAGTTCCCTTATGATTTCATAAGAATTTAATTGTTTATTGTAAGTGATAATTGTATGCATAGACTTTCATTCTCTTCTTTTGGTGAATTACTGCTTTTCAAATTATAAAGTATGTGTATAAATATTGCTTCATATGAAATGAAATGAGTAGTGTTTAATGTCTGCTTTTACTACATGTGGCACTGCCGGCGCTGTCATGATATATGAGATGAAGATGGAGCACCAGTGAACATTAAGAGGTGAATACAAAATATTGAAGGCTAAAGGTTTAGCCTATGAAACTTACACAGAAAAACTAATGCAGCTAAGAATCCTCTCTCAGCGCTGGTAATATAAGCCTATCACCAACTGTGAAATCTAAATAATATATGGTTGCTGTTGAATGTGTACATATCTTCAGTATCCTCTACAAAACATGATGTTTTTATTGTTCTTTCTTATAGGTATAATGCAAATGTAGATTAAGAAGCAGTGAGCTGATGCCTGCATTGAAAATAGATTTGTTTTCTAAATTCTATAAGCAGGATTACTCAACACAGGGAACAGTTGAAATGATGCTCAAATGAGTCTGGGGTCCATGGAGCTTAGAGTTACCCAACATTCGTCTATCAGGATAAGGGAAAACCCCAGAAAAAACCTTATCTAGGTAACTCATCCTGACCGAGATTTGAACTCGGGACCTCTTGAACGTGAGGCAGACATGCTACCATCTACACTACTGAGGCGGGCTAGCCGTATATAGGCTATACCATGGCCAACTTGCTGTCGTTATATTAAATTCTCCATTTGACTCGTATATTTCTCCAGTAAACCACTAGGGGCTCTCGCATTTGAGATCCACCGTTTGTGGCGACTTACTATCTTACTATCGTAAATACTTAAGTCTCAGGCTTCATCATTTAACTCTTATTATTTTAGTTAATTGATGGAAATTAGTAATTTCTTCACATTAGGCGTATATAGGCTAAGATTTTTGATAGAGTCAACTTGAAAAATTCAATGCCATGGCTGGGATTTGGGATTTGACCCACGGATCTCCTGGTTTTCGTCCAGTCGCTCTTACCCATTGAGCTAGCATGGCCAACTTGTTACCAACACTTGAGAAATCAACACTTGTAAGAAAAATTAAAAATCTTTCAGGACAAGTTTTGCAATACTTTCATCGTATCCTCAAGTGACTTACCAGACTCATGAGGCTGTTGACTCGTCAGACACATTTTATCTGTCAAAAATAGCATACAGTCATCAACCGATTTCTGCATAACATTCATGTACTTAAAATGTAGTTTCAAAATCTGGAAGCATAGATTTGTACTTTGTACTACATACAGTAATAGAGCTGATGATGCGAACAGTAGTTCGCGAAACATGTCCTCAATATAGGTACGTAAATGAAGCTGATGTGTAAAAAATACGACTCATCTATAATTTAATATATATTTCGCTTCACTGTGGTGTTCCAATACAGTAAAATTTTGATACATACAGTAAGTTGGGGAAACATTTCTTCTACCCAAAAATTTGATAATGAAATTTCAGTGAAATATGTGTTAGAGATCACTTAAACCCAAAAAAAAAAGGCTGTGTGTATATATGTGCACATGTGTGTATATGTGTTGTTTTAACTCTTTATTTTACATGATGCTCCATTACAAGGAAAACAACACCACATAAGATTTAATAAAATTAGTACAAGGTTATTAATTTCATGCATTCATTTGATAGACTTAGACAAATTCTAGAGGAAAAGAGAACTAATTCAGCAATTGCATATTATGTGTGTGAACAGCATAACTCTAAAACAAAAAATTGTTTAAATATCAAAATTTTAAGTTCAGCATCCTCCAGGGATATGGCAGCAAGGTTTTTCAAGAAAATCTCCCCCATCACAGACTACCATTTACAGAAATATATATAATTCTTATTTTCACAAAAATGGCTGTAATGATTTTTTATTAAAATACCATATGTTTAAAATATTTTGATGAAAAATGTAATGTTTAAATTGCAATTTCTGGAAATGTTCGCAGAAGTCATCTTCATTCTGGCTGATTTTTACATAACTCAGAAACATTGTCACTTAGGGCATCTGCTCTGTGCAGAGTTTACCTTTTTGTAACAGCTGCATGCCAGAGGAGTGCAAGTTGGGGATGCCAGGGGTCAGCATGCAAGTTTCCAGACCGTAAGGCAACTACTTGAACTTTTAGGGACACAATGTTTCCATCAGGATAGCTATTCAGTAGGCATCATTAGGCTGTGTGCACCCCGGACCAGGCCTCCTAGTGGGGGAAAAAATTCCATGCTGGTATCAGAGATCAAACCCAGGTTCTCCGTGAAATGAAATGTGTAGTGTTTAACGTCCGCTTTGACTACATACTGCACTGCAGGCGATGACACTGATGATACATGAGATGAAGATGGAGCACCGGTGGAATGAGATGGTGGGGGAAACTGGAGATCCCGGAGAAAACCTGCCCCAGCGCCATGTTGTCCACCACAAATCTCACTTTGCAGTCGCCTGGGATCGAACCCGGGCCACCTTGGTGAGAGCCAAGTGTCTAACCAGTGAGCTATGGTGCTGCCTGGTTCTCCGTGCCGGAGGCAGGCATGCTATGTGAAGTGGAGGGAATTTTACTGTGTAAAATATAGGTCTCATTAAAACATAAAATTTGTCATTTGCGAGTGCAATGTGTGAAAAGTGCTGTGCAGAAGTGCTTGGGGGACAAGTAGAGTGGAAAATAGGAATAGAGAAATGAAGCAGTAACAACATGATAAAGCTCCCAAGGAGTTGCTTGCCTTTGGAGACTTAAGTAGGAGCTCGTCTCTGTGAAAACAGGAAACATTTGCTCTTATGGGATGTCTATGGGCTAAATTTTTTTATGGAGTGAACCATTTTATAGATATTAAAAGAGATTTAATTTTCAATACTTGAGGTTGTTATTCATTTTTGTATCTGTTGGACATGCAAAGTGAATGGAATTTTAAAAGTATCACATTGTGACCAGTTGTGCTCTTAAAAGATTTAACTATAGCTTAAAGCCTAATATTTTCTCATACTTTATTAGCAACAAGAAAATTAGCAGTAAAAGAATTTTTGCAAATGTTTGTCTTGATTAACATAAAGTATAGGAATAGGCATTTATAGTCGTTTGTACAAGAGTAAAGAAACTATGAATGTGATGATGTATGTCATGTGAGTGGTGTATATCAGATTTTGATGTGTTGCTCAATTTTAGCAACAATTTTAGTTGCAAGCCTGGATTGAAGCTGTAAGATGTCAACACCTATACCAGAAGTTCTATTTGACACATTTTCCCATGTTACATGCACCTCCTTGGCACAGTTCGCTAACACCTTGGATTTGTGGAGTTAGTTCGCAGTCTCCTATTAGTTATTCAGAGACAGGCCTATGGGCCTGACATAGGTACTGATTGCCCAGGAGAAAAAGGTAAGCTAGAGGAATGTGCAACATAATCACTTTTTCTGTCTCCTTGGGGTGTATGCTCGCATTCCGAGAATGACAAGGATGGAAGGCTTGTTTAAAATACACAAGTGTTGTCACATAGCTCACCTATACATAGAACCTATCACTGCAACAAATATTAGTTCTGGCAGCATGGGTGACTCATATGTACTCTCATTCCCTCATTTCCTAGTAAACACACCCACTACCAAGCTCCTCTGCCCTTCATACCCCTCTAGCTTTCTTGTCGTGGGCATACAGTAGTCAGTCGACTCCATCAGTCAGCTGCCGATAATTCACCACCTGCAGATGCATCCGTTACCCACTTAGGGTTCCACTCATATGGCTCGCCGCTGCAAATAAGTTGGTGGAACACTTGGATGTTTAAACTGCAGAAATTTGCATACAGGAACTGTATGGTGATACAGTAATTGATGAAAGAGGAATGATTGACAGTGGACGAACAAATATGCATGAGGAAATTCGACTTGAACGTCTGGCAATCATCACCTGATTGAAGAATCAAGAAAACAAAATTGTACAACACTGACATGTAAATCTAGAATTAGGTATTTCCTTCCTAGACATCTCTCTCCCTCTTTTTGTGTCAAATTGCATTGGAATGCCTTGACTAATGAAATGATGCCAGCCAACTATGGGATTCTAAAGCTCGTGGTTAGGAAATGGTTAAATAATGATGATAATGATAGGAGAAATAGAAGTCAATTTGTAAGTTTTCTTTAATGAAACATTTGTATTCAATGTATTCCAGCCAAACGGCCATTTCATGGATGACCGTCATTTATATTACACAATCAAGCGATTTATGGTAGTACTGCTTATATTTTCTAACAAAACGTACCTATTCCCCCCCCCCATTTATACCCCCGCCTTTAACTACAGTGGTCATGCCTCGATGGTGTGGTGGCAAGGTCGAATCTCGGTCAGGGTGAGTTATCTGGATAAGTTTTTTCTGGGGTTTTCCCTTATCCTAAAAGATGAATGTCGGGTAACTCTAAGCTCTATGGACCCTGGTATCATTTGAGCATCATTTCATCCATTCCATTCATCGTCCGATATGACTTAATGTTGGAGGACGTAAATTAAAAAAAAAACTGCAGTGATCATATCGGCGGACGTTCTCCTTTGGAAGATATCGATGGTGTTAACTCGTAATCGTTGGGTTGTATCACTAGATCACACACACATTCACACGCTCCCTCATACTTCCAGACTCTGGGGAGGATGGGGAAATCATCTTGGTTGGAGAAAAATCCCCACACCCAGCCGGGAATCGAACCCGAGACCCCTAGTACGACAGGCAGGTGCTCTACCGACTGAGCTACGGGGCCAGACAATACCTAGTGTTCTTTCTATAGGAGTGAAACATTTATTTTTCTGTAAACACAGCTGTTCAAGAGTTGCCCTTTTTCATCGTGGGACGGAATCCGGCCCAGTCACAGATGTTCCCCTTTATAGTAACTAAATTGTTTCCCTCCACGAAATGTTTCTTTCTTAATTCTCGAGAAAATGTCTCGGTCTGCACACATTGAATTGTGAATTTTAAGACCCTCGGGCATATTTAAAATAGGAAACCTACTAGTCCTCAACATACTGTAGTGAAGTTCTTAACAAATCTTATGTCCTAAGTCCATGGGGTTATTTTATGTCTATGGGGTTACCAACAGTAGCTTTACATGACTAATTAATACGGTACATTCATGTTTACAAATGCTTTCCGCGTTTACTAAATTGTTTCAATGAAGGGTACAAAGACACGCAACTTTAATGGCTATCGGAAGCGAAAATAAAAGGTAAAGTGCTTTAACAAATGAAGATACATAACCTGGATTATTTTTAAAACACCAAGAACCGCTTAAAAGGAAAATACACAATATGACCTTCAAATAACCAAAAAATGCAGCATTGGAATAAAAAAAAGTAAAAGCTGGTATAAACGCATGTATTCCGTGAACGTAGATGCTTACACAGATATTAATTGCCAGTATTATCTGCTTTGCTTGATAAGTTTTTTGAATTAATTACGTAACTGATAACTGGCAAGCAAACAGATGACTTTATTGCATTATAAAGAGATAAAACCTTCGTAGCCTACTTTCACTGCACTGCACCACACCGAAGACGTAAAGATGGAATTCCTGCTTGGAGGAATTGCCGCTGTCGGCGCCGGTTTATTTACCAACCCTCTGGACGTGATAAAAACTAGATTACAACTTCAGGGAGAGCTGCAGTCAAGGGGAGTATATACGGTCCATTACCGCGGTTTCTTCCACGCGTTTTATGCTGTGGCCAAAGCCGACGGAATATTGGCATTGCAGAAAGGTTTGGCACCAGCACTATGGTTCCAGCTGGCCCTCAACGGCACGAGACTGGGCATGTATGATTACGCCGAGAGTAGAGGGATGACGAAAGGTAAAGACGGGCAGGCCTCGGCAGTACGAAGAGCCCTGGTGGCAGCAGTCGCAGGATGTGTTGGCAGCTACATTGGCAGTCCATTCTACTTGGTAAGTTATTTTCTACTTCTCGTGGTTACGTAGTTGTTATGCCCAGGTTTATAAGTCATTTTCTTTAAAAAAAAAATCTTACTATTTATTCTTTCCTTCTTTGTTTCTTCCAAGAAGAATGCTTTGTTTGCAGTAGATGAAAACAAGTTTATTGACTTAGTTTTATAAAAACTTAAAACAACAATTATTTGGATTTTCCTCTGTTAATTTATATATATATCATAAACATGTATCAATTTATTTTAACAAGCTGAGATGTGTCATGATTAGCACTCTCACCAAAACCATTTATCTCTCAAGTTGCCCTAACAACAAAAATAATAATCAGTAGAATGTTACATGTTTATGCCATCCTTTATTTACTGTGACTTTTAAGATATTACTTAAGCATACTTATAGCTCAGAAACGGCAACACTCACAATGAGTTAGGCATCTTTCATAACTCTGTTCTTTGTTTTGTTCCTTTTTTTTTTTTTTTTTTTTTTTTTTTTTTTTTTTTTTTGTAATTTACGCCCTCCAACGTTAAGTCATATCGGACGATGAATGGAATGTGTGAAATGATGCTCAAATGAGTCCGGGGTCCATGGAGCTTAGAGTTACCCGACATTCGTCTTTTAGGATAAGGGAAAACCCCGGAAAAAACCTTATCCAGATAACTCACCCTGACCGAGATTCAAACTCGGGACCTCTTGAACGTGAGGCAGACATTCTACCACCACGCTACCGAGGCGGGCTATTTGTTCTGTTAGTAGTGTTTAATACTCACTCTGACAACATAGGGTAGACACTGTAAAATATGAAATGAAATAACTAGGATATGAAGTTTGGGAAGGAAATGCTCCAGGTCTAAAATTATGATACCTCCTTTTTTTTTTGTTCCATTTATACACCATATCAGTCATATCGGCAGCCATTCTCCTTTGGAACATACCAATGGTGTTAACTCGTAATCGTTGGGTTGTACCATTAGATCGTGCACACATTCACACCCATTCATACTTCCAGATTCTGGGGAAGATGGGGATTCATCTTGGTTGGAGAAAAATCCACACCCCCAGCTGGAATCGAAACCAGGACCCCTAGCATGACAGGCAGGTGCTCTACCGACTGAGCTATGGGACCAGCCCAGGTACCTCCTTGTCATGAGCATTGTGACAAACCTTGAAAAACTTTAGTAAGGGAGTATGGTCCTGACGACATTTGACCTGCTGTTCACAAGTCCATGTCTCAATGACCTTGGTCACTCACACAGTATGTTTCTTTGTTAAGATTTGTAAACTTGTGCATATCTGCAAATTTAGTGATGCTGATTGCAGAATGCACGTTTGTTAAGATTACATTTAGTAATTTTCCATAGATTAAAGAGCTTACATTCTGTAAATACCTTTGAGTCTATTTGATTATACATAAGCTAGAGTTAAATGGACAAGAGTTAACAGAAATGTGCAAATTGAAACACACAACATATGCTCTGCGTGAAAATTATCACTCGTCTTCAAAAATACAGAAGTGATTGACGCCCAATAGTTTAGGAAGACGAGACCTACATCCATAGTACTCACACAGTTCCCAAAACATGGTGTCCGAAGATAGGGCACAGGTTCTACAGCACTGGTTCTACAGCACTGGTATATGGAATTAATATGGGCAGATGTCAAACAATGGGTTGCTTGCAGAAATATAACCTTTAAAATGAAAAATGTTGAAATGCAGTGCCACCAAGATTTGAGCAAATTAGACAAATAGAATGGGGAAAGGTATTCCATCATGTGGATGGAATAGAGCAGTAGTACTGAAAAAAACATGAACAAACGGAAGAAAGAAGTATAATTAAAAGACAATGGGTGACGAGAGCAGTGACGAGAATGACAGTGATAGTGACTCCACAGAAGAAATTATGCCAGACGTAGAAAAATTAAAATGTGATTTAACTCCATGCTAAGTTATTGTGTGCAAATGAAAAACCTTTCTGAAACTAATCGCATTTAATTTTCTAGAAGCTATATGACTTCCCTGAATAGCAACACATGAAATAAACAATCCAGTGATACTTATAGGATGAAATCATTGTAATGAGATATTGCTGCCACTAAAGGCCAGGAAAAACAGATAAGAGACTTGCATCAAAGCTTATATTTAACTTTTTCAGTGTTCAAGAACCATTGCATGACCTATACTATACCTACACAAATAGGAACAACCTGTACAAATGCTTTAGAGCTGTAAGACCATTCATCTAACTATAAAAAGCTTACTCAACCTCAGCAACAAGCAGCGCAAGCGAAAAAGCTGATTCTGCTCATCACCTCAATGGAAAGCTTTGCACTTTAATTCATTAATCACATTATTAAGTGAAACCCATCACACAAATCAAAGATAACTCCATAAAGAATTAAATATTTATAAAATATAATTAATAAATTATACCTTGCCATTTTAGCATGCAATTTGAGAAATTCAAATAACATCTTAAATAACTACCAAATTACTTGAAAAATTTAAATTGGAATTAACACTGTGAAGTAATGTAATAATTAAAATTGTACAATGAGTTAACTGAGACACTCTGTACTTCACATACTACAAGTTTTCTTTCAGCGTGTTTCACCTCCACTTGAAGGCATTAATTTTAATTACCAAGTTACTGTTTGTTATTGATGAACTGTTTTCACCATTCTGAAGGTTGGACAGAGGCTTACAAAATAAGCTTATAAAGGAAATGTCGATAAGTAAGAAATAAAAGTGTTTGTACTAAAGCTGCATTTCTCTAATGAACGACAGTCATTTAAGCAAAAGAAATTAAATCAAATAGGTTATTAACCAACATATTGATATAACAAAATAACTTGTGTAAAGACTACTTAATATTTTACATTTCCTTAAAAATAAGCAGATAGTAATACATCTTTTAGGTATTTTTAAGTATTTTCTCTAACATGAGGACAGTTCTTTTTGATTTCTCTATGATTTTCCTGTAGCAAGTAGAAAATATACCGTAGAGAGAGAGAGAGAGAGAGAGAGAGAGAGAGAGAGAGAGAGAGAGAGAGAGAGAGAGAGAGAGAACAGCATAACTCAAAAACAAAAGGTCAAATAAGAACTAAATTAGATCAGCATCTTCCGAGGTATAACACAAAGGTTTTCAAATACTTCCTCATCACTAACTTTCCTTTTTCATGATAAATTTATGCTTTTAGTTTTTATTTTCTCAAAAATGGATCTAATGGTTTTCATTAAGAGTCCATGAAGTCCTCTTCATTGTGATTGAATTTTGTATTAATTTTATATCATTGATAAACATAAGAAATAAACAAAAGTATGCCACTCAATGTAAAGTTCATAAAATATATAATTTATTTTCAAATAGTTCTCTTCGTTTTTTCTCTCTTTCTCTTTTTACTCTCATTCCATCCATCCCTCCCTTCCACTTTACCTCCTTTCTTCCTTTCTTTTTTTCTTCATTTTCTGAAGCATTGATTGTACTATCTTTAAATTTTTCCAGATTGAATTGTCAGGTGGCATCTTTAAAGTGTCTTAAAAATATGTAATCCTTAAGTGTGTTCATTGGGAATATAAATTGCACTTTAAATAAATAAATCTTTTGTTTTTTAACGATGCTGTCAATCATCACTGTCATAACAGTTTTGCCGATGTACCATAATTTGGTGCCACAAGAGTACTTTTAAATGCTAGTTAGTTTACTAGCATGCAGTGGCAGCTCATGCCGAAAAATAACAGCATGCTGTGGGAAAAAGTCCATGCAACTCACCTAGTTTCGAAAAATGAAGTCATGTGCTTTTGTTTTCGTCATGGTATAAACAGAATTCCTACTTCCTTTCGCTTTTTGTTCAATTTTTAGATTGGATATTGGTCGCTCAAACATTTTTATACCAATCCTTTCTTCTAATGCTCACCTTGAAAAGGAAGTTTTCTGAAGTTCATTAACTGTGTCCATTATTTATTGGTTAAAGTTTTCGCTACTCATACATTGAATAAAATGAATTTATAACATGTTTCACACTCACACACAAAATAAAGAAAAACTAAATAATGTTACACAAAGAAATACTTGGATACAATGCAAACATGCAAAGCCCGCCTCGGTAGCATAGATGGTAACATGTCTGCCTCACGTTCAAGAGGTCCCGAGTTCGAATCTCAGTCAGGGTGAGTTACTTGAATAAGGTTTCTTCCGGGGTTTTCCCTTATCCTGAAAGACGAATGTTGGGTAACTCTAAGCTCCATGGACCCCGGACGCATTGAGCATCATTTCACCCATTTCATTCATCGTCCGATATGACAAAATGTTGGAAGACGTAAATTTAAAAAAAAAAAAAATGCGAATCACATGCACTTGTTATGGGGGATTCTCGTTATGGTCGCGGGAATAGAGTATCGTGCCAAAATGATAGGTGCATTACAAACAATCTGCCCTGCGATTTAATAACCATTAGGTATTGGATTTGTGTATGTAAGAAGGATGGAATTAGTTTATAGGACTAAAATATAAAGCAATGATAGATTGTTAAAAGATTTTCAATGCATATTCAAGTTCTACAGCTATAATTATGAGTGTTGGTTGCACTGCTTCACAGTGCAGCGAACGATCACCGTGCAACACCCAGATACAGCATGCATTTGTGCGAAAATCTAGGAAACTTAGAACATCAGGGAGGCAAAAGGGGAAGGTTGTACGCATGCGCAATACTGATTACCGAGCTTGCTGGTTCTCAGCACATTGAAGTCATGGATGTGTTCCATTAGTTACGCAGGTGTTTTCCATGCATCAAAAGCTCATTATTGGTCATACTCGATTTCTTATACTTACATTAATGCATTGTTATTTACATGGTATTTTAAAATTTCTACAATGTGATTTATAAAACAGAAAAGAGTGTGCTGCAGCCCCTGCTAGCATGTGACTGTTACTTTTAAGCAAACTTAAAAACCATTTATCTCTATGAGTTTTGAACCACGGCCTTGGGATCAGTAAGTCTGTACCTAACCAACTTAGCTACCCAAAACGACAAAGCTGATTATTGATATGCAATCAGTTTTGTTCTGTTAGTCTGGGTGGCTCAGTTGGTTTGCCACTGGACTACTGAGCTCAATGTCATGGGTTCAAATGCAGCCCAAACCCATGATTAAAATGTGTTTGAAAGCGACAACACCGTAAATTTACTGGTATGTAAATGAACTTCTGTTGGGCAAAATTCCAGCACACGGGTGGCAGTGATATTATCATGAGTATCATTAACAAACAAAATATTTATTTTAGCTTCTATTGTTTTCCAGATTGCAAATTCAACCAAATCCATGTTGCTTAATTTGAAGTTGTTTAAAATTAAAAAAAATTATTATAACACAACATGCACAGAATCACATTTTCAAATGAATGCTACAATATTTAAGGGATTATGAGAAGTTGTAATAGATAAGAGAAAATTGTGTATTACTCGACAGTGCATTGAGGCTTTTTGACCTTTAGCTGACCAGCGCTGTGATGGTTCCGCATCAGGTCTTGTCTGGTTGATTAGAAGAGTGAAATATTAGTAAGTTGATGTACAGTAAGTTACGAAACACAAATAGAGCTCTCAATGCCAGAATTTCAAAATTCATTGCTATTTAACAGAGTTTTTGGATATACATTTTTTCAGAGATTGAAAATTCAGCTGCAGTGAGGAGGGGTTTTACTAAAGTAGCTTCTTATCATGTCTCATGATCGTACTTCTAAAAATGCATGTCAGCCCCAGTTTTTCTGTTTTAGCCTAATATTTCAGGAATGTTCTTTTATCCTCTCACATTTCTTTGGTTTTTTCACATATACTTGTTCACAATCTAAGCAGTGACATAATAGATACAAGATTCATTAAGACTTTGTGTTGTTTTGTCTGGAAACTCCTTTGAGTAATTACTAAAGTAAAGAGGACATTATGATAGCATAACCTCAGCAAAAGTACAAATGTACATAAGTGCTTTCCTTGTTCTTCGAAAGTCATCCTCATTATGTAATTTACTTAAGAAGTCGGCACTAGTAACACTAGCATCACTTTTTTGCTCTGTTAACATGAATTATAGAAGATTTTCATGAAGCACAACATCAGCCTAGCTCCACAGAACAATTTAGCATAGAGAAATTACTTTGCAATAGATTAAAAGATCCTATAGCACATAACAAAAAAGCTGGAATTTAAAAAATGAAGTGTTCTGATTGTAATAAAGTATATACAGGAAAAACAAAAAGATATCTGAAAACCAGACTAAAGGAACATATTAGATGCTTAAAATATAAACAGATGGACAAATCTGCAGTTTTATACCATCCACAACATTACAATAATAAAATTGACAGTCATAGCAGAATTGGACCACATGGAGAATCTTTATTTTGAAACACAAACAACAGTTAATGAATTTTTATTTACTGCCACCAAGTACCCTCTGGAAGTACATTTCACTGCCACATGATGCTGCCATGATACACGACCACCACAGCAGAAATATCAACATGGGTCTGTCAGAGGTGTTCTGAAGATGGGAACACATGTTCTTGAAACTGTTAACAGAGAGTAAAAAAAAGTGATGTTAGTGTTACTAGTGCCAGCTCATGTTAAGTAAATTACATCTTAACACATCACTGTTTCTATCTTATTCCATAGTAATTTCTAGAAATAGAGAAAGAAGTTGTTACTGAATTTCACGGCTCTTTATTTTTATCATTACTTAATTTCATATTTTTTATTAATGATGCCATCAATTGACAGGGATCATATCAGCACCACTGCTGTGCCAGAATTTCATCCCGCAGGCTATTGCTCTTAAGCACACTTAAGAGCCATTGGTCTGGGCCAGATCTGAACCAGTGATCTTGGAATCAGTACACCAGTATCCAACCAAATGAGCTACTCATACCAGTATTTTTATCAGTGGCATGGAAAGCTAATTGTTCAAGTTTGTGGAAAATGTTATAGCAATTGAAACAGAAACTCTTTGTAATATAACAAAGAGTTTCCTGTAATTCAAAGCAAATTGTATGAGAAAAATAAATAATAAGGAAAATGAAATATTCCCACATATTTCCAATATTTTGTTGCTTTACAGCCCATGAACATGAATAAATATTGTAAATGGACATAAAAATATCAATGAAGCTCCTCACATTGAGTATAAATACAATCTAATTTCACTCAATTTCTTCATCAGGAACAAAGAACTTTGTGTGCATTAATAGAATCTTTGTTCTAAATATGTTGGGCCGGTATGCCGTACCACATCAAATTTGAACACGTAAGCGTACCATCTAAATTTGTGAAGCGATAGTTAAAATTAAAGAAAAAATAGTGTTTATTGTTTATTCTTAGTACTAAACTGGAATGGCATCAGCTTTTATATTAGCCATAAAGATTCTTGGTATAACAATGAAGAGTCAGGCGGTACGAACCATGATGCTTAAGTGACTTTTGGTGAGTACCACTTAAACTATTTTTTCCAGTTTGGGGAGTACCGCCTAAACATTATTTCCAATTACAGCACTGTGTATAATTATATAAAAAAGTGATTGTTTATTGTTGATTACCACCTTTATATGAAATTAATAAATTAATTGAATAAAGTTATGAGTAATTTTCATTTGGAATGTTTTGAACGTGAGGTAGACATACTACACCTAAACTACAGAGGCAGGCTAAATTTTCCAGAAATATGTGCTAAGGAAGCTATAAGTTATTGAACATATAGTCAGCAGATTTAGGAAGTTTGTAAATTATAAATATTTTAGGTGTAATAAATATGAGGTTCAGCTGATAAGTTCTGGGCCTCATATAGAGATGGCACTATTGGACCAGTTTGACGGATAGCATCATATAGTTTAACTCTAGACTAGTTTGTATTCATAGTTAGAGGCTAGCTAGTTTAGTTTTTGAATAACAGCATTTTAAACAAGACATATTTAGAGTTTTCACGAAAGTGGAGGATTCAGAAAAACTAGCAGTGATTAAATATATATATTTGAAAGGCTTAATGCCTAAAGAAACCGAGGAAATGGACAGTTATTTCAAAGACTCTGCCCTTTAGTACACAATAATTAAAAGGTGGGTTGCAGAGTTTAAAATGGGACATACGAGCACTAGTGATGAGCCTCGCTCTGGATGCCCTGTGGGAGTTACAGCTCCAGAGATCATTAAAAAATTCATCGTTTAGTACTGGAAGACTGCAGATTAAAGATGTTTGAAATAGCAGAGTCAGTAAATATACCAAAAGAACTTGCAGATAATATTTTAAGTAATGTTTTGGGCTTTCACAAGGTCTGTGCAAGATGGGTGCCACATCTGTTGACACTGATCATAAGTTGCAAAGAAAAACTGTTTCTGTTAAGAACTTGGAGCTCTGCCGTAAAAATTTCTATGAATTTTTGAGACAGCTTATTACCATGGATGAAAATTACATACGTCACTACACTCCAGAAACTAAATCACAGTCAAAACAGTGGATTGTGCCAGATGAATCAACTCCAAGAAAGCCAGTCAATTTTGTTGGCTAACAAGGTTATGGCAAGTGTTTTCTGGGATACACAGGGAATTATTTTTATTGATTACCTGGAAAAAGATAAAAGTATCATTGGTAATTAGTATGCAAGCTTACTGCAATGTCTGAGTGATGATGTGAAAAGAAAAAGACCTCATTTGGCAAAGAAAAAAATATTGTTCTTTTCTCGACAATGCTCTGGCCCATTGTTCAGTCATTGCAATGGGAAAAATGTGGGAATTAAAGTTTGAATTGCTTGAACATCTACCCTATTTGTTTTACAAATATAACAATTTGTAACAAATACTTCACTTAACTTAAGAAAATGATGTTAATTCTTCTTTCTAATTGGAATCGATTTCACAAACTCTTGTCCGCATCTTCAGTCAAAGATGCTTTTTTTCAGTCTGTGACTGAAGATGCAGGCAAGAGTTCGTGAAATCGATTTCAATTAGAAAGAAGAATTAACATCATTTTCTTAAGTTAAGTGAAGGTTTTGTTACAAATTGTTATATTTGTATAATATTAATTGCTTCACGGTAGCTAGCTTCATTTTCTACGTATGCACCCTATTTACCAGATCAGCACCCAGTGACTACCACCTGTTCCCAAACATCAAAAAGTTTCTTGGAGGACGAAGATTTCACAGCAACGAGGTCATTGATGTGGTAAACAGCTATTTTGAGGACCATGGTTTAATTCAATTAGAGATGGTTTAATTCAATTAGAACACTGATAGGACAAATGTATTAGCCTTTCTGGAGATAATGTTCAGAAATAAAGAAACAAGAAATTTAAATGCTTTTTTATTGTTAGACCCAGAAGTTATCAGCCGCTCCTAAAATCTCAAAGTATGTCTTTGCCTATATAAACCACAAAAAATACTGGTATTAGCAACCCCATCACAACATAAAGTATAAAAAATTTCTCAACTGACTGCCAAGTTGTGGGCATATACTATCAAACATGGGACCATATGGAGCTAAGTTGCTCAGTGCATATTGATGATATGGCACACATGTTCCGAATCATCTATCATTTAAACATTGTTCTGCCAGTACATTCAGTTTTTCAAAATAATTCTCACAGGCAATAGTGTGATGCATCAGTTGCAACAGCCTGCATACCCACCCTTACCCCCAGTAAGGATGCAAATTAAACTCCATGGCATTTGTACTCAATCAAAACTAAACATGTATGTAGCTTAAACCAACACGTTTCTGTTTTCCTTACCTCATATTTAGTGCTTGTAAGACCTTAATGCACATTATTAAAACTAAACTGTTCAAAGAGAATGTAATAAATTCTTGCATTGATTAAACAGTAGTATTAATATATTCAAGATATTCTCAGGCTTCAAGCCAGGTGTAAAGATGATTAGAAATGGATGTTTTGGGAGCATACATCTCTCGCGTCATCAGGATGATAAATGCATAGTTCTAAATGTTATTATTTTAGCAGTAATAATAAAAAAAACATGCAAAGGACTAATTACTCAATATAAATTTAACATTAACAGATCAATGATAAAAATGCTGGTATTTAAATACTTACAATAGTAAGTCGCCACAAATGTGTATCTCAAATATGAGAACTCTAAGTGGATTACCAGGAAAATATAATGAGTCAATTGGAGAGTTTAATGTTGCGTTGGCATGTTGCCCATAGTAGCTCAAGGGGTTAAAGTGACTGGATGGAAACCAGGAGATCCATGGTTCAAATCCTGGCTGTGGCATTGAATTTTTCACTTGGCCCTAATTAATTAGTAATAATAGTTATTTACTTGATTCAGACTTTTACAAATGCACTAAAGTATGCACCTGAAAATAGCTCCACAGTATGATCTTATTATAGATGCCAACATGAGAGTAATAAACTCTCTCCAGAACTCTAAGACCTGCAGACTCAAAGAATAGCAAGGTAATGAGGGCTCTCAGTTACGAAGTGCAGCCAAGAGATTTTTTTTTTTTTTAAAGCAAAGGAGAGGAGAAGTTGCAGTCAAAGCTCACAGCTGTGAAGCAGTGGGAAGGCACATCCAAATCATCAGCATAACTAAAATTCAATGATAAGTTGACAGTGGTCACTCCGCATTCAGCACCACCATTATGGCTGCATTTTGGTGTGACACTGACAATTTTCTTATAGAACTACTTTAATAGCAGGTGGGCAAGTCGGGGTCTTCAAAGAAGCAACTTTATTGTCATCAATAACCAAGTATTAGAAACACTGTTTTTCAAATCTTTTTCCACTTTTCAAACTTGCCTTAGGTATAATAGTTTTGAATACATTTTTAGGGGAAAAAAAACTGTAGTGTAATCTGAGGGATGTAAGGTAGAATTGTATTGACAATATTTTCATGTTATTTGCATTCACAAAGATTGTTCGTGAAACATGTCCAGATTAAGCATTTCTCTTAGTAGTCAGATGCCTTAGAGAATTGAAAGTTTAAGCAATTTGTTTTGGTAAACATGCTTCTTAACACTAACTTTAGTGCACTAGAATACTTTGTGAGAATATGATTGCTTAAGCCACTGCAAAATAAGTTAATATTATTATCCACATTTATGCATCAAATACATAAAGTTTAACTGTAAACTCTCTTTCTCTTTATTTTCATTCCATACTTCCCCTTCAGCTTATTTTTTTGTATACATTATAATATTCTTTCCTGTGATAAATGGCTTATTTTTGCTCTGTTAAAATTAAAACACTAATAATTCAGATTAAAAGGCAATAAAGTATTTTTTTGTGCATACTTGATCTGTAAGTTAATCATTGTTAAAACATATTTGTTTGTGTAAGCTAAATTTACAATTTAATTTTCAATTGTCATGGCAACAAGGATCAAGCAGGTCATTGATAGTTAGCGTTTTAATTTTACTGGTCATCAATATTTAGTCTGATGACACCTGGGCATCAATATTTACATTACCAGTAGGGAATGACATAACATCCAACAGGTGTCAACAACAATACTTAAGGTACTAATAGGAAATTATGTAATTCCCAATAGCATAGTAACCCAAAATATAGGTTATTAATGAATTCTTAGCAAAATATTCAAAGCTATGAATTAATTAAGTTCATTGCAACATAGAATAATCACACTATAAGCTTGCTGGAGATGCATATTTTTTAATTTTCTCGTGAAAATATGCCAATAAAACTGTCTCACTAGCATAAATGATAGCATCTTTATCAAAGAACCAAGTTCAGAAATATTAATACAATTTTGTGCTTCATTGTATCATAGTCCTTAAACATCAGAAATATTGTTAACTCTTTAACATTCCTTTCCTTCAACTTGTATAAGTGTTGCACATGCTAGGTGCGCAGCTTCTTGAATAATAATATTGCCCATTTTTATAACATTTTCTGCTTTGTAACAGCCATCAAATATTGAAAGATTCAATTCGGCTTCATTAACAATTAATACATGTATTACTTCAATTAATTCATTAACAAAAGAGGGGACAAGGAGGCTTTGCCCGTATAATTTAGATGCAGTGTTTCATTTGTTCACATTTCACTTCATTTTCTTAATGTCCAATAAAACATGGAACAGCAATTTTGAGTTATTACTGTTTTTACGGTATCTTCAAGTATTGCAAAAAGTAATTGTCTAATAACGAACTCTAAGTTACTTATCAGACATATTCCCAATATGATTCTTGACCTGATAAGTATCACGAGTTCATAGTACACAAATTACTTTTTTTACATGTTAATTTAAATAAATATTAAAGTTAATTCCAGGCCAGAATAATTTGCCTTATAATTGTGAAATAGGGAGGATGCAGCACATGATTCTTAGGAGGCTTTCATAAATGCAAATATAGAACACACTGCTAATTCTTAAGGAGGTTACACCCGTAAGAAGACATTGGTTAATTAAAGCATGCCATTTAACAAAATAAAATAATTTATTTTAGGACCTTTAAGTAATAGGTACATAAAGATCAGTCTTGTGAAGGACACACATAAAAACTATGCATACACTGCAACAAAGATTTAACATTCAAAAAAGGAATGATTCATTTAAAACTTATTCCACCAGACTGTTTTAGTCAGCTTCTTCAATTGTGGGTCCCTGTTTATGAGCTCCAAAATTTTGAACTCCAGATTGTTGACCACAGCTTGAATTTGCACCTCCAGTTCCCTGTTGGTGAATGTTCATCATTATTGGCGAACATGCTCACTGCACCTCCTGCAATGTGTGCTCTAGCTTGTCCTTCTCTGCCAGTGTGTTGTTGTCTGGATAGTTGATTCACAGATCTCTCTGGTGCTCTTCTTGTCTGCCTCATTCAATTTTGCACCTGCTTCGTCAAAAGCCTGCTTTACATGAACACATAACTCTCCAGTGGATTCCTAGCAGCAACCCTCTCTCACTGCTTGTCGTCCTCATGCTTGTAGCGCTCAGCATCTGCCACCATTCTGTCAATCTCCTCTTTGGAGAGTCTGCCTTTGTCATTCTTAATGGTTATGCTGCGTGACTTACCAGTGCTCTCTTCCTTGGCAGACACATTCAGAATGCCATTGGCATCCATGTCGAAGGTCACCTCAATCTTTGGCACCCCTCGAGGAGCTGGTGATATACCATTGAGATCGTAGTTCTATAGAAGTCTTACAATTGTGTTTATTGTAGATACTCTTGGGTGTCAATTTCTGGGTCTGCCATGCCGATGGTTTTATCAAATATGGACAGTGGTCTTTTATGTTTATTATATTCGGTTTCATATGTGCCGAATTGATGTATTAGTACGTTACCATTTTTATCTTTGTGCTTATATACGTTAAAACCCCAAATGACCTTGTTGTCGACGGGCCCTAAACCCCCCCCCCCCCCCCTACGTTAAAACTGAGTTTTTTTTCTTTATAAATTCCTCAACTGAGTGTAGTTTTAGTTCATTGTGCAACAGATTGGCCGGTGCTAACGGCGGTTGCTTTGTAATTATTCTTATTATTCTGTTTTGTAGTGTTTGTAATTTGTGTATGTGAGTTTTTCCTATGTGCTCATGACTCGTACATAAATAGATAATAGGCTGTTCGCGCTGTCGCTCGAACGTTCTGAAAGGTGTGTCAGCAGGTCGTCACGCTATTGGTTGGCTGTGACGTAGTTGGTTGTTATTGGCTGCGCATTACCAGGTCGAAAGAAGCGTCTGCAACCAGCTGTTTTTTTTTCTGTCTCTGTCACAATCACACGTGCTGACAAACTAGCATTTCACCATACATTGCGATCAAACCAAAATTATCAAAACGAAGAAATAATGTTTCTAAATATACATTAAATATAGAAGATTACTGGCTCTATACTTATACGTTGTTTTATTTTACCTTTCTTAACAAAATTGCAGTAATAATTTTAATTAAAATGTTGCTATACCGATATGAGGAATAAAAATAAATCCTGAATTTTATATTCGTGGCATGTGAAGACCCCTTTATTCCTCTTGAGTATTGTATATTCAACTAAAAAGCTGTAGGATAAGACAAAACTTATTTCAGCAAACATGTGTAGCTCATTAAAATAACTACAATGTAACGTCAACTTGACGTGGCATTAGACATTTTCAAGATATTTGTTGTATGACGAGATAAGCACTTTAACTAAGGGAAGGTGCTCTATTCGGTTTTTCCCCCTTCGCAATTGCTTGTTTACTGTGGATAATTTATCTGCTCTTCACGACTATTACTTCTGAATTTAGTCCTATACTACCGATAACTTTTTAACCTGTTTCTTATACCTTGAAATCCTATTTAGCAGATGTATCAAGAGTAACAACTTGAATGGAAGTCTTAACTTTTTATACAAACATATCAATGCAAATAGGCAGAAAAACTTGTATTATGTATTTTATATTAACTAAAACATTTGGGAGATCTCAGTACTAAGCAAAATTTAAAAGCCGTTTCTGGTAAGAGTTTACGTACAGATTTTGGTGGAAGCACCAATTACGCAAATATTTGTTTAGATACAAGTCCATTTCGAGCACAAAGTAGCAAAGGAAGATTCTGGAAAGTTCTCGGCGGGATAAACCAACGATCGATAAAAGCAACTCCTGGCTGGATTCTTCTTGAATTTGAAGCTGAGCAAATTCCACATCCAAGGCGTTTGTGTGTCACCTGTATTTTTATCTTTCTTAGTTGTGATATATTCATCCTGAGGGGAGAAGATGGAAACGAAAGATTAAACAAATCTTTTTTCAAATCCTCTTGTATGGAAAAGCTGAAAAGTCTTCCTCCCTCCCTTCTCTCTTTCTTTCTCTGTCTCTTTTTCTTTCTCTCTCTTTCTTTCCTTTTCTCTCTCTGTCTCCCTTTCTATCTATCGTTCTTTCTCTTGTTCTTTCTTTATCTCTTTCTTTCTCTTTTTTCTTTGTTTCTTTCTTTTTCTCTCTTTCTCTCTCGTTCTTTCTTTCTCCCCCTCTCTTTATTTCTTTTTTCTCTATTTCTATCTCTTTCTTTCTCTTACTTTGTTTCTTTCTCTTTCTTTCTCTCTCCTTCTCTCTTTCTTTCTCTCTTACTTTCTTCCTTTCTCTCTCTCTATCTCTCTTTCGTTCATTCTTTCTTTCTTTCTTTTTTTTCTTTCTTTCTTTATTTCCTTCTTTATTTTCCTCTTCAAATATGGAGCAAAATTATATTTGTAATTGTGCCTTCATGTTCGGTTTTTATGCTTAAGTAAGACAATTTAATTAGGTTTCTTTCCTTTGTAATGATTAGAATATACTAACATCCATATATTTTATCCACATTAAATGTGCATAACATATATTATGCCTAAAGATAATTTTTTATTGCCCTTACAATTTGTGTTTAGCATTGACCTCCTTGTAGTTTTAGCTTACAGTATTTGTGTTACACATGAATGAAAGAAAATTTGCTCTTGTAATATGTTATGAATGCCTGTGAAGCCAAGATGGTTGTTTACGAAAGCAATAATTTGAGATCTTTCTTGTCTTTGTAGCAGTTAATAAAACTAATTTGAAATAAGCTCAGTCTTTATCATAAGAGCTCAAATTCAAGCTTACACCTCTTATAATTCAAAAGTAATAAAAAAAAAGGCCATAAAAGTTGTAAGTAGGGTTTGGAAGTTGATGACAAAAAATTAGAGAAAAATTACCAATAAAATGTCCTTAAATTTAGGAGAACATTATTTTAAAATTTAAAAAAAAATGTCTGTAAATTCTTTTTAAAATTTTAACATTTAAATCTAAAAAGTTTATTTTATTTTTATTAATTATTAAAATTAGAAATATTTTGTAATGTATCCCATACATATTTATATACTAGGAAATCTGTATATATGTAGGCATATCTCTTATTCAGCATTGCAATAAAGAACCACTGTCATTTGTAGGGTTCGAGTTAGAAGGATCACCGGTTGTCTTGAAGAACACTCCTATACTTTGAAAAACTCCTCTCTATTTTAACTAATTCCATGGGCGCAATCTTGAAATGACCAAAGTACTCTGGTGAAAAACCTTCTTTAAAATAACTAAAGTAAAAATGTTCACCTTGCAAATATTTCTCAATTTTACACAACGGCTGATACCCATTTTTTAAATACATTTTCCATTTTCTCACAAACTGCTTGACCAATTTTCCCATTCTGGCATTTTTTAGCTTCGTTTTGAGAAATAAAATGTTAACTTGATGGTGGATTGGTTGCCTTTCATGAGAATATGTCTGTGAAGAATGTACTGACATAACAGTAAGAAAGATTACAGCTCTACTTTCAGCATATCAAGAAGGTTTACTGACCTCTTATAAAACATTTGCTCTTGCATCGGCTAGGTGCTGAATACAAGAGCGAATGAGCAGAGATTGTTTTCAATATAGATAGTACATCTCTTTATGACATCACGAGCTGATATAGAGGCAGTTCCCCCTGACTGCTCCAGAAAAAGCATCACCTGCACACATTTTCATGTGAGAGCAAGTGTTAGTTTTCTTAACATGGGTAAGCACCATCGTTATCTACATTGATATCAATAACTGCATAAACATATACCCAATGACTCTTAGGAGACCATAAGAACACAGCAGGATTCAGTAAGTATCCTCAACAATGGTATTAATGTGAATAAAGTAAAAAAGTGTGTTTAAAATAAAAAAACAGAAAATATGCAACAAAAGGTACATCATTTCCTAAAAAAGGACCAATAGACGTTAAAACTCCCAAAAATGCAAAAAGAAGCAAAATAAAGGTAGTCAATACTGGCTCATTTTTAAAAGAAATGAATTTATATTGCATTCTGCATTGTCCGTGATGATGCAGAAAAAAGATGCATTTCAGCAAGTTCCAAGCCCTAGTTATAAGTCGTAAGAGATGAAAATGGTTTACATTAACAGTATCCATTTTCATATTTCCAAAGTTTTAAACACTTTGGAACTACTGGATTTGATTGCTTAGGTAATTCAAATGTTTGTTATATCATATTACCTATGCTTACTTAAATTGGCACTTGCCCCACATTTATGAAGACAGTTGCTTTTACTAAAAATACACCTTTTTAGCAACCACCAATCATGATGTAAAATGCTTTAATACATTATGCATTTCTTACGATCAACAGTGACTTTTTATTATTCTAGATCCGACCACCACATTTTATTTGTAAAAGTGATTATCTGTATAATGCAAATTGGCATAACACATATTTATCTCTCAGCTCTTCAGGCCCAAATGACCTAGCTGTCTATGGATCATTAAACCCTACACACTCACTCACTCAGTTTTTTTTTTCTTCCGTTCCTGCAATGGTTATATCGGCAGCCGTTCTCCTTTGGAACATATCGAAAGTGTTAACTCATATTCATTGAGTTTTAATCATTAGATCACGCACACATTTGCACTCTCATTCATACTTCCAGACTCTGGGGAAGATGGCGAATTATCTTGGTTGGAGAAAAATCTCCACCCCCAGCCGGGAATTGAACCCAGGACCCCTCGCACAGCTCACTCACTTTTATCAGCTTTTGAACTTGTTAAGTTCAAACTAGCAAATAACACATTTATGGCTGATGTGATTTAATGTATAAAACTTTACATAAAACTCACCCTTAATTAAAAATTCAAATAATGCCTTAGTTTATACCAATCTACACTGTCAGGGCATATATGGACTGAACATTTATTAAACTACTGGGTTGAGTGATATATTTATTTCTTGTTCATTACTCTGAGAGGTGGCTCAAGTGATAACACTTTGAATTCATTTTTGGGAGGTCATGGATTCAATCCTCTGTGATCACCAATCTGGCCAAAAGTTCTTGCGCGATTTTCTGGTTTGGTCACTAGGAAAATACTGGGTTGGACACTTTCCTTTCCACGACTTTTCTTCCCTACATTTCATTTCACCTTCATTTCAATTTGGGCTTTTTAAGATCAGAAGTATTGGCAAAGCTCTGCTCTATGGGTACTTGTGCACTGTAACTTTCTACTATTCTTGGCATAGGGTAGCATTGTTGTCACCTATCCTAGTAGGGAGGGGGGGGTACAGTGTCAAAACTCAGCAGCAATTGGCTGCAGAAAGAAATCTGGTGCTGAGATGAAAAATCTCCAGCTCGGTTAAGGACTTCCGCACTGTCTTGCAACCTTAACATTGATTCTGGCATACTTAGTTTGTTCCCATCTCATTTCTTCCTCCCAGGAGTCTCACATACAATTATTGGTTTGTGAGGAAAATGTGGGATACCGCTACTTGATCATTTATTGCATATATTACTTCCAGTCTTAGGTAACTATTAAGTGGTGACAGATTTAAGCAAATAACAAAATAGACACTGTAAAATAGGCATTAAAACAAAATAAACTGGAAGAAATACCTATGTCTTCTCTTCTATTGCTTCTTTCTGAGTTTTGTAGCTATTCCATTTGAGAAACCACATATTAAGGCAGTGACTTAATGATGAATGTTGGAGGTCATTGCAAAGGTATTGTAAGTGCCATAAGAGAAGTAAATGTCACATTAATAAACTACACATAACTGCAAGAGAACTAACTATTCCTTGTACTACATGACAGAGTATTGAGGTATATTGACCTTCAGTGGCACAGCACTGTATTTACTTGTTATCTTGTGTATAGAGGATCATATGTACCTGGCATACAGTAAATGACAAAACACAAATAGAGCACTTAGGATCTCTGTGTCTGATATGAAAGGTTAGCCAATTAATTATTATGTATGCAAATGTAAATTACCATTGCAGTCGCCCATTTGTTGCATGACACAAGGGATTTTGACTCCCTCTTATTTCTTTTTGTCACAATATCCAGTCAAGTTATCTAGATTTCTAACACCTACCAATGTATAACACATTGCTGTCCAGAAGGTATTGCATCTGAACAGAATGTACAATGACTCGCTGAGTAAGTACGATAAGCTCACATTCCTTGTTACACAATCTTTCCAATATGCTTCCATGCTTTGCCATATAGTACATTTAAAACAGTAACAATGATGATGATGGTATATTATTTCATTCATCTCTAAATTGGTGCAGCACAATATGTTAAAGAAACTTGCAATTTTTTGCAAACAAAGAATCCATTACTTCACTCACTTTCATTTTGTTCTTTCACTTTCAGTATACAAAATAATGAGTCAGTTTATTTTCTCTTACGTATGATGCTATACATAAGTGATTTGTAATGATCTCTGTTTGGTAAAGAATCATTCAGCAAAGCCACGATCATAAATAGAGAAATAAAATGAAGGTGTAAACTTCTGAAATTCGTGACACTTAAGCATAGTATGTGACTATGAAGAAGTGTACTACTAGTGTGTTGTCTTTTAACTCATTTCTGCTTTCTCTACTATGTATAGTAATTAAGGGATGTATTGTATTCCACTTAAAAACTCAATACCAAGATTTCACAGAAATATATGTTTTAAGATTCTCTGAATTAAAAAAAAAAAAAAAACAAGAAGCATTTTTATAAAAAGATATTCTGCATCTTCTAAGCATGTGGTACAAAGTTTTACGAGAAAACCCCACCACCCCAGTCATCCCTTTGTATGGAACAGTTTTCAAACCTGTTGATTTCCTCAAAAAAGGCTAATATATTTTAATAAAGTACTGTGTATTTAACACACTTTTATAATAAAATGAGATTGTCCTCAGTATTTTTCTTCATTTTGGATGACATTTACTTAAGGTAAACTGTAGATAGACTAAATCGTACAAAAAATGTGGATATTAAAAGATACAATTTAAAGTGAACCTTTTTTTTTAGATATTCCTTGGTATTTGAATTTTCTAATATGTACTTAGAGTTTTCTCTAATAATGTCCTACTTTTTGCTTATCAGAATCTGGTCACCCTAAACTAGACATTATTATTATTATTTTAAGAGTTATATCGGCAGAGCAATGTAAATTAAAGTTCCTACTGGTGCAATAAATGAAAAGGGCGAGCGTATATTCTTAATTTTCAGAGGAAATGAACTGGGGAATTGTGAGAAAGGCGAGGGAAGCACTTTCGGAACATGGCGTGGACGGTACAAAGGTTGCAACAAGTAACGAAGCGGTAAACCAAACGAAAACACGTGCCAGTCGGAGGGAAAGAAGCCACCAAGGTCAACAGCTGACCGTGAGGATGACGTCACCACGAAGGAGAATCCCAGCTGACGAGAAGATGACGCAACAAGCGACAGAGCTGGCACGTACCGGGGAACAGGACTCAGAATACTCAGCAAAACATTCTCTCGACACCTGGTGGAGTTGGATCAAAATTGACCGAGCGGGAGGCTCAGACGGTTTCATCTGTAGCGCGCATTCAGGAGGTCTGAGTTCGATTTGCGTGGCCGACTTAACTCTTTTGGGGGGGCTTTCCCGGGTCGCCAGGTGAATGCTGGGTAGGTTAATTACATTCCCGAATGTCCTGTCTCTCCACTTCATTTCAATTCATTTCTCATTTGGTCTTTTCTTCTCTTAGTGTAGGACACAGTCCTGTTCATTTATGGTCTTCTACCCCGTATGCCATTTTAGGTGTCGGTGAGGGAGCCACATCTATGGGTCAGAGAGAGAGAGAGAGAGAGAGAGAGAGAGAGAGAGAGAGAGAGAGAGAGAGAGAGAGAGAGAGAGAACCAGGGATGGGTGATCAGCCCGATCTCCGGAATGTGAGTGAGGGAAGTAGATGAAAGGAGAGATGATAATGGAGCAATTAGTGGAATAATGGCAAACCGGAGGTCCCGGAGTAAACCCGCCCTAGCGTCGTGTTGCTCACCACAAATCTCACTTTGCGTTCACCTGGAATCTAACCCGGGCCTCCTTGGTGAGAGTCAAGCTGTTTAATCGATCGGTCAAGGCGCGGCTGGTGGTCTTGCCCAGCGTAGAAAGTGTCGGCGGCAGTCTCGGCGCTGCATGGCAGGATGATATGCTCCTGGTAAACGCTTCCTCCTTCGGTAGGATGGTGTCTGGGCCGGCCTAGTGGGCTGTTTCAGGACCACGGTGGGTGGGATGCTGTCTGTACTGGCCTCCGGGGAGTTGGTCAGTAGCATGAACCCCATCCTCTGCACTGTCGTGACTCCTTAAGTCGGCCGCCCTTTTTCTCCACTCGCCTCATCCTCCCTCCCTGGGATGCCCCACTTGGGACATAGGCATAATAAATCAAGACTGGTCGCAGTACCGAATCCCCCCCCCCCCCATAAGAATCTATCCTATCCTATCCTTGATTGAAATTTAGAGGGTGAAGCCGACTCAAAATGAGAGCAGGGTTGGAAAGAGAAGAGAACTATAGTGTGATCCATATAAACCTGAACCATTTCAATAGGCCATAACTTTTGAACCAATAATAGGACACACGTGCAACTTTGGGAGAATATAATACACAATTGGGAGATTACATTACGCTATTTACATCTCAGAGAAAATGTTGGAAGTGTCCTCCACCAGCATCTATACATGTTTGCACTCGTCTCACCATATTCTCTGAAGTTTTACGGAGATATTGAATTGAGAGAAGGTTATTTCCAGCAAGATGGAGCAACGTGCCATACATCTAATGACACCATGGAACTTGTAACCAGTTTCTTTGATAAACAAATAATCTCAAAAGGTCTGTGGTCCCCTGACCTAACCTCACCAGATTTTTTATGTGGGTGTATCTAAAAAATAGAGTGTACAAGAATAGGTCACGGACAATAGATGTTCTCAAGGAATCCATTCAAACCGAAATAACATTGGCGAGGATACTCTTCGTAAAACTTCACAGAATATGGTGAGACGAGTGCAAACATGTATAGGTGCTGGTGGAGGACACTTCCAACATTTTCTCTGAGATATAAATAGTGTAATGTAATCTCCCAATTGTTTATTATATTCTCCCTAAGTTGCACGTGTGTCCTATTATTGGTTCAAAAGTTATGGCCTATTGAAGTGGTTCAGGTTTATATGGTTCACACTGTATAAATAGATGCTAATATTTTTCTTAGAAGCCAGAGAAAACTAAAGGAATTCTTTTTCAGGGTGGGCTCCCAATAGTCATAGCCAGGGAGTGAGGGGACGGCAAAAATAGTGTTTTGGAACTGTCAGGGTTTGCAAAGAAGATTGAATTTTGGATATATAAGAAATATGATGTAGGACTCACAGATTTTTGGCATTGTTGAAATCTGGGTAGAAGAAACAGCTCAAGTATATGTGGTAGGTTTCACGATTGTTAATAAAGGAAGAGCAGGAAGGAAAAAAGAAGAGTGTCGTGAGGCCTTGGGCATTCATAAGGAATTGTAATAAAGAGATGGTAGAGGCAAAAATGCTATATGGGATAGAAGTATGGGGACTAGAGGGAGGATGGGAAATTGTAGATGAGGTGCATAGGAGATGCTGTAAAGAAATGTTTGAGTTACTAAATCCAACTGTTAGGCAGGTAGCACAAATAGAGATGGATAGAGTTGCCAGTAAAGGGAAGATTATGGAAATGGCATTGAAACTCTGGTATAGAACATTGAATCTGGAAGAAAGGAATTTGTTGTAATAATGTTTAATATATCAAGAGAAAAGTTTAAAGAACAAGGGGTGGGTAGTCTGTCTTAGAAATAATTTGAAGTACAGTGGGTTAGGGCAAGTGTGGAGATAAAGAGAAAGTAATGTGAAAAATTTCTGGAAATCTGCAAGAAAAAGATTTGAGGACCTAGAAGTCAGAAAATATTTAGTGAAATAGCTGAGAAGAGGTCTTTAGTTTTCTATATATCAATGAAAGGGGCTAGATAAAGGAAAAGTACATAGACATGATGAATAACGAGGAGAGAGAAGGTATTGCATGGGTTGGAGCAGGAGTATGGCAACTGAAAGGTTTAAGGAACAGTATTCCACAAAATTACTGTCCCATATGTGATGGAAATGATTAGAACATATATTTTTTAGTGTAAAGGACAGAAATTTAGAATGTTTATTAAAGATAACAAGAAGATTGGGCAATTCTTGGACAAAGTAAAAAAAAAAGAAAAAAGTGATTACTGACAGTGAACAGAACTATTAACTAACCTACATTGGTGTAATTAATTAATTAGAAATAAGGATCTATTGTAAAAAAATGAGTATGACTGGTACAGAGCCAGGGCTGAACACCGGTCATACTCAATTGTACATGGCTTAACATAAATAAATACTTGAAATAAACAGGTTAAAAGAGAAATTCAAAGATACAGGGAGTGAGTAAAGGAATGGGACATATGGCTAGGTATAATAACCCCTCCAACAATTTTGATTTCCATAATCCCCTACTATTCTGTGAAATGGAAGAAGAAATGGAGGAGATTTAAAATGAAACTGCCATGTTCCAAATTCCTGATAGTTGGAGATCTAATTGTAAGAAGTGCGGATTTACAAGGTAGGAGTACCTGTTCTTGGGAAGAAGAGTTAAAAGGACTAAATGAAGTTTTCTTTGTTAGAAATAGTAAAGATAAAACAATAAATGAGGAAGGTCTGAAGCTGATGGAATCTACAAATTGTGTTGTATTAAACAGATGTTGGGGAGAGGACAGGTTTGATGAATTTACTTGTTTCAGTGGAATGGGCCTTAGTGTTGCAGATTATGCTTCGCGTAGTGAAGAGTTATTGACATTGATATTTCATTTTAAAATATTAAATGTGTACATTTCCTGATGAGTTTAATGCTGGTAACTAAGATAGAGGGGCATGAAGTGCTCAGCTCAGAAGAAACTGGGTAGTAAAATTAGTGCAGTTTAAGTGGAATAATGAGAAGCAGGAGGAGTTTTACAAAGTGATTGGGCCTGAAATGATAAAGTATGTATGGGATAGAGTCTATGTTTATTAAGCATAAAGAAAAGGTAGCTTTAGAAATCTACATATTTGCATTAAAATGGATCAGGAGAAATATAAGAATGATTAACCAGAAAGTTAACATAATCAGTGATTGATTTGATGAGAAATGCAGGATTATGTGGAATTTATGAAGGAGGACAGTAATATTAATGAGACAGAATAATGGAAGGAAAGAAATTATACAATTAAAGCATACAAAACAGCTATTAGAGTTGAAAAGAAAAAAACGGGGTAGAGAAAGGAAATTGAAAAAAATTATCTCAGATAGAGTTTCTCCATTTAGAAAGTGGTTAAAAAGGTGTAAGAAAACAGAGTAAAATTTCAACAACCTGTTGAGTGGCTGAGTTACTTTGGGTAGCTATTTGAAACGGAGGACAGAAGCATAGGCAGATGGGACCTTGAGTTGGCTTATAATTATTTAGAGCAGTTGGATAGACCATTTTCAGATGACAAAGTCTTGAAACAGGTAGGAAGTTTTACAAAGAATAAAGTGGTGGGCACTGATGGGCTACCCTTAGTATTTTTTTCAATCTTGGTATGAGGATAGTGTTAGACTGCAGTGTTTGACTAGGCCTCTAAAGGGAAAGGAAGTGAAGATAATCCTGACACTATTGTTAAACATAGAACAATTTTTTAAAGAAATCTTGGCAGAGAGAAAACAAACCTGGGCAGAAGAGAACCAAAGATTGTCTTTATTTCAATCTGGATTTATGAAGGGATGGAAGATTGTAGGTAACATAGTGATTATTGAAACACTGGTTGATAAATACTTGGAGGTGAAAAGAAGCAGACTATGTGCTATATTTATAGATTTTGAGAAGGCATATCATGAAATATTAAGGGAAGCATATAGTATAAGCTAAGGCTCAAAGGGCTAAGTAAAGGGATGGTGAAGATATTAATTGAACAGTATCAGAAGAATACTTTTTGCATCAAATGTGGGAAGGAAGAGGTAAGTACAGGTCAGTCGGAAAAGAGGTGTCAGATAAGGGTGTAAATTGAGCCTTATTTTGTTCAGTTTATTTATAGATAACATCTTGAATAGTTTAAGTTTACTAACATACATATGCCCAGTGATTTAGTTGGAACAAAATATTTACAGGAACTCACCTTATTATTTCAGCAATTTCCAAATGAAAAATGTTGTGTCATTCTAAAGCGGGAAAATATTTTCCGGAACAGCATTCCAGTCCAACTAAACCACAGCATATGCCAATAAAAGAAAACAGAGAAATTCCAGGTTTGTTGTATGTAGATGATAGTGGTTTTGATACAGTATCTGAATTTGGATTAAATGTCTGAAAGTGAACCAAAACCAAACAACGGCGTTCTGGCCCGTTCCAGTCCAACTAAACCACTGCATATGCCAATAAAAGAAAACAGAGAAATTCCAGGTTTGTTGTATGCAGATGACTTAGTGTTTGGAACAATACCTGAATTTGGATTAAATGTCTGAAAGTGAACCAAAACAAAACAACGGCGTTCTGGCCTGTTCCAGTCCAACTAAACCTCTGCATATGCCAATAAAAGAAAACAGAGAAATTCCAGGTTTGTTGTATGTAGATGACTTAGTGTTTGGAACAATACCTGAATTTGGATTAAATGTCTGAAAGTGAACCAAAACAAAACAACGGCGTTCTGGCCTGTTCCAGTCCAACTAAACCTCTGCATATGCCAATAAAAGAAAACAGAGAAATTCCAGGTTTGTTGTATGCAGTTGACTTAGTGTTTGGAACAATACCTGAATTTGGATTAAATGTCTGAAAGTGAACCAAAACAAAACAACGGCGTTCTGGCCTGTTCCAGTCCAACTAAACCTCTGCATATGCCAATAAAAGAAAACAGAGAAATTCCAGGTTTGTTGTATGTAGATGACTTAGTGGTTGGAACAATACCTGAAATTGGATTAAATGTTTGAAAGTGAACCAAAACAAAACAAAGATAGGTAAAGTCTGACTAAAAAATTCAATGCCTTGAACCATGGATCTCTCGGCTATGGTATTGAATTTTTGTCTTGAATTTACCTATCCAAATCTTGTAATAACACAGCTGCTGTGGAAGAACAATTACTTTCTATCACAGATAATAGTTCCTTTCTTGGAAGTGTTGAAAACAGTGTTGATATAATAGATTACATTTAACAGATAATAGTGTTTAAAAAAGGAAAGAAACTAAAGAAATCTGAAAAATGGTCCATAGAGGACAAAGAAATTCAAGTGATGGAGGATTTCATTTATTTGGGGATCAAACTAAGCAGGGAAGGGGATTGGGAGAAGCAGAAGAGGTGGGCGCCAGCAAAGGGGAGATCAGCAATGAGATTATTGAGCGAGTGCTTTTATATTGCAACATCAACATGGTTTGAAAGGCTGTATACAACCGTATTAGAGTCTAGGGAAGGGTATGGAATTGAAATACTGAAGATAGAAAACAGAAGGGAGAAAATAGTTTTAATACTGAAAGCATTATGAAAATTATATTGGGAGTGTCCAGAACAAGCTAATGTAGGGGAAAAGCAGTGTGAATGGAATGTTAATGGAAAGAGTAAGGAAGTACTGGAACCTAGTAATGCAGTTGTCAGAAGAAAATATGGTAAAGTGTTGTCTTAACTATCTAGCAAATCACCCCAGTTATGACAACTGGTTGAGTAGATTAAAGGATCAGTTGGAAAAAACAGATTAGGTGATGTATGGGTACAAAGACGTTACATAATACAGGGGATATGGTTGAAGGTTCACTCTAAATTTGAAAATATGGAGTGACAGATACTGTGTGCTGAGATGGAAGGCAGAATGACAATGGTTTTTTATAAGTTGATTAAAATGAAACATGTACAGAAAATATTTAGAAATATTTAGCAGAGAAGAGAGGGAAGCTATTGTATGGTACCGCCTAGGAGTATGGAAACTGAGAGGGCTAGGGGTAATGTAATGCAAGTTATCTATCCTATTTGTGGGGATAAGGAAAATGGAGAACATTTTAAGGGTATGTAGAAGAACAGATGTATGGAGGAAAAAACTGTTAAGGGAAAAATAGTTGAGAAACAAAAGAATTACAATGATAATTTTTTTTCTGTGAAATAGGTGAAATGATGCTCAAAAGAGCCCAGGGTCCATAGAGCCTAGAGTTAATAGTATAATTTTGAACAAACTAGTACTCCATATTTCATATATCATTAGTGTTTACCTAGAATGTATTTTGTTAGGACCTTCCTAACACCCTCAGCTGATGTTGACTGTTGAATTTTGATTTGGTGAACTCGGAGGTGTTAGGGGCATCTCTGTTGGTGTCTTGATGAACTAGAAGTTCGGGTTCTCTTCAGAGGTGGTATTGAAATTGAAGAGTTTTTTTTTAATTTCTTTATGAATATTTTTTCCCAGTTGGTTAATACAGGTGGACCATGAATACCTTTTAATAAATGGATTTTTCGTTCTATATCGTGATTCTCATTCCAAAAATGGTACGCTACTGGAATGAGAATCAGTTATAGAACAAGAAATCCATTTATTAAAAAGTACTCAGGGTCCAACTGCATTAATCATGTGGGAAAATATATTCATAAAGAAATATGAAGCAAAACTGTTCAATATCAACACCATGTTTGAGGAGAATCCAAACTTCCAGTTCATCAAGATACCAACAGAGACGCTCCCATCACTTCCAAGGAGTTCACTAAATCAAAACTTAACAGTTAGCATTAGCTGAGGATGTTAGGAAGGTCCTAACTAAATGTGTGCTAGGTAAACACTAGCAACCTAGGAGCATGGAGTACTTAGTTTGACTCAAAAGTATATTAAATTTGTGTTTAATTATATCATGGAACTTACTCATTAAGAATAGATTAGTGTTACCCAACATTCAAGCCTAAAAAATACTGTGTCAGCTGCTAAGTTTAAATCTAAACTGACTAAATTCTTGTTAAGCAATGCCTATTACAGTATAGATGAATATTTTGATGACAGCTTCGATGATTTTGAATAATTAAGTTTTGTATATATATATGTGTGTGTGTGTGTGTGTGTGTGTGTGTGAGAGAGAGAGAGAGAGAGAGAGAGAGAGAGAGAAGACGAATGACAATTTTTTTGACAGATCTAATTTGTTACTTTAAAGAGAGAGTATGTATTACAAATGACATGGCTTAATTGTGTTCAAACACTGTATTAAGTTGCAATAAATATGAATATATCTTTCAGGATAAGGAAAAATCCTGGAAAAAACTTTCTCCAGGTAGCTCCCCTAACCGAGATTCGAACTCAGGATCTCTTGAACATGAGGCAGACACAATACCATTTACGCTACTGATGCTTGTTTGTTGATTAGGGCATGTTTCAAGGGCTATTGCCCTCATCAGCTATAGTCTGACTGGCAGGTTTTGTTTCAACCACTTCTTGTTCCTGTTTCAACATGTCTGATATGATGAATCTGCTGACTTCATTAAATGCCAGAAGGTTTAAATTCATTACCCTTTCACAATGTTTTATGTTATACATTTTTTCCTGTATTAAATGTTCTGCTGTAGTCTGGAAGGTTTTAATAATTAAGCTTCTTGTTCTTCTTATTAATATATAATTAAGCTTAATATATAATTAAGCTTCTTCTTAAGCTAATAATTAAGCATCACAACTGTATGTGCAAAACAGCTAGGCAATTTTCAAGCCAGGACAAGCAAAGCAATGTTATTTTTTGTTTTGGAAATGTTATTTTATTCTGGTTTCTGAATTCCTTTTGGTTTTTTTAATATATATTTGGTCACAATCTAAGCAATTGATCTGTTAGATGCTGGGTTATTTGTTTTGGTATTTTGTTCTTTAGAGATGCATTCAGTAGATTTTTTAAATTGCACATATTGTATGGGGCTACTATTATGTCATGATCTGTTATTGATTCCATTGGAATCAATGTGTAGCCATGAATTATTGTGATAACCTCTTGCAATGAAAAGAAAAATGAATTGCAAACTTTCAAGCATATTCATCAGAAGAAACTTGAGAAAGTGTAAAAATTCAACATGGAATATTTTGATTACAATTAACTCTCCATTAGGCATGCGCCTTTGCAGAACACTGTTGGCTATGCTGGGACTGGGAGACCTGCTCTATATTTATGTAGCTATAAGCCTGTGTTTCTTGTTCTGATTTCTTTTTATCCTATTTTCGGCTTTATTTAGGTTGATTAGGAAATCATACCAAATACATCCTCTAAAATAACATACGAATAGAGTGTGCATTATAATTTGTAATTAAATAAAGCTAGAGGCCTCCCAGGCCACGCTCAACCAACCGCGCAAAGGTTAACTCAATGAAACATCTTGTTTGCTAAAAGTCACATATATAATTTTGCTTTAAAAATTTTTACCTAACGGTCCTCATTTAGGTCTCTGCGCTTCATAGCTGGAGAAAGTCAATATCTTCTTCTGATTTTCAGTTTTTCGGATTTATACAGAGTTACAAAAAAATACATCATAGGTTATTCACAAACATTCAAGATGCAGCTCTGTTTTATTAGTCATATCAGTATTAGCCATTTTTAAGAAAATAAAAACATGCTTAATGAAATACTTTCCATGTATTGCAAAGGGAATTTTCTGGAAACGTTTTGCTGCTTACTTAGAAAATATAGAAAGTTAAATCAAATTTAGTATAAATCTGAGTTAATGCTTTGTATCTAATTTTCTAAACATTCTTTTTTTTTTTGGGTTCAGTGAACCTCAAAACAATAAATCTTTGTATTGAAGTTATAGGTAGAACATAGCATTTTACCTGTGTGCCATAGTAATGTAAATAAAAACTTGATTTCACACTTATACATTTTTTCCTGAAGGTTTTCAACTTTTACATGTTCCAGGGATATATTCATTAAGAATGAAATGGACTTTACATAAATTATATACATTCTTTTTTACTTAAAGACTAACCTCTAAGAGTCTCATTGTTTTATAAAACAGAAAATAATGAACATCTTCCACTTAAGTTTGTTTAGACCAAGGAGAATTCTGAATAAATATTTGCACTGCATCCTTAATACAAACCTGATTTTAGTGTATGATTCACTGTTGATGTAACCTTCATTTAGCAGTATGCCCACTTGCTATCTCTTTCACACAGGAAAGTTTAGTAACTAACTCAGATATATAACTGAAGCCAGGACAAGCAAAGTAATGTTCTACACGCATTAGTCTTCAGTAATTTGAATCACTACACTACCTAATTTTAGAACACTGTGGAACCTGTATCTCTTCAAATTATGACTATGTATAGAAATATGAGTTGCATTTTAACTTAATATCTGAATGTTATTTAAGGCAGGACTTATTTGGAAGAAATGGGATGAATAAAAACACAATTTTAAGTTTTTTCTAATTTATTAATAAACATAAAACAACAATATAAAATGTCAGTCTTTTTTTTTTCTTCCAATTTAACACAATTCAATAAATTAAACAACAGTTGCACTTCTTTACATAATGGAACAGAATACACACTTGTACTTTATGTAAGAATTATAAAGTCTGATGTACATGGATGTAAAGTTCTTATCTTTTTCTTCAATCCACTTCCTCAATTGTGGGTCCCTGCTTACCAGCACCAAAATTTGGAGCTCCAGGTTGTTGACCACAGCTCTCACCTCCAGCTCCCTGTTGGTGGATCTTCATCATTATTGGAGAACATGCTCGCTGTACCTCCTGCAGTTTGTGTTCTAGTTCGTCCTTTTCTGCCAGTGTGTTGTTGTCAAGCCAATGAATTGTTGCTTCGCAGATCTCCCTGGCACTTTTCTTGTCTGCCTCACTCAGTTTTGCACCTGCTTCGTCAAGGGCCTGCTTTACACTGAACACATAACTCTCGAGTTGATTTCTAGCAGCAACCCTCTCTCGCAGCTTATCGTCTTCATGCTTGTAGCGCTCAGCATCTGCCACCATTCTATCAATCTCCTCTTTGGATAGCCTGCCTTTGTCATTTTTAATGGTTATGTTGCGTGACTTACCAGTGCTTTCTTCCTTGGCAGACACATTGAGAATGCCATTGGCATCCATGTCAAAGGTCACCTCAATCTTTGGTATCCCTCGAGGAGCTGGTGGTATCCCATTGAGATCAAAAGTACCCAAGAGGTTGTTGTCCTTGGTCATGGCTCTCTCACCTTCAAACACTTGGATGGTGACTGCAGGTTGGTTGTCGGAGTAGGTGGTGAAGGTCTGTGTCTGCTTGCATGGGATACGGGTGTTGCGTTCGATGAGCTTGGTCATGACTCCACCAGCTGTCTCGATGCCGAGAGACAAGGGTGCCACGTCCACCAGGAGCACATCCTGAATCTGGGAACTGGTGTCACCACTGAGAATGGCTGCTTGTACTGCTGCTCCATAGGCCACTGCTTCATCGGGGTTGATGGAGAGGTTGAGTTGTTTGCCACAGAAGAAGTTCTGCAGCAGACTCTGTATCTTGGGGATGCGTGTGGAACCTCCAACGAGGACGACATCGTGGATGGAACTCTTGTCGAGTTTGGCATCTGTGAGTGCTTTCTCGACGGGTTCAAGTGTGGAGCGGAACAGGTCGGCACAAAGTTCCTCAAATCTCGCCCTCGACACCTTGGTGTAGAAGTCGATGCCTTCATAGAGGGCGTCGATCTCGATGCTGGCCTCGGTGCTGGACGATAGTGTGCGCTTGGCTCGTTCTGCTGCCGTCCTCAGACGTCGCAAAGCCCTGGGATTGCTTTTCAGGTCTTTGCGGAACTTCCTCTTGAACTCGTCTGCGAGGTGATTTACCAGCCGGTTGTCGAAGTCCTCACCCCCAAGATGAGTGTCGCCAGCTGTCGATTTCACTTCGAAGAGGGAGCCTTCGTCGATGGTGAGGATAGACACGTCAAAGGTACCGCCACCCAGATCGAAGATGAGAACGTTGCGTTCGCCTTTGAGGTTCTTGTCTAGACCATAGGCCAGGGCGGCCGCTGTGGGCTCGTTGATAATTCGGAGCACGTTAAGTCCGGCGATAGCACCGGCGTCTTTGGTGGCCTGTCTCTGGGAGTCGTTGAAGTAGGCGGGAACTGTGATGACGGCGTCCCGCACGGTGCAACCGAGGTACGCTTCTGCGGTATCCTTCATCTTGGTGAGTACCATGGAGCTTATTTCCTCTGGTGCGAACTTGCGGACCTCGCCCTTGAATTCCACTTGGATCTTGGGTTTCCCGCAGTCATTAACCACCGTGAAGGGCCAATGTTTCATGTCGGCCTGGATCTTGGGGTCGTCGAACCGACGGCCGATGAGTCGCTTGGCATCGAACACGGTGTTCTTGGGATTCATGGCGACCTGGTTTTTGGCCGCATCGCCGATGAGCCTCTCGGTTTCGGTGAAGGCTACATAACTTGGTGTTGTGCGGTTACCCTGGTCGTTGGCGATGATCTCTACCTTTCCTTGCTGCCAGACACCCACGCATGAGTATGTGGTGCCCAGATCAATTCCAACTGCTGGTGTTTTAGGTGCCATTTTCACTTCTTCGTGTCGTACAATGATAAACACTTAACACTCTCAAGTCGCTTGTGTATAATCTCTCTTCGCTTACGTATGTATACTGAACAACACGTGGGCAGCACGCTGTTTATATAGACTTTACATGTGTTTCTGGCCATCACTCGAAAATTCCTGAAGAGTAGGGAGGGTGTGTCTGTAGAACGGCACGCTATTGGTTGAATGTGACCTGTGATTGTGACGTAGGTTGCTTGTAATTGGATGGTCGTTACCAGGGCGACTAGAAACGTCTGGAATTATCTGTTTCATCTTCTCTCTTACTTCCTCACTGCTCATTGGCGCTGAGGATTAACTTATTTTACTGCTGGCTACTTATGTTTTAGTATAAATATTATAAATAAATATTATGTAAACCAAATAACATTGTGAGCGTCCACATACGATATTACAGCTGTGGTTGAATCACCTGTTCCATTTTTTCTAGTAATAATAAATATGAAAAAAGGAAAGTGCGGGAGAAATAAAAAGAATGCAGAATCAAATTAGAAGTTCCAGAACATGAATTAAACCAAAAATTAAAGGTATACCTGTACTTAAAAATGTATTTTTTTAAAACATTTTGAGTCCTTTTTTTGTAAAAGGTGTTGTGCAATGTTAATGTGGTTAAGAAAAGTTCGTATCATACGTATTTCATTTGGTATGCTTGTTTTCAATTAGGGATCATGCTTGACGGAATTGCACAATATTAAATTTGTTGTGCTTATTAATACCTTATCGTGATAATGAAACATATTTAGCGTTTTCCCTAGCTCGTGAATAACTTAATACATATCATGAGTGAATGACTTATACCTGCAGTGTTGTGCTATATATGTATGTTAGAAATGTAAACATGAGTAAAAACATATTGGATGAGAAGCAGCTATCTGTGATGTTCATGCTCAAATTTTAAGTTAAAACAACTTTTCGAATATCTAAATGTAATTAATTTCAGTGCTGAGTTTAAAATTAGTAAAATGTTGCTGTGATTTAGATTACAACTAACATCGTCAGGACTACATTTTCGTACTTCAAATAGAAACAGTATCTGTTAATACATACATATAATGAGTGAATGAGTACATATATCTGCTTAATGTGTTTTGCTAGAAATATCGTAAATATGACGATAAAAGGAGTGAGGTTAATTTGCAAAGTAAATTGATTTTTAACTTATTGGATAAGAAGTAGCTATCTATGACGTTCATGCTCAAAGTTTAAAAGTTAGAACAACTTTTCGAATGTATAAATATAATTATTTTCACCGCTATGTTTATAATTAGTAAAATGTTGCTGTGATTTAGGTTATCACTACCACTGTCAGGACCACATTTTCTGTAAGAAGGAACAAACAGTGACTGTTACTGCTTAGCTTTAGAAAATGTAGAAAATACTGTATTCTATTCAAAAGTTCATGATAAGATTTCAACATAAATGCGTGTTTTGAGGTCTCCATAGCCCAAAAACCCACTTTATAAATATGTAAGTTTATGTATAGAGAGAGAACAACATAATTCAAAAAAAAAAAAATATATATTATTGTTACTTCACATGCCTTTCTCTACCCGTTTTCAACAAACTATTTATGCAAATACTATTCTGCTTTGTAACCCAATATTTTAAGAGCTGGCTGCTAAGTGATGGCTTTGGTATTCTGTTCTCTTTGAATGGTAAAGAGGAAAATCAAATTATGACTTCCCATATGAGAAAAATATAAGTATTGAAAAATTCAATCTAATAACAAGGATTACCTTACAGATGGATGTCTAAAGAAAAAAATATTTAACATAAGTGTTTTAACATTATTTACATTTTTGTGTAGTGTATAGTAAAATGATGTGTATTTGTTATGGCTTTCCTTTAGACAGAGGTCATTCATAGCAAAGAGGATCTCAGAGTATTGTCAGAACACTTAAAATATATATATATATATTTCATTGTTTATGAAAACTTCTTTCTTAAACATACATATATCATAATTAAATCAAAATCATTAGAATCATATTTGAGAAACTCAACATTTTTATAACTTTTCTGAGTAAGGGGTAGAAAGGAATTTCTTTAACAACATTTGATCACATCCTTAGAAGATAAGAATACTTAAATACCAAATTTAGTATTTACAAAGTTTATTTTTTTAGTTACGTTGATCACAGACATAGACACTATATTTGGATGGGGTTCAGAGGCCCTAAAAGCATATATTCCTGGTGAAATCTCAGCATCATAATTTGGACCTAATACTTTCTCTATTTTGTTGTAATTTTATGTCCTGCAACGTCATATCGGACGGTGAATGAAATGGGTGAAATGATGCTCAAATGTGTCCAGGGTCCATGGAGCTTAGAGCTACTCGACATTCGTCTGTTAGGATAAGGGAAAATTCTGAAAAAAACCTTATCCAGTTAACTCACCCTGACCGAGATTCGAACTCAGGACCTCTTGAACATGAGGCAGACATGCTACCATCTACGCTACCAAGGCGGGCTCTATTTACTACATGTACTAGAGAGTAAAAATTAAAAATTAGAAGTTAGTGAACTTAATATTTAAGTGAAAAACATTTCAAAGTTTTCTCTCTCCATCCCAAACTACCATTTATAGGTAAAGGTTTTCTTTATTTTAGTTCTTTTAAAAATGGCTGTAAAATATTTCATCAAGATGAATGTTTGGCATATACAATTTGTATCAATTTGTAACATCCATTATTTTATTTATTTTCATTTTACTGTCATTGAGTTGTGTATGGCCACACCATGCCTGAGTGGTCAGACCACTTGATTCTCATCAAAATGGCCGGATTTCGATCCCAGGCAACTACATGTGAGATTTGTGCTGGTTAACACGGTGCTGGGGCAGGTTTTGTCCAGCATTTCCTATTTCCTCCACCATTATTCCTCTTACTGCTCCATTCTGTCATCCGCTTCTCTCACTTTCACACCAGGCATCGGGCTGATCACCCTTCTTGGGTTCTCTATCCAATGTAGAGCTTCAGTTCCCCAACCTGACCTTAAGGGACAGAGAACTAAGAAACCCTAACACTGCAATAAGCAGTATACCAAGGAAAAGTTAAAGAAGAAGAAGAACTGTGTACAGTGATAGACGTCATAAGAAGCATTTTACTCATATCACCCAACAGGTTAATTACATACAGCAAAACTACAATATTTTTAAATATTTCATTCTGTACGATGAGCTGTGCACATCATCTGAGGGAAGTGGAAAACAAGAGAAACATTCATCATCACTGCTCTAGGTTTAAAGCAGATTATTTCTGGAAATTGCAGATAAATTTATAAACAGTAAGATTAATTTCATGTAGTACATTGAATTAAATTAAATAAAGCAGCAAATAGGATGCAAAGTTAAAATAAAATATTCCTAATAAACACAAGTTTATATAATATAGGACTTGTAAATAATTTGTATGTTATACTGTTAACTGTTTCAGAAAGATGTTGCATGTAGAAATAAAATTAGCTTAAGTTTTAATTATAAATAAATTATTGTATACCTGAAAATGTCAGATACTAGCAAAATTAATCTAGCAAACTGATACAAGAAATAAAAGAAGACAATCTACATTAATTTTAAAACAGGATAATTTCAGTCTATCATTATCATCACCACTGTTGTTATCGTCATCATGATTATCATCAGCACCACCACCATTGTCATAATAATAATATACATATTAATAATAATTATTAATGAGTATATTATTATTATTATTATTATTATTATTATTATTATTATTATTATTATTATTATTATTATTATTATTATTATTATTATTATTTTTTTTTTTTTTTTTTTTTTTTTTCCGTTATCTTGAAAGAGATTTTGGCATTATTTACTCCAGTTATCATAGCAATATGTTTAACAATTTGTTTATTAGATGAAGAGGGAGCCAGAATAAGATGAAAATGATAATGATGAATCAGAATGCTTCACAATTTGTAATTTTTCTTGGCCGATGTTATCCTAATGAACATAAAGTGGAGAGATAAGCTATATGAATAAATGACATTGGAATACCTATAGACAGGTAAATACAGGATGAACTTCATTCAATGGTTTCATAGAGTATGCCTTATTGGTAAAGGTGACTGGTATGTGAGTAGTAAGAGTGGCATGAACTACACAGTAAATACAGTATGTTTTGTCCTTTAAATTATTTGTAACATTGTAACACAAAACGTTAAAAAGAAAAGTAAATTACTTGCATACATATATTAAGCAAATGTATCTTGGAAATTACCCACCTTCGTTGTTCAAGCATTTCTTGCATACACTTAAAAAATTGCTCAATACTTTCTGCAGTTTCCTCTGAAAAATGGTTGCAATTTCTTGACAAATACTATTTTTAAGTTCATCCAAAGTATGTAGATTGGTTTTATACACTTTCCCTTTTAATGCTCTCCAGAGATAAAAATTGTAGGGGGTTAAATTTGGAGATAAAGGGGCCGTATGTTGTTAGTGATAATTCTGTCTTGAAACACGTCATGAATTTCCTATAATGATAAATTGGCTGTATGTGCTGCTGCAGAGTCCTGCTGAAAGATCACGAAAGCATGTTCTGTTTCAGTTAATTGGTCACAAAAAACCACAAAATGCTTTACACATACCATTCACCATTAATCATCTGGAGAAAAAAAGCCTATTCTTCTCTCAGTGCTAACATGCGGGGGTTCCTCATGAATTATGTCAGCTATTCAGAATTTGAATAATGGTTCTTTTGTAAATTAACATAGTTGAAATCATCATTTGTCCAACATAAAAATTAGGGATAATTTCTCCATTATGCACTCTATTCAAAATCCATTCACAAAGCTGCAACCTTTTTGCAGGGTCACACAATTTAAGTTATTGCATTACAGAAAGTTTATGGGGCTTTAACTTTGTGGCTGTTTGAACAGAGCCATAGGAAATTCTCATTTATTGAGAAAGATGCCAAACTTATTTTCTAGGAGACTTTTCAAGATCATGTTCAATATGGTCTATTGTTTCATTTGTAAGAATTGTGTGTGGTTGCATATCTTTCTTGTCAATAACACTTCCCTTTTTCATGAAATGTATTTACTAATCAATGAATTAAACTCTGATTTGAGATGTGATCATCAAAAAATTTCTTTTGAAGTAATTTCCTTACAACACCCACTAATTCTGTACATATGTATCAATCAAACTTTAATACTCCTTGGGTAGTAGAATACTTTTATTGCACCATTTCACTTCATAAACTTTCATTCAATACATTGTATTACCTTCCCTAATGAAGATGGGCTACTGTTTGCCAACAGAGTGAAAGTCCCTGACAGGAATGTGCTACCCATACCTGTTTCAAAACAGTGTGACAAGGACAGTGAATCTGTGTGACGGAGAATGCATGTTACACAAGGAGTAGAACCATTAAAAAAATATGCACCCTACATAAAAAGAATTCACTCAGTATACTAATACTGGGAAGGTATTATTCACCAAAGTAGAAGGCATCGTATGTTGGCTGGATGTTTTTGAATGAGCTTTAATTGAACGACTCAAGTGTCTAAGCAACTACCAGGTAGGGTATTGGAACCGTGTCTAATCAGCAATTTCCCCCCTGCGCCTCATTCCCCTGGGTACTTCCTTTACTGTGGCAAACTGCACTTGCGTAAGATTTTAACTCACACTCAATTGACAAGGCTGACTTACGCTGTGCAATCAATTTTGTTTTGTGTCAGTCTGGGTGGTCGGTTGGCTAACCCCTGGCCTACTGATCCCAAGGTTGTAGGTTCAAATACGGCCCACACACATTGTTTGTAAGTGTGCTTAAAAGTGGCAGCCCATGACATTCTTTGTCATTGGTTTAAATATTCAAAGACCTTCTTATAACCTTTCAAGTAGTGAGTTACTAGATAGAGTCAACATGAAAAATGCAATGTCACAGCCAGGATTTGAACCACAGATCTCCTGGTTTGCATCTAGTTGCTGTAACCCATTGAGCAACCATGGCCAACTTGCCAGCATGACATTAAATTCTCCATTTGACTCGTATATTTAATGTCATGATGGCAAGTTGGCCATGGTAGCTCAATGGGTTAGAGCGACTGGACAGAAACCAGGAGATCCATGGTTCAAATCCCAGCCGTGGCATTGAATTTTTCATGTTGACTCTATCAATCAAAAACCTTAGTCTATATACGGCTAGTATGAAGAAATGATCAATTTCCATCAATTAACTATTTCCCAGAGTTACATATATTTTCCAAAAAGTCTTCAAAGAACACAACATTACTTTGGCTCCACAGAACAAATTCAGTGTACAACACATTTTGAAATCACATAATACAAAAGAAAAACCCATAGACAAAAAATCAAGTGTGTACCATATAAACTGCAAAGGCATTGGTAAAACTAAAAGGAATTTGAACATTAACTTAGAGCATTTTAGGAACATCAAGAACAAAGAAATAGACAAATCGGCTGTAGTGTAGCATTTTTGGAATGATAGTCATGATATAGGACAAGAAATTCATTTAGCCTGCCTCGGTAGCGTAGATGGTAGCATGTCTGCCTCACGTTTAAGAAGTCCCGAGTTCGAATCTCGGTCAGGGTGAGTTACCTTCATAAGGTTTTTATGGGGTTTTCCCTTATCCTAAAAGACGAATGTCGGGTAACTCTAAGCTCCATGGACCCTGGGCCCATTTGAGCATCATTTCACCCATTCCATTCATCGTCTGATATGACTTAAAAAGTAGGACGTAAATTACAACAAAAAAAAAAAATCCATTTATTAAAAATTTTGCAAGGTCCAACTGCATTAACCGTAAGGGAAATGATATTCATAAAGAAATATGAAGGAAAACTGTTCAATTTTGACATCTCGTTTGAAGAGAATCCAAACTTTAAGTTCATCAAGATACCAACAGAGACACCCCTATTGCCTCCAAGGAGTTCATCAAATCAAAATTCAACTGTCAGAATTAGCTGAAGATGTTAGGAAGGTCCTATGAAACGTGTTCTAGGTAAACACCAGCAATATATGGAACATTGAGTACAAGTTCGACTCAAAATTATATTAATTTGGTGCTTCATTATAAGGTCCTGTGGGCACAAACAAAATCTGAATTTTGCCCAACTTTTGCAGACAGAAACCCTAAAAAAAGCCTTATTCATGAAACTGCCCTAAATGAGATTAAAATTCAGGCTCTTCAGAATGTGAAACAAACACACTACCCCTTATGTAGGTGACTGTAACAGAATTTCTCCTAATACTCATTTCTCATGTGAACTCACTACCAAAGATATTCCAATTTGGGCTCTCTACTTTAGAAGGCAGCCAAACTACTGTCACACCACGGAGAATGCACAGGTGTTTAATCTAAGAAAACTTGTGCATAACATGCATATGCTGCTGTGTTTTCACTACAGAATGTTTAAATTATCCCCACAAAACTCTAAATAGTTATACTGTCATTTGTGTGGTCACACTTCTTTCACTACTCAGTTCTTATTATAACATCTATTTTAAATATTTGATATGCTTTTCATAAAATTGCTGAGTGACATCATGAAAGTTTGAATAAAGATTCAGATTTATGGAGGAAGAAAGTGAAGAAAGTTTTGACATATGCGGTTGTTAGTAAAGCTTGAACTTGATGAAATATATTATCTTTTTTCTTTGTCATCACAGACAGTGCAGAATGCAATATAAATTAATTTCTCTTAAACCTGAACCAATATTAACCACTTTTATTTTGTACCTTTTTGGGGTTTCAATATATATTAGTAATGTTTTAGGAAATCATGTACTTTTTGTTGCATTTTCTTCAGTTTTTTGCTTTTAAACACACTTTTTGTTGTCATGTTGAGGCTGCTTACTGAACTAAACTATGGTGTTTAGTAAGTCATTGAATACATGTTTATGCAGTTATCATTATCAATGTAGATACAACACTTGTTCTCACGTGAAAACTGTGCGAGGGATGCGTTTTCTGGAAGAGTCAGGGTGAACTACTAGTAAACTCACAATGATGCCATAAATAGATATACTATCTACATTGAAAACAATTTCTGTTCATTTGCTCGTCAGCACATCTGGTGCAAGAGTAAATGTTTTATAGGAGGCCAGTTGTTGATATATTGATAAGATGTACCTTATATACAAATATAATTGTAACATAAAAACTTCACTTATCTTATAAGAAATTTGATATAAATGTCAAATGGTTGGAGAGGATCTATACGGCAGTAGTAGAAAATAGAATGTTACATAGATCAGAGGTTTGGGGAATAGATGAGGCTTGGAGAGAGACTGATAGAGTGCATAGATCCTTTTGTAAATACATATTGGGATTACCAATAGCATCACCTAATGGGGCAGCACAATTAGAACTAGGCAGGCATTCTACTAAAATTAAAATCTTGTCAAGGGCAATGAAATATTTATACAGAATCACTAACTTGGAAGATGGCAATATAATTAAAGAATGTTTTCATATTCAAAAGAGAAGTAACTGGGATGGGTCTTGGGCACATAAAATGTATGACTTGTTGAAGCAGATAGGTATGGGTCATTCTTGGATAAATGCAGAGTATGGGTATAGAGGCTTCTGGAAAGAGGTTAAGCTAAGATTAGAAGATATTGACAAACAAGACATTTTTGCAAATATAAGTGACAAAAGCTCACTAAGATTATATAGAGAAATAAAAATAACGTGGGGGAGGGAAGGATATATAGATATATGTAGTAAGTTAGGGCGAGAAGGTTTTGCTTGGGCGAGAACAGGAGTGAGAAATTTGAAAGGTATAGGTCAAGAGATGGAGCTAGATAAATGTCCATTGTGTGGAGAAGAGAATGCAGATTTCCATTGTATATTAAATTGTAGTCAAACAAAGATATGGAGAGAGCAGGCTTGGCTACGCAAATGGGATAGTTTGGGGGGTGAAGTAGTAATTAGAAAAATGTTGTCAGTAAAAGGAGAAAAGAACAGGAGAAATATAGGGAATTATTTAGGGAAAGTTAAAGAGAGATGGCTAAGAACAATTAAGAGAAAAATGTAGAGTGAGATAGGTGAAATGGCAGAAAGTGTAAAAAGGAGCAGAGGGCCTCCATTACACAAAAACCTAGGGTTAGGTGTATGGGGGCTGAATTATTATTCAATGGTGGGCAACATGATAACATGATAGGATTTTCAGGATTTAGGAATATATGGCATATTTTAGTATGGATTTTATAATTGTAATCTTGATTTTGTATTTCCATTTGTTGATGTAAAAGGAAATAAATTACTATTACTATTACTATAAGAAATTATGAATATTTTCTTATAAATTGATCGCGATTTCGTGAACATTTTATTCACATCCTCAGCCAGAGCAATCTCGTTGTCAATGCTACAGTCGCCAGATGTCACTATGTTTTTGTCAGTACTACCAAAATCTGAAAATGAAATAAATTTAAAAACAGAATCGACTGCCGGTATTTCCAAATTCATTATGCAATCTCTATTTTTTAAAATAAATATATTTTCCTAAACCATTGTGATGCTAATCAATTTATAAGAAAACATTCATCATTTCTTATAAGATAAGTGAAGTTTTTATGTTACAAATTATATTTGTATATATTTGTTTGCTTCACTGTTAATAGCTTCATATTTTACGTATTTATACTATATCTTGTTGATATGTTGAAAGTAGAGCCGCAGTCTTTCTCAGACAATGCCAGAGTTGTTATCTCAGTACATTCCTCACAGATGTATTCTCATGAACAGAACATTTGTTACAACTGCACCCTCCATTCAGTCAACATTTTATACTCATAAGTGGAGCCGTAAAAATGCCAGAAGTAAAGAAAAGTAGATAAAGTTTCTTCCAAAAGTTAGTGACTGAGATTGGTGACAGTGTGTTTTCTATAGGTGGAAAAGTACTGTTTTGCAAATTGTGTGAAATTTAAGTAAGTGCCGATAAGCGTTTTACAGGCACAAGCAACATATAAAGGCTATTGTACATATAAAGGAAAGTAAGACAATCCAGTTACTTCTTAGTCAAAGCATGGATCTGTGATCCGTGAGATCTGAATAGAGATCTGTGTAGAGCATTGGTTTCCTCAAATTTCTGTTAGAAAAAATAAATAATGCTATATTATGGCAATTTCTGCAGGAGTATACAGGACAGAACATTCCAGATGAACACGAGGATTTACTGGTAAGTCCCAGGCCTCACATAGAGATGGTGCCACTGGGCCAGTTTGACGGATAACATAATGATGTTTAATTCTAGACTGGCTTGTATCCATAGTTACAGGTCAGTAGCATCTTTAGTTTTTGAATAACAGCATTTTAAACAAAAATGTAAGGGTTCACGAAAATGGAGAATTGGGAAAAATGAGCAGTGATTAAATACTTCCATTTGAAAGGCTTAATGCCTAATGAAATCAAGGAGGAGATGGACAGTACATTGAAAGACTCTATTCCTTCATATATGATTAAAAGGTGGGTTGCAGAGTTGAAACTGGGACGTATGAGCACTAGTGATGAGCCTCGCTTTGGATGCTCTGTGGAAGTCACAACTCTAGAGATCATTGAAAAAATTCATTTTTAGTACTGGAAGACTGCAAATTAAAACTGTTTGAAGTAGCAGAGGCTATAATCTTATCAAAAGAATGTGTAGGTAATATTTTAAGTAATGCTTTGAGCTTTTACCAGGTTTGTTCAAGCTGATTCTGCATTTGTTGACATCTGATCAAAATTCCTTTCTTGGAAGTGTTGAAAATAGTGTTGTTATGATAAATTAAATTTAAAGGGAGTCGATTAATGACACTAAACAACATTTACTTTTAAATTTTTCCAGAACATGTTTCAGAGACTTTGCCTCTATCCTCAGCCATGTTCCGGAAAAATTTAAAAGTAAGTGTTGTTTAGTGTCATTAATCGACTCCCTTTAAATTTAATCTGGTCAAAAGTTACAAAAACTGTTTCTGTTAAGAATTTGGAGCTCTACCATAAAAATCCCAGTGAATTTTTGAAATGGCTTATTACCATGGATGAAACTTGGATACATCACTACACTCTATAAAGTAAGTTACAGTTAAAACACTGGATTGCGCCAGGTGAGCCAACTCGAAGAAATGCAGTCAATTTTGTCAGCTTATGAGGTTATGGCGAGTGTTTTCTGGGATGCACAGGGAATGATTTTTATTGAGTACTTGGAAAAGGGTAAAATTATCACTGGTGACCACTATGCAAGCTTACTGCAACGATTGAGGGATGAGGTGAAAAGAAAAAGACCTCATTTGGAAAGAAAAAGATCTTGTTTAATCACGACAATGCTCCAGCCCAATGTTCAGTCTTTGCAATGGGAAATATGTACCAATTAAAGTTTGAATTGCTTGAATATCCACCCTATTCACCAGATCTAGCACCCAGTGACTGTTTACGTACCTCAACAAATTTCTTGGAGGTCGAAGATTTCATAGCAATGAGGAGGTCAGTAATGTGGTAAACAGTTACTGAGGACCATGATAAATTGTACTACAGAGATGGTTTAATTAAATTAGAAGACCAATATGGCAAATGTATTAACCATTCTGGAGATTATGCCGAGAAATAAAGAAAAAAAAATTAAATGCTTTCTTTTTTATTGTGAGGCCCAGGGCTTCAACCGACCTTCATATACCCTAAGAGGAGTTTACTTACAGGGTTGTAATGAAGAGACAGTAGCAAGACTATGCGATTTTGTGGGAAATAATATATGTTTCAATAGACAGGAGAAGTATAAATAAGGGCATTATGTTTCAAATGTAATAGATATATAAGTTGACACCCCTCCAAAAATGTTTCTTCGTATAATGAAAGTAATATAATAATAATAATACTAATAATAATACTTTATTATCACCTTATATTCATACAGTAATAGGCGAAATCATCAATTTACCATTTACAGTGCAACAAGCTTTTCATATTTACATATTTACAGTGCTTTAAGCTTCTTGGTCAGCGTAATAATTATACTAAGCTTATTAAACAAATAATTTATAAACACAATATACATAATACATATCAATATTTAAAAGTTGATTGTATTTACATTTTCATTAGTGTACCAAGTAATTTAGAAGGTTAACCATCAGTGTATATGCAAACTATTTGATCAAAGCATGTTTCTTTTCTGGCCACAGGGTATAAAACCTGAACAAGTTGTAATTTTCATAACAGGTAGACATTAAAATTACAAAAAGAATTTATGGTCTTTTTTTAAAATTTTAATGTATTTTTCCCCAAAATTTAAGGGCATTTTATTGGTCATTTTTATCTGATTTTTTGGGTCATCAACTTCCAAGCCCTAGTTATGAGTATAAACATTAGTTTCAGAATAAAATTGTTTAGCTTTGTGTTACTTTAATTAAAATTAAATACACTGAGAACTGAACTTTAAGCAGCTATTTATATTATAGTTTCAAAATCATTATTGATTAATGATACTAAAATCAGTTCACTTAAATCAAGAATTAAACATCTGGGAAAGCATTTATATTAAGAAATTTGAAACACTTCATGAATTTTGACGTTCCATTGGAAGAAAATATTTTACTTAATACCATCGGATCATCACCAGAAGTCTTATATCCGGAGAACCATGATCAGCTGGAACACCAAGGTTCTAGCCAGTTGACAATTTCTTAATAATGCCTTTAAGTGGAGGCAAAACATGTTGAAGGGAAATTTGTGGTATGTGAAGTACAATGTGTCTCTGTCAACTCATAGTGTAGTTTTAATTAAGAATCATCATGTTTGATTTTTTTTTAGTGTACATTATATGTAGTGCAGTAAAGTCTAATGACTAGTACCTTAATAATCATAGAACAACACACTGTAGATCTAAAATTAATGTGATGCCTGCTTGTGCAACTCAAATTTATTCTTCCTTATTTAGTGCTAAAAGTTTTTAAAGTTATCCATCCCATTGATTTCATCAACTGTTCCATAAGCACCTTCTTTCATTCATTGCACTAACATTTCATATCACCTACTTCTCCCTCTTCATATTAGGTATTGCGCTGATCTTCCATCCTGGATTTTCTCTGGATCCTCGCAGGCACTAACTTGTGACTCTAGGGGAGTGTTAGTCCTCTATAGGAGGAAGGTCAAAAGGAAATGGAAAAATGGAATCTTAGGTGAAATACAGTTTAGCATATATTAAAATAAAAAGTGACTTCTCCTGACTCAGTAGCTTGGCTAGTAACATCTCTACCCCACGTTCAAGAGGTTCCGAGTTCAAATCTCGATCTGCGTGAGTTACCTGGATAAGGTTTTTTCCAGGGCTTTCCCTCATCCTAAAATATGAATGTCTGTAGCTCTAAGCTCCATAGACCCTGGGCTCATTTGAGCTTCATTTCACCCATTTCATTCATTGTCCATTATGATTTAATGTTGGACATAAATTTAAAAAAAGGAAAAAAAAAAAAAAAAAAAGAATGACCTCTCAGCCATTTTGTTACAATCACACCATATATTTTTCCACAGCTCTTAAAAAACCTTGAAATAACCACAGTATAATAAAGTGATACAATCGTTTCATTCATAACATTCCTTTATGTTCAATTTGAACTCCATATACCATCAACTAACCTCATATGTGTTCAGAAAGGAGTGCATTACCAATGTATAAGATATTAAATATATTACCAAATGAGCTGAGGATCTGTAATGAAAAAAGTTCAAAATTAAGTTCAAGGAATATCTTCTTGAGCATACATTTTATACTGTTAGTGAATTTAACACCTAATGTATGCAATTACTTTAGCTATTTGAATTTTTAACTTATTAATCTGAACTGCTTCTCCCACCCACATTGACGTGTTGGTACTTACAAATATTATCAGTGTATGTACCCTTACTTAGGAGAAGGAAGAGGAAGGATTAATTACAAAAGAGAGAGTATCAATTTAGTTTTTTCCTCATTTATTTTCAACAAAATGAATGTTAACAATTAAATAAATATAAAAAAAGTCAGTCTTACTTGTCCAGAATATAATAAAATTAAATAAATAACAATATAAAAAGTCAGTCTTACTTGTTCTGAATGTAACAAGTACATAACACAATTAAAAAATATTTACACAACTGTAACATGAACACAACATTCACTCTTCACTCTTTCAGAACTTGCTACAAAGTCCAATAAAGCTTGAAAGCTAGGAACTTCATAATATGAGTTTATAATCACTTTAATCCACTTCCTCAATTGTGGGTCCTTGCTTATTAGCTCCAAAATTTGGAGCTCCAGATTGTTGACCACAGCTCGCACCTCCAGCTCCCTGTTGGTGGATCTTCATCATTATTGGGGAACATGCTCGCTGCACTTCCTGCAGTTTGTGCTCTAACTCGTCCTTTTCTGCCAGTGTGTTGTTGTCTAGCCACTGGATTGTTGCATCACAGATCTCCCTTGTGCTCTTCTTGTCTGCTTCGCTCAGTTTTGAACCTGCTTCATCAAGAGCCTGCTTCACACTAAACACATAACTCTCAAGTTGATTCCTAGCAGCAATTCTCTCTCGCTGCTTGTCGTCTTCATGCTTGTAGCGCTCAGCCTCTGCCACCATTCTGTCGATCTCCTCTTTGGATAGCCTACCTTTGTCATTCTTAATGGTTATGTTGCGTGACTTACCAGTGCTCTCTTCCTTGGCAGACACATTCAGAATGCCATTGGCATCCATGTCAAAGGTCACTTCAATCTTTGGCACTCCTCGAGGAGCTGGTGGTATCCCATTGAGATTGAAAGTACCCAAGAGATTGTTGTCCTTGGTCATGGCTCTCTCACCCTCAAATACTTGGATAGTGACTGCAGGTTGGTTGTCGGAGTAGGTGGTGAAGGTCTGTGTCTGCTTACATGGGATACGGCTGTTGCGTTCGATGAGTTTGGTCATAACTCCACCAGCTGTCTCGATGCCGAGAGACAAGGGTGCCACGTCCACCAGGAGCACATCCTGAATCTGGGAACTGGTGTCACCACTGAGAATGGCTGCTTGTACTGCTGCTCCATAGGCCACTGCTTCATCGGGATTGATGGAAAGGTTGAGTTGTTTGCCACAGAAGAAATTCTGTAGCAGACTCTGTATCTTGGGGATGCGTGTGGAACCTCCAACGAGGACGACATCGTGGATGGAACTCTTGTCGAGTTTGGCATCTGCGAGTGCTTTCTCCACGGGTTGGAGTGTGGAGCGGAACAGGTCGGCACAAAGTTCCTCAAATCTCGCCCTCGACACCTTGGTGTAGAAGTCGATGCCTTCATAGAGGGCATCGATCTCGATGCTGGCCTCGGTGCTGGACGATAGTGTGCGCTTGGCTCGTTCTGCTGCCGTCCTCAGACGTCGCAAAGCCCTGGGATTGCTTTTCAGGTCTTTGCGGTACTTCCTCTTGAACTCGTCTGCGAGGTGATTTACCAGCCGGTTGTCGAAGTCCTCACCCCCAAGATGAGTGTCGCCGGCCGTCGCTTTCACCTCGAAGAGGGAGCCTTCGTCGATGGTGAGGATAGACACATCAAAGGTACCGCCTCCCAGATCGAAGATGAGAACGTTGCGTTCGCCTTTGAGGTTCTTGTCTAAACCATAGGCCAGGGCGGCTGCTGTGGGCTCGTTGATAATTCGGAGCACGTTAAGTCCGGCGATAGCACCGGCGTCTTTGGTGGCCTGTCTCTGGGAGTCGTTGAAGTAGGCGGGAACTGTGATGACGGCGTCCCGCACGGTGCAGCCGAGGTACGCCTCTGCGGTCTCCTTCATCTTGGTGAGTACCATGGAGCTGACTTCCTCCGGTGCGAACTTGCGGACCTCGCCCTTGAACTCCACCTGGATCTTGGGTTTCCCGCAGTCATTAACCACCGTGAAAGGCCAATGTTTCATGTCGGCCTGGATCTTGGGGTCGTCGAACCGACGGCCGATGAGTCGCTTGGCATCGAACACGGTGTTCTTGGGATTCATGGCGACTTGGTTTTTGGCCGCATCGCCGATGAGCCTCTCGGTGTCGGTGAAGGCTACATAACTTGGTGTTGTGCGGTTACCCTGATCGTTGGCGATGATCTCCACCTTTCCTTGCTGCCAGACACCCACGCATGAGTATGTGGTGCCCAGATCAATTCCAACTGCTGGTGCTTTTGGTGCCATTTTCACTTATTCGCGTCGTACAATAATAAATAGTAAACACTTTCGACTCGCTTATGAATTTACTCTCTTCGCTTGCGTATATACACTGAGCAGCACGTGGGCTGCATGCTGCTTATATAGAGTTTACACACGTTTCTGTACGTCACCGGAAAGTTCGAGAAGAGGCGGGAGGGTGTGTCGCGAGAGCGATACGCGATTGGACGATGATTGTGCAACTCCTCGGCTATTGGCCAGTTGTTACCGCGGTTACTAGAAGCGTCTGGAAACAGCTGTTTGCTCTCTGTCTTTTTCTGTCCGTAGTCACGTGTCAGTGCTGCAAGCAACAACTGCCATATAGATTATTGTCGACGTATATCACTGTATTTCTAACAAAATAGAATCGCAGTCAGCTGATGAGTGGAATGCAGTTCCGTGTTTTGTTTAATAGCGCATAGAATTAAAGATATTTACGTAATTCCCGTTTTTATTCTTTAGGATGATTAGTGGCCTATATTTAAATGTTCCCGCTGATTAAATATTATCATGATTTCCATTCTCTTTTGTGGTAATTGCTGCAATTTAGTTCTAAGGTAAATAATATCTTCAGTAATGTTATATGGAAATGACAGTATTTTTTAACATTAAAACACAAAAAAACGATATAATTTATGCAAATATAAGTGCAAACATTTCATGTGTAGTTTGAAGTTACATTAATACTGTTATATTATGCTGTTTCTATGTAGTCACTCATGCGAAAATGCATTTGGAAGACATTGCCAAAAGCTTCAGATTTTAGTGCAAGTAAACCGTTTCTTTTCTTCTTTTTTTTTCTCTATATTGCAACAATAGTAATTTATTCCGGAGTATGAAGTGGTTTATTAAAAATTTAAGGCCTAGTTTTGTTCAAACTGATCATTGCTTTAAAATTATAATGTTTAGAACATATATAATATTTTTAAAACACATTAAAATATCTGGCATTATGGAGGAAAAAAAAAAAAAAAAAAAAAAAGAACAGTGTGGCTACCCTCAGGAAAACCTCATACGATAATTCTTACAGCATAGAAAGGATGGCATTCAGCAGTGCACCGTGGTCTAAGCTAATGCAAACTCTTATAACATTTCTAAAAACGAAGACGGTAGGCTATAATTTCGGTAAGTTTGAAAGAAATCGTAACAAGTTCATAACATTGCTGCTGCTTCACGTACAAGAGTTTGTGTGTAATGTTAAGAATATTGACTTGCTGTTTCATGCATGGAGTAGTTTCATAAATTAAAATTAATTGCAACAAATACCATACAGCTAGCTAAGAACAGGTATCTTCGGTAAACATTTTCGATATATGCATTGATGCAAAATAAATTACACTGGCAGCATCGGTGTCGGCAAAATCTTAAACAAAAATTAAGTCAAAATGTCCTGAGTTCGAATCTCGGTCAGGGTGAGTTATCCGGTTATGGTTTTTCCGGTTTTTTCCCCTTATCCTACAAAATGAATGTCGGGTAACAGCTCTATGGACCCTCGGTTCTTTTGAATATCATTTCATTCATCGTCCGTTATGACTTAATGTTGGAGGACGTTAAGGTTAGCATATTATGTTTTAAAAGCCAAACAGTTCACTTTCCCACTTGAATAGAGTAATGAGGTGGTTTAAGTTTATCACCATTATAAAAGAGATAACTTTTCTCAGTTTGGCATACGTACAATCATAATATGAAAAATGTTCAGCAGTTAATTGACATAATTTAATAAGTGGAGTAAATAAGCCGAGTATTTCCTGTTAATTGTTTCGCCAGAGAGAAAACAAGATGGAATTTGTTATAGAACTATAATTTGAGTAGAATGAATGTGTGATTTACTCAGAGTTTTAAATAATAATAATTAAAGATTGCACTATTTTAATATTCACTGGTGTCGTAGCTAAAAATGTTATAATGGTTGGATATCATGAGAAAAATAAAAATAGTTAAATTCGATATATGCTATTTAATATACGCCGTGTTAATACAGCGAAGTCGAAAACTGTAGAATTTAATACCAGTGTTCGGACTAGCAATAACGATCGATAAGAAGTTGCGTTCCAGAAGTTTCACAAAGCTTCCAGCGTAGTGAAACACGACACACACTGCTCGGAAGTGGATTTTGGCCGTAGCGAGACCGACTGTATATGCAATGAGTTGTCAAGAATTATTTATGGTCATGTTTTTGTCGGTTGATGGCAAAACTGATCTCTTTATGACAAAAAATGGCGTACAACTGCTTATACATTTTACTAATTTGTTTCTGTTCAAAATTTATTTACCGCATTTCTGTTCTTTTAGCATAATCCAGTAACGATAAAGATTATTATTATTCTCCTTCTACCTCCATAGATTAGGCTATAGCCTGTTCCGGTCTCACATCGATCCATCGTTTCCTAGGTCGTCCTATTGATCTTCGTCCTTTCGGTTTATATTCCATTATTTTTTTGGGAATTCTCTCTGAGTCATTCTTCCTAAATGTTGGAGCCAATTTTCTCTATATTCCATTAATTTTAATAAAACAGAATTGATGTTTCATTCATTTTTTATGTCTTCATTTCTAAGTTGATCTTCCCTTGTACATCCCTTAACAGATCTTAGGAAACGCATTTCTGCTGCTTGTATTTTACTAAAATCTTTGTTTCTTAATGTCCATATCTCGCTTCCATATAGCAAGACAGGGAGTGCCATGACAGTATAAAATTTTAATTCAGTTTCTCTTCTTGTTTTTCCTTTAAGTGTTCTCTTAATTGTTCCAGTTACTGCTTGAAACTTACTTATTTTCTGATTTATATCTTGATCCATTTCATAACATAGGTCGCATCCAAGATAATTAAAATGTGACACTTGTTCAATAATATTATTCTCAATTAGAATTTTTGTCCTTACCGGGTATTTGCCGTGGAATGCCATTACCTTGGTTTTTTTTTTTATTTGAAATTTTCATATTATATATTTTATATATAATACATACATTGCTTTTTGCAGCTTATCCTCATTGTCAAAAATTAAAACTACATCATCAGCAAACATTAATATATTTAACGTTTATTTTCCTATGTTAATAACACTATTTACTTTAAATTTACATTTGTTTAAAATATTGTCTAGATATATATTAAATAAAATGGGTGATAGACTGCATCCTTGTTTAAGTCCTTGATTTATTCTAATTTCTTCTGTTAACTTCCCATTTACTTCAGTAACCATTATGTTATCTACGTATAAACTTTGTATGATTTTAATCAAATGCTCTGGGTAACCTTTTGTCTTTAATATCTGCCATAATTTATTCTGTTCTACCCGGTCGAAAGCCTTCTCAAAATCCATAAAGGGAAGTTTGTCTCCAAATTAAATTCTATTCTTTTCTATCATTTGCTTAAGGATAAATACATTGTTAACACATGACCTTCCATTCCTAAATCCACTCTGTTCTTCCATGATTTTTGTTTCTGATATTTTTAATGTATTACATATTATTCGTGCATATACTTTATAGATAGTGTTTAAAAGACTTATACCTCTATAATTATTGCAGTCAGTTCTATCTCCTTTCTTGAAAACAGAGACTACTTTGGCTATTTTGCATTAATTTGGTACTTTTTTACTTTTCCAACACATATATATTAAATGTAGAAGTCTTAGTGTAAGTAATATACCTCCATACTTAAATAATTCCACTTGTAGGCCATCTGTGCCTGCAGCTTTCCTATTCTTGGACCTCTTTAATGCTTCATTTAGTTCTTCAAGGGTGATAAGATCTACTGATTCTTCAATTTGTTCATTTTCTAAGTCCATACCTTCATCAATGTTTTCATTATACCATAGGCTTTTATAGTGGTTTACCCAATCTACTTTAGTAATACATGATAACCTGGCTAAGTCGCTTTCAGTTGAATTCAATCCTCTCAAAGTTTTCCAAGCAATTAGTTGTCTCCCATGGACATCATGTTCAATATTTGCTATATGTCTGTCCCAGGATTCCCTATTAGCTTTACGTATCATTTCTTTCGCAGTATTTCTTCTTTTCATATATTGTTTCTTTGTATCTTCGTCTTGTTTTTGTAAAATTATTTTGTATGCTTGTTTTTTACTCTTTACTGCTTCTTCAATATCCTGGTTCCAGAATCTTGGTCCTCTTTCCCTCCTGTATTTACTCTTGGTTCCCAATACTTCGTTTGCAATCCTAGAGACAGCCTGTTTTATTTGTATCCACTCCTCATTCACGTCCTCGGAAGTAGCAAGTTCGCCTATATGTGCAGATATTCTTCTTTGGTATAAGTCTCTTATGCTGTCATCTTGAAGAAGGTGAGTTTTAAATATGTTTTGTTGTTGATTACTTCTGCATTGATTTGTTCTTATCTTTTTCCATCTAAAGATTATATAAATTTCAGAAATAACCAGGTAGTGATCTATGTAGAGCTCACTGCCTCTGTGTACACTAGTGTCCTTCACTAGAGATTTTAGTTTCTCATTTACAATTACATAATCAATAATAGATCTTAATCCTCTAGCTGTCCATGTATATTTATGAATATCCTTCTTTCGAAAGAAGGAGTTTGTTATTTTTAAGGTGTTGTAGGTACAGAAGTCTCTTAGAATTTTCCCATTATCATTAATAGAATCTTCTCCAAAAATTCCACACACTTGTTGTATAGGCAATTTATCAATTCTAGCATTAAGATCCCCTAGAATAATAATACTATGTGTTTTATTATATTTATCAAGGATTTTTTGCAGGTCTTCATAAAATGTTTTAGTTTCCTCCTTTTTACCATCTTCTGGAGCATAAACTCCTATAATCATCATTTTGCCTCTGTCTTCAACTTAGCTGTTACTAGCCTTTCATTTATAAAACAGTATCTTTCTATCCTGTTTTTCCATTTTTTGTCTATCCATATTGCCAAACCTTTTGCTGCTCGTTCATTCTGTTCGACTCCAGAATATATGATAGTATAATCATTTATTTCAAATGTACCCTTTAATTTCTTTTTTGTTTCTGTTGTAACAATTATATTTATATGGTTTTTATGTAATTCTTTTGTTAGTTCTTCTTTAGTAGATAACCCTCTGAAATTCCACGTTCCAATCTTTAATATATCTTTCCTACCAAATCGTAATGCCTTTTTCACTCGCTGTGGTCGGTTTCCAGTAGTTCCGTCCAGCTGTATTCTGTGAGACTTTTGAGTAAGATAATAATTCCATGAAGGGGTTACCAGCCCCTTGCATGTCAGGTTTGATTTTGGGGTTTCCTTCCCCTAGGTGAAATGCCTTCACTACGGCTTTGGAGTTTCACCTACCCTCTATGTACCCTGTGGACGGGGCCCTCACCAGGTACTACCCCCCGGGCTAGAGGGACCTGGGGCTCACAAAAGGGTAGGGTCGCCACACCCTGGAATGGGCTGACTCAAGGACTGTCCCATCCTGCTACCCATATGATTATTATTGTTATTTTTTATTGCAAATAAGCCCATGTAGGACTACACAAAGTACTTAGAGATGTTTCTTATCTCTTCTATGGATCCATGGTTCTCTCATTCTTTGGCTGTGGGCTTTCTTTCTCTCGTCGTCCACGTTGTTCCAGTCTTTTTCTTCAATTTGTCCTGTTGGTCAATTTTACACTTATGCACCTTCATTCTAAAGACGTCCCTGTCTAGGATATTGTCTGGAGTGATTTCTGTCAATTTTAAATCATTTTTTACTTCACCAATCCATTTCATTATACAGGCTTTACATAACTTTCACATAATGTTGAAATCTGTAGTGACAATACACAATGAAGATGGAACAAAACTGATTAATATGGTTTGTTGATTTATTTTAAATCCACTGGAATTATCAAGTTGTTTACCCTCTTGCAATGTAATATTTTTCCACTATGTTATATGAAGTTAGGCATAATTGGAGGAATTTAGTAACAGTGATGTCAAAATTAATTGAAAAAACTATTTGTAGTCAGTTGTTTGACACTTTGTCACTTACATTTGTTTCATATTTTTGAGGAACTAGTTTCGGAAGCCATTGCCTCCGTTATCAACCTCTTTCCAACTGTTGGAATGTAAGTTGGGAAAACATGTAAGTGAAAAAGTATAAAAAATCCAGCTACAAATAGTTTTTTGCAGTTATATGAAGTATTTAAAACTACGTATTTGGATAGGCAGCCACTGGTCGACCATTGGCCATGTGGCTAAACCAAGGAACCCAGGCAGGAACTGTCCATGTGCAGTGAAAGTTGTTGTGCAGTGAATGTGTACAATAGACAAATGATGATTCAAGGATCACAATTCTAGGCATGTCACACCAACATGGCAAATAAACACTCTTCATGGCATAGCTCAGCATGTGAGCAAAACTGAATGAGCTAGTAGGAGACCCTTGCCCTTATTGGGACATCTCAGGCTTATTCATTCATTTGGATATGAGTGTCCATTCGTCATAACTGCCTGAGTACATAGAGAAACTGATGAATATTAATATTTTTTTAGTTAATTGATGGAAATGAATAATTTCCTCATACTAACCGTATATAGGCTAAGGTTTTTGATAGATTGAGTCAACATGAAAAATTCAATGCCATAGCCAGGATTTGAGCCACGGATCTCCTGGTTTCCATTCAGTCGCTCTAACCCATTGAGCTACCATGGCTAACGTGCATCCTAACATTAAATTCTCTATTTGACTTGTATATTTCCTCAGTAAACCATTAGGGGCTCTCGCATTCGAGATACACCGTTTGTGGCGACTTACAATCGTAAGTACTTGAGTCCCAGGCTTCATAATTTAAGTCTTATTATTTTAGTTAATTGATGGAAATTAATCATGTCCTCATACTAGCAATATATTGGCTAAGGTTTTTGATAGATTGAGTCAACTTGAATAATTCAGTGCCATGGCCAGGATTAACTACAACAGTACTACAACATACATACACATTTCTATCTCTGTGATAGTATAGATGTCATTTTAGGCTTAAGCAGTAGTCATTTCTTTGTTGTTTTAAAGAAGTAGTCATTTCTTTAAAAAGTGGATTTGTTTATAATGGGTTAGTAGCTTCACTCATTGCATAATTATTTGGGCCGCATTGTGGCTGAGCGGTTAGACCACTTGACTCACACCAAGGTGGCCCAGGTTCAATCCCAGGCAAGCATGTGAGATGTGGTGGACAACATGGTGCTGGGGCGGGTTTTCTCCAGAATCTATGGTTTCCCTTTCCATATTCCACAAGTTGCTCCATTATCATCTTTCATTTCAGCTGCTTCACCCACATTCCATTCATCTACTTCACCCTCATTCCATTCATCTACTTCACCCTCATTCCATTCATCTACTTCTCTCACTCTCATTCCAGGCATTGGGCTGATTAACCATCCCAAATTTCTCTATCTGATCCAGAGTTGCGGTTTCTCAAACCGATGCCTAATGGTATAAGCGGTAGAGGACCAAGAATCCCCTAACAATACTATAGTGGTATCACTAGGGAACTACATAAGATATAATTGTTACAAACTTCACTTATCTTTTAAGAACATGATGAAATTTTAACAGAATTCAAGAGACTAATTTTGCAGATAAATAAATAAATCATCTGCATCTTAGTTTTCTCCCATTGTCTTCATTACTGCCTCTATGCGTCATATTATTTTTGTATTTATTACCAAACTCTGAAAATAAAACAAACTTAAAGACAGAATCGATTGGTAGTATTTCAAAATTCATGACACAATTTCTATTTTTTAAAATAAATATTTTCTCCCAAACCATTAGATCTATTGCACCATTAAATCTATTGCACCATTTAATTGCTTTAATAATTTAACTTCTGCAGTTATTTAATGGTCAAATGACCAAAAATGATCTGCTATGGCAGATTTATCAGTCTGTTTATACCTGATATTTCTAAAATGTTCTTTCATTCAGTTTTTTAAATCATGTTTGGTCCTTCCAATGCAAACCTGGTCACAATCTAAACAAATTGATAAATGTCAGATCTTTTATTATTAAAAATTTTATCTTTTTTAGAAAAATGTAGCAAGTTTTTTATATTATATTTATTTTGAGGAACCAAAACGATACCAATTTTTTTTTTTTTAATTTATGATTTACAATCTGTTTATTGGATAGTGCTGAATATGACTAGTTGCACTTCAGCAACTTAGAAAAAACCCTTGGGAGGGATTCACCTCATCATGTATTCCCCTCTTCATCTGCCTTGGGAGGGCAGTTTTTCCTATTCTGCTTTTGAGTGGTCACAGTAGACTTCATTCTCATAATTTCACCTTTTATTTTATTCATTATTTCCTCACACTATCCAATACTAGAGACATGACATAGACAGAACTAGAGAAGTGCAACAAAAATGCTGAGAGTTCATAGATTATTTTATAGGGCATGCAAAGAACAAGTTGCAGCTCATGTGATAGCATATAATTAGTATAATGTTTGCATATAAATAGTAATAGCATTTCACATATGCACTATATTAGCATAGGGTATCTTCTAGAAGTGAATTCATACTTTTAAAAGCATTTCATAGCCTTCACTCCTTCATTTACCTTCTCAAGGAAAAAATTCCTTGCAGATGATTGACTTTCAAAATACAAATTATTTCAATTAAAAATGTACAGAGAAAATAAGCTTCTTCTTCTTCTTCTTCTTCTTCTTCTTCTTCTTCTTCTTCTTCTTCTTCTTCTTCTTCTTCTTCTTCTTCTTCTTCTTCTTCTTCTTCTTCTTCTTCTTCTTCTTCTTCTTCTTCTTCTTCTTCTTCTTCTTCTTCTTCTTCTTCTTCTTCTTCTTCTTCTTCTTCTTCTTCTTCTTCTTCTTCTTCTTCTTCTTCTTCTTCTTCTTCTTCTTCTTCTTCTTCTTCTTCTTCTTCTTCTTCTTCTTCTTCTTCTTCTTCTTCTTCTTCTTCTTCTTCTTCTTCTTCTTCTTCTTCTTCTTCTTCTTCTTCTTCTTCTTCTTCTTCTTCTTCTTCTTCTTCTTCTTCTTCTTCTTCTTCTTCTTCTTCTTCTTCTTCTTCTTCTTCTTCTTCTTCTTCTTCTTCTTCTTCTTCTTCTTCTTCTTCTTCTTCTTCTTCTTCTTCTTCTTCTTCTTCTTCTTCTTCTTCTTCTTCTTCTTCTTCTTCTTCTTCTTCTTCTTCTTCTTCTTCTTCTTCTTCTTCTGCTTCTTCTTCTTCTTCTGCTTGGTATAAGATACAGTCCTGTTCATTTATGGTCCTCATCTCCTTATGCCATTTTAGTCATTGGATGAGTTTGTTTGTTTTGTAGTTTATGTCCTCCAACCTTAAGTCATATCGGACAATGAATGTAATGGGTGAAGTGATGCTCAAATGAGTCCGGGGTCCATGGCGCTTAAAGTTACCCGACATTCGTCTATCATGATAAGAGAAAAAACCTTATCTAGGTAACTCACCCTGACCGAGATTCGAACTCGGGACCTCTTGAACGTGAGGCAGATACGCTACCATCTACGCTACTGAGGCGGGCGTCATTGGGTGAGGGAGCTACAATATGCACCAGAGAGAGAAATCCAAGGGATGGCTGATGAGCTTGGTCCCAGAGTGAGAGTGAGGGAAGTAGATCAATGAAATGAGGGTGAAGTGGATGAAAGCAAAAATTATAATGGAGCAATTGGTGGAATGATGGCAGGGGATACTGGAGGTCCCAGAGAAAACCTGCCCGAGTGCTGTGTTGTCCACCACAAATCTGACTCTGCGGTCGCCTGGAATCGAACCCTGGCAACCTTGATGAGAGTCAAGCGGTCTAACCGCTCGGCCATGGTGCGGTCCCTACAACCAGCTTTAACCTGTTCTTTAAGACACCTCATTGGATAACTCAATAATCGAAGGCAAAATACAAGTAGATGGGGAGCAATATATCCCTCTGGAATATTGATGCATTCTGTAAACCTGGGTATTTTACTAACTTGTTAAACTATAGTTTGATAACTATCCAAACATTTTGTTTTTGGCTCCAATACACAGATACATTGTGCATTACATATGTGCACTTGGATGTGTGCATATGCTCTGTGGATATGCATGGGCTGCATGCTTTCCATGTAATATTCTCACTTTAGCTTATGTATGTAAATGACAGGCATATAATTTCATGGATAAAAGATGTGGTTTGGCTTATGAAACTACCAATCATAAAAAGAAATGCATAAAAAGAAAACATTTTAAACAGTCTTTTGGTTCACATTTATTTGCAGTAAAGAATAACATTAGTGAATGATAGACACATTCCTAACTTAACAAGTTTGATAATTAAGTCATCTGGTGGGTATGTAAAGCTTTTTAACAGCTCTTTGGACTCTCATTAGAACTTGATACATGGATAATTGGATAAACTTCCTGCTGGAGCACCTACTGTTTTTAATGATGGGAGAGAAAGAAAAATTAAAAATGACATTATAGGAAATATGCCTCTTTCTGAATTTGTTGTAGTTATCATGTAATTTGAAGCATTACATTGCTTTACATTTCCTCATTGTCCATGTTTGTTATGAACTGAATGCCCGCCTTGGTAGCATAGTGGTAGCATGTCTGCCTCACGTTCAAGAGGTCCCGAGTCCGAATCTCGGTCAGGGTGAGTTACCTGTATAAGGTTTTTTCCGGGGTTTACCATATACTGTAAGACGAATATTGGGTAACTCTAAGCTCCATGGACCCCGGACTCATTTGAGCATAATTTCATCCATTCCATTCATCATCCGATATGACTGAACGTTGGAGGACGTAAATTACAAAAAACAAAAAAACAAAAAAAAGGAACTGAACTTTCATTATATGAGTATTTTAAAATCTGTAGAGAATTACATAATGTGTTTCTTACACATACCAAAGGAGAGTAAATCTCCCAGACATTGGAGCAAAATTCTAAGTATAGAAGAAATTTCAAAACCAATGAAAACAAAATTCTCTGATGCTGTTTTTATATTTCTAAGAAACAGTTCTTACCAAATCAATATGCTGTATAATTAGCCTCTGCATTACTAGATGTAGATAGTTTTTAAAGGCAACAATGTTAGTATAATATAGCAACGCAAAGAAGGTCCCTGTAAGGAATGTGCTGTGGGACAAGGACAGCAAATGTGTGTGGCAGAGAACACCTGCTACACCAGGAGCAGACTGTTAAAAAAATGTGTGCTTTATTCACTCTGTACATTAAAACCGAGAAGATTCATTCACAAAATTAGAAGCCGTCAGAATGTTTTTGAATGGTCTGTAACTGTACTGACAATCATTAAAACCAATTGAGTAAGATTTCTTATGCAAATTCATAATACTTGTCATATAAATAATGTAGGCTGTCAACCAAATGTGGATCCTAAATTATAAGTTTGTTCATGATAAGATCAACAAGCCTGCCTCAGTAGCGTAGACGGTAGCATGTCTGCCTCACGTTCAAGAGGTCTCGAGTTTGAATCTTGGTCAGGGTGAGTTATCTGTATAAGGCTTTTTTTCCAGGGTTTTCCCTTATCCCAAAAGATGAATGTCGAGTAACTCTAAGCTCCATGGTCCCTGGACCCATTTGAGCATCATTTCACCCATTCCATTCATCGTCCGATATGACCTAAAAAAGTTATAGGACATAAATTACCAAAAAAAAAAAAAAAAAAAAAAGTCATCCATTGGTTACAGAACGTATGAAAAATACTGTATTGGACTGAAAATAAGCCACACTTTATATCCATATTTTGTCCTTAAAGTTGGGTTATGGCTTATATCCTCTATCTTGCCATTTTACGTACCCTCCTGTAAAACATTTTAGTGTCAACTAACTGAAACTAGTCACAAAGATTTTTATTATGCAACAATGCAAACTTTTACAGACATTTTATCACATTAACATATATATATATCTACCAACATTGTTTTGTTGGCATATAATTCAGTTCTTCTGAATTCTTCCTCTTTCAAATATTAAATAAGTTCAACACAATGAACTGATGGTTCTTACCATTAGTTGTGCTTATTTAACTTCTAGCATCATGTGCAGGGGATAGGCAAAATAATATGAAAACTTTGGAATTGTTTACTAACAATTTACTTTGGAATTGTTTATTAATAATAGGTTGCACCCCCTTTGTCCATAATAGAGCTGCAATGCTTCTTGGAATACTGGAATATAATGATTGTATAGCCTCCAGTGGAATGTTATGCCACTCTTCTATCAGAACCTCTTCTAACTCATGTAGTGAGTAGGGAGGCAGAAATCTGCTATGTAGTCTCTTCTCTAATACTGTCTAACTGGTTTGATAATGTTCAAATCCAGTGTTTGTGTTGGCCAGGGAAGATGCTACAGTTCATTTCCATGGTCCTCAGACCACAATTGCACTGTTTTGGCAGAGTGAAAAGGTATATTATCATCTTGAAATACGGCATTGTTATTTGGAACAATTTGAATCATGGGGTGCACTTGATAACCTAAAATGTTCAAATACTCTTTGGATGTAACATGACCTTTGAGAATAATGATGGGACCAGCAGAATACCATATTATGGCTGCTCACACCATCACATGTCTACCTCCATGCTTAACCGTTGGAATCAAGCAATCAGTATTCTAGGTTTCTTTTGGAGTTCTCCAGACGTAAATCCAGCCTGATGTTGGAAATAACTAAACATTAACCTGTCAGAGCATACAACATGTTTCCATTGATTAGCCATCAAGAATTTATGCTCCTGACACAAAAATTATACTTCTTTACATTGATTTTAGTCACTAAAGATTTAGGTATAGCAGCTTGTCCATGAATATCTGCTTTATGGGGCTCTTGGCAGATAGTTTCAACAGTTACAGGGTCTAGAAGATAATTAATAAGCTCTGCAGTGACTTCAATCGCATTAGTTTTGCGTTAGTGTATCTTGTCATTTAGTTTTGATTTTCTCTTATTTTTACACGATGTCTTTCCATGTTTTGTGTAGGCTGTCATAACTGTAGAAACAGTTGCTTTTGAAACATTAAATAAGTTGACTGTCTTGGTTATTGTTACTCCAGCTAATCAAGCCCCCATAATCTGCCCTCTTTGGAACCCTGTTAAGTTTTTCATTGCAGGTCTACCTGTTCCTCTGGAAATACATGCATCCTGTATATTATATGCCTATTGCAGTATGGATAAGTTCATAATTGGTATAGCATCAAGGGTTAGTGCAGCTTAGCAGTGGCATAGCTCTCAGTCACATGATTTGCTATCTATAGCAAGTGAGAATGAAAGAAACAAAATACTGCCTCTCTGCAAAGGATTTTACCTCCCATCTTCATGAGAGTTCCATATTCCTCCAGCCCTACTTGAATCTAAATGAAATTTTGGAATTGAGGGTAGTTAGGTCATTGCATATTTAATGAGAAATTACAAATTTGGTGTCTCTCAATTTACTACAACAAGCTTAGTATATTTGAGCTTTGTATTAATAATAATAATAATAATAATAATAATAATAATAATAATAATAATAATAATAATAATAATAATAATAATAATAATAATAATAATAATAATAATAATAATAATAATAATAATAATAATAATAATAATAACAATAACAATAACAATAATAATAATAATAATAATAATAATAATAATAATAATAATAATAATAATAATAATAAATTTCTTATTTACAATTATTATTATTATTATTATTATTATTATTATTATTATTATTATTATTATTATTGACTCAGCTCTAGTTCACTATTATCTGTTGTGTCACAAATGGTATCAACAAAATTAATGGTTGCTACGCAAGCTCTTTTATATTTATGGAGAACAAACTTAGAGTAATTTATTATAATCCAATTTCAGGAATTGAATCAGTTTTCTATACATTACTTTTTCCATAATTTTTTAAAAAGCTGTCAGTAAGATTATTGGTCTATAATTATCAAGTTTATCTCTTTTATTTTTACTTTAGCTTCCTCCAGTGCTTCTGAAAATTGTCCATTTTCAGTCACTTGTTTATCAAAAGCAAAGAGGTTTTGTTATGTAGTACACGGTTTAATTTTGTTTGCACTACTATCCCATGTTAGTGTTTTGTTTTCTCTCTCTCTTCTATTCCCACAAAAGCCAAAACCTTATTTTGAGTAGGAGGTTCTGAGATAAAATGTACTGGCCTTTATAACCTCATAATTATCCTCAATTAATTTTGCACAGTTTGTATTTGCATTATATTTGTAATTTACACACAGTAATAGTTGAAATGTTAGTTATACTGTGACTACTGCTTAATAACACTTCTAGGTGTATTAATTTATTTGTTATACTTGTATATTCTAGTGTTGTACATGTATTAAGTTATCAGGACTTCTCGCTTTCCAATTATGTCTAACTCTGACCAGTTCATTCTAATTTATTAGCATATAACATTGATTAAAAGCATTATTAAAAGTGAAGCTTAATTCCTAATAAAAGATTTGCTGAGTCATATATTAGAATTTCATTTACTTCAATAATTAATTCCATCAGCCCCTATCATCTGATGTTGGGGTGGGACGGTCCTGAAAACATTCCGGTTTTTAATAGTTGAGGTGAGTCAAGTTTTAAGGCTTAACAAATGACTTAATAAGCCTTTTATCATTAGCATTTATTATTTTGGAAATTTTTCCTTACTTATTAGTTCCAAAATATAGTATTCTACTGCTATCCACATTCACAAATTCTTCTGCAAAATTCTGTTAAGAACATTTATGGTGGATAATTTTATAAGGAAATTAAAAGCAATGCTCCGAGTGAAATCATTTTATTTGAGTTATATTCAAAACAAGTTTATAGCGCTTCAGATCTTCCGCTATTTGTATTATGCACTGCCAATTTAAAAATATAGGATAAAACAGGTATTAACATGTGATTAAGGGATCGTAAGTAGAATTAGTTTCTAATGTAAACAGACTATGTAAAATTAGTTTTCTAATGTTGTAGAAATGACTATATAAATGTTGAAATTGACTATGTCAGAAGTTTTAACCAACCAATCAATCTATTATTATTATTATTATTATTATTATTATTATTATTATTATTATTATTATTATTATTATTATTATTATTATTATTATATTATTATTATTATCATCATCATCATCATCATATTTTGATTTAGCTGGAAAAAAACAATACACGTCCTCAAGATGATTGTTTCTGAAATTTATAATAATGTAAAAATTGCTGCCACTTTTAAAATAAATTAATAACAGAGACTTAAGCATTTGTACTATTTAAAGCTATTAAATTCTTAGTTTGTCATTAATAATAATTACACCCACTTTAGTTCATTTAATTGTACTTACTTGGATAATTACACAATAAACACATCATGGGTTTTACATTTTAGGCACAGGAAGGATTAAGAGAAAGGAAAGAAAAAAAAACAACAAATTTAGTTTTTTTCCATAATTTATTTAAACAAAAATAAATTATTAAATATATAAAAATCAGTCTTTGTTATCTTTGGAGATTTAACAACCATAATAGGAACATTATTCAACACTCACACATACTTTCAATTTCTGACCAGAAGTTAAACACACTTGAGCTGCATGGAATGTAAAAGTTAATTATTTATTACTCCTACTTTAATCCACTTCCTCAATTGTAGGTCCCTGTTTATTAGCCCCAAAATTTGGAGCTCCACACTGTTGACCACAGTTCATGTTCGCACCTCCTGCTCCCTGTTGATGGATCTTCATCATTACTGGAGAACATGCCCGCTGTACCTCCTGCAGTTTGTGCTCCAGCTCTTCCTTCTCTGCCAGTGTGTTGTTGTCTAGCCACTGGATTGTTGCATCACAGATCTCCCTTGTGCTCTTCTTGTCTGCCTCACTCAATTTGGTACCAGCTTCATCAAGAGCTTGCTTCACGCTGAACACATAACCCTCAAGTTGATTTCTAGCTGCCACCCTCTCTCGCTGCTTGTCGTCCTCATGCTTGTAGCGCTCAGCATCTGCCACCATTCTGTCAATCTCCTCTTTCGATAGCCTGCCTTTGTCATTCTTAATGGTTATGTTGCGTGACTTACCAGAGCTCTCTTCCTTGGCAGACACATTCAGAATGCCATTGGCATCCATGTCGAAGGTCACCTCGATCTTTGGTACCCCTCGAGGAGCTGGTGGTATCCCCATGAGATCAAAAGTACCCAAGAGGTTGTTGTCCTTGGTCATGGCTCTCTCACCCTCAAACACTTGGATGGTGACTCCAGGTTGGTTGTCAGAATAGGTAGTGAAGGTCTTTGTCTGCTTGCATGGGATGCGGCTATTGCGTTCGATGAGTTTGGTCATGACTCCACCAGCTGTCTCGATGCCGAGAGACAAAGGTGCCACGTCCACCAGGAGCACATCCTGAATCTGGGAACTGGTGTCACCACTGAGAATGGCTGCTTGTACTGCTGCTCCATAGGCCACTGCTTCATCGGGGTTGATGGAGAGGTTGAGTTGTTTGCCACAGAAGAAGTTCTGCAGCAGACTCTGTATCTTGGGGATGCGTGTGGAACCTCCAACGAGGACGACATCGTGGATGGAACTCTTGTCGAGTTTGGCATCTGCGAGTGCTTTCTCCACTGGTTGGAGTGTGGAGCGGAACAGGTCGGCACAAAGTTCCTCAAATCTCGCCCTCGACACCTTGGTGTAGAAGTCGATGCCTTCATAGAGGGCGTCGATCTCGATGCTGGCCTCGGTGCTGGACGATAACGTGCGCTTGGCTCGCTCTGCTGCAGTCCTCAGACGTCGCAAAGCCCTGGGATTGCTTTTCAGGTCTTTGCGGTACTTCCTCTTGAACTCGTCTGCCAGGTGATTTACCAGACGGTTGTCGAAGTCCTCACCCCCAAGATGAGTGTCGCCGGCCGTCGCCTTCACTTCGAAGAGGGAGCCTTCGTCGATGGTGAGGATAGACACATCAAAGGTACCGCCTCCGAGATCGAAGATGAGGACGTTGCGTTCGCCTTTGAGGTTCTTGTCTAGACCATAGGCCAGGGCGGCGGCTGTGGGCTCGTTGATAATTCGGAGCACGTTAAGCCCGGCGATAGCACCGGCGTCTTTGGTGGCCTGTCTCTGGGAGTCGTTGAAGTAGGCGGGAACTGTGATGACGGCGTCCCGCACGGTGCAGCCGAGGTACGCCTCTGCGGTCTCCTTCATCTTGGTGAGTACCATGGAGCTGACTTCCTCTGGTGCGAACTTGCGGACCTCGCCCTTGTACTCCACCTGGATCTTGGGTTTCCCGCAGTCGTTAACCACCGTGAAAGGCCAGTGTTTCATGTCGGCCTGGATCTTGGGGTCGTCGAACCGACGGCCGATGAGTCGCTTGGCATCGAACACGGTGTTCTTGGGATTCATGGCGACCTGGTTTTTGGCCGCATCGCCGATGAGCCTCTCGGTATCGGTGAAGGCTACGTAACTCGGTGTGGTGCGGTTACCCTGATCGTTGGCGATGATCTCCACTTTACCTTGTTGCCAGACACCCACGCATGAGTATGTGGTGCCCAGATCAATTCCAACTGCTGGTGCTTTTGGTGCCATTTTCACTTATTCGCGTCGTACAATTATAAATAGTACACACTCTCGAGTCGCTTGTGAGTTATCTCTCTTCGCTTGCGTATATACACTGAGCAGCACGTGGGCAGCATGCTGCATAAATAGAGTTTACACATGTTTCTGTACGTCACTCGAAAGTTCGAGAAGAGGAGGGAGGGTGTGTCGCGAGAACGGTACGCTATTGGATGGTGATCGCGCAGCTCGTTCACCATTGGTCAGACAACATTACAGTAGTTGCTAGAAGGACCTTGAAACAGCTGGTGGCTTCTCGCAAGTTTATCTCTGTCTTTATCCTTCTCGATCAATAGCACCGTAGCAGAACTGTTTGTTTAAATGTGTTATCGTCTGATATACTGCTGCCGAAAAGCCTAACTTACTTACGTGATAAAGTTTAATCATACACATTACATTATGGTAATACTGCTTGTTAAGTTGGTTTAGTGCTCATAGTTGGGATATCAAACGATTTAATAATTTTCCACTTTTTTTAAACAAATTCCATTAGAAATCATTAGGTATAACACGTTGCAGGTATTGAACCTTTTATGTTACATTATCTTTTATGGAAACAGTTACACTTTATTTCTAAAATTGAACGTTGAAGAATATCAGATAGAAATAGAATGTTCTTGCTTTTAGGTTTTAATTTTAAAACGAAGAAAATTGCATATGTTTATATGTTTTGTTACTTCATGCCGCTCTGCAGCTTCTATATAATCATTTCCTTATACAGAACATGCTATTTGGGAAATATATCTTACAAAATACCACAGATATGATAGCAGTAAAACTTTTTTTATTTTGTTTTAAGAGCTCCCAGGACTGCGATATTGCCATTAAGTAATATGTAATTTCGAGTAGTTTTATTTTTCCTTCAGAGTATTTTTTTAGTCCCATTATAGTCTGAAGTTATAATATTTAAACCGTCTTTAACATTCGAACAAGGGCATGAAAACACACGTTGCACCATTATTGTAAAATGGTTGCAATTTTATAAAAATTGCTATTTTTATACGCTCATGAGTAAGGTGATGTGAAATGTGGGGGATTCTTAGGGATATAAACATCACCTATTCTTTTGAAGCCTTAAGGTACATACTTTCCATAAATTACAATTAATTTCTACAAGATACCCAGGACAAATTTCATTTAAAAACATCTCTAGATGCAGTAATGAACAATCAAATTCATTACTCTGGCGGCACCCAGTACCACCGTTATCTTCTAGTATAACCAAATAGTTCACTAATTTTCGATTAGAACGCAGTAACTCTAATGTTCTTTAAGTTTACTGCCACCTACTAGGGAAATAATTTATTCTCAGTTTGCCTTAAAATATAGGCATGTGATTAAATTTATTTATAAGTTAATTGCCGCGCTTTAGCTAGTCCAGTAAATAATTCTACATGCATACATATTTGTTGCTAATTGTTTTGTTGAAGAGAGAACAGAAAGAGGAAATTTGCTAGAGATAGAATTATATTTGTAGCATGAATGCGTGGGTGACTTTCAGAGGTTTAAATATTCCTGAATTCCGCTAATATGTTTTGACGTCTTAGCTGAACGTTAAATTAGTTTAGTGAATGTTATGAGGAAAATAGCAGTAGTTCCATCTGTTAAAGTTATCCATTAATAAATGCCCTTCGCTGATAACACAGTAAAGCCGAACACTCTAGAAGGTAGTTTATAAAAGTCGCGGGCGTTTCGTCTGGCAATGACGATCAATAGATGTCGCGTTCTAGAACTTTCTCAACGTGCCTGCGCAGTGAAACGTAAAGGTAACCATTGCCAAGAAGAAAGTGAATCCTGGCGCTAACGAGAAACACTGAAAATTCGGTGAATTATAAAATGATTGTTTAATCTCATAATTTTGTTTGTAGAAGGCAGCAATGATATCCTAATGTTAACTAACAAACGTTGGATAATCGCTTATATTTATCAACTTTTTCTTACATCAAAGTTTACTTGCATTCTGCTATTGTACACGAGATTCCAATATTAACTAATAATACAAGGAATTGGCTAAAGAGACATAATTGTATAAAAATCCTATAATGACAACACTAGTAATTTGCATTGCTTGCGATAAATAATAATAATAATAATAATAATAATAATAATAATAATAATAATAATAATAATAATAATAATAATAATAATAATAATAATAATAATAATAATAATAATAATAATCATAATAATCATAATAATCATAATAATCATAATAATCATAATAATCATAATAATCATAATAATCATAATAATCATAATAATCATAATAATCATAATAATCATAATAATAATAATAATAATAATAATTAATAATAATTAATAATAATTAATAATAATAATAATAATAATAATAATAATAATAATAATAATAATAATAATAATAATAATAATAATAATAATAATAATAATAATAATAATAATAGTGACAGTAATAATAATAAATAATTAATGGTAATGATAATATGTATTTTATTTTTAAATACATTCTGTTTTCTAAGTTTCTAAATTGCAACCACCTATGCATAACAATATGAAACAAAATTTGACGAAGAGTTTATTTATCTTATTGCTGTTGTGTTTACTGCTTAATTTGAAGATGCTGATTGTGTATATGTGAATGGTTTTCCTCCAGAATTGATATTTTGGGTGTAATAATCCATCTTTCAGTATTCTTAAGAACAATCAAAATAACATGTTCATATAACTAGGGACATAAGAGAGAACTAACATAGCCTTATTCTATATTGGTTCTGTAATGGTTCACACAGTGCTAAATATCTCATTTTGAATACAACAATGCTCTTAATAAAAACAAATGCAAACAAGAATTATTTTTACTTCATGTTCTTTGGATCTCTCTGCCCATACTATTCCCCATATATAGCCTCCCATCATTTATGAAACCACTTTGCTCATTTCGCAGGTAAAGCCGCAAAGCGGCTAGGTACTGCGGCATAAAGACACCCGGACGGGGAGAAACCCTGCCCGAATAGGACTACCTCTGGACTATCCCAACATACCTGATACTTTCTTTTCATATACTGTCATGGAACCACTCTCCATGTTCCTCACTTACATCAACTAACTTTAGTCCTAAAGAAATCAATATAGGAAACAAATAGTGCATTTTGACATTCTCTATCCAAGCTTATGTATGTAATTCTGTATCAAATTTCCAATCAGTTTCTTGTGATTTTTACTTCTTTTGCTCCGCAAAAACATTACACTACCTTTTGTAAAACTTCAAAGTGATAATTTCATCAACAGAGATCTCCAACTGGTATACCAAAATAAGGTTTGTAAACATTACAGGATTTGTCCAAGTGCAGTCTTTGATTTTACTGTTTAGATCCAATATAATATCCACAAATATAACAAAATATATTTTTATGCAATTTACTATGACTGCATATTGACACATTTAATTTAAAGACAACAGCCAATTGTTTTTATAGCTATAAAAGCACAACAGTTTTACACAAACAAGTGGGAGACAATTTTACAATAACACACACACGCACACCCACACCCCCACCCACACCCACCCACACCCATACCCACCCACCCACCCACACACCCACACACACACACAGACACACAGATACACAGACACACAGATACACAGACACACAGACACACAGAGACACAGACACACAGACACAGACACAGACACACACAGACACAGACACACACAGACACAGACACACACAGACACAGACACACACACAGACACAGACACACACACAGACACACACAGACACAGACACACACAGACACAGACACACACAGACACAGACACACACACAGACACACACAGACACAGACACACACAGACACAGACACACACAGACACACACAGACACAGACACAGACACACACAGACACAGACACACACAGACACAGACACACACAGACACAGAGCATGAGCATATTAGACGTAGAAAACTTTGCAAATCACGACTTGAAGAAAATTGAATATTGGGCAAGAGAAAATAAAATTACTTTCAATGACGCTAAATCAAAAGTATTAGTGATATCAAGAAAGAAACAAGCTGTAAACGAGAAGATAAACATCTATCTTAATAACATAATTATAGAACAAGTAGACATCATGAAATACTTAGGCGTTCATATCGACAAACAGTTCAAGTTTGATTTTCATATTGACCAAGTGCATGATAAAGCTATAAGCCTAATTCACACTTTATCTAAATCAGCAAAACTAACCTGGGGACTTGGAAGCAAAGCACTAGAAACAATATACAGAGGAGCTATAGAACCTGTACTGACGTATGGAGCACCCTTATGGGCATCTGCATTAAACAACCCGAAGAATCTGAGAAAAATTCAGAGAATCCAAAGGTTGTTTAACATAAAAATCACGAAGGCATACAGGACAATTTCATTTGACGCATCTTGTATCATTGCTGGCATCCAACCCATTGATATCACGATTGAAGGGAAAGTCAAACTGTACAACTTCTTGCAAAATAAACAAGACTATGACGCACCCTTGCCCCCCAGCGACTGGAACCACCCTGCAGAAGTACCTGAAGTTAAAGAAGCTGATGATGAAGACTCTATATTCAAAATATACACGGATGGAAGCAAAATAGGAGAGCAAGTGGGTGCAGCAGTTGTAGTATTCAAACAAGGGACTTCAATTCGAGAGATAAAATACAAGCTAGACAGAAGATGTACTAATAATCAGGCAGAACAACTGGCCATATTTAAAGCGCTACAAGAACTTCAAAACTTTAACAACACACCGGAGGAAGAGAAGACTGTAGCGATATATACAGACAGTACAGTAACCCTAGCCATTCTGCGGAATAATAATAAACATAACTCCATAGCAGAGAAAACCCTTAATATATGTAATACCTTACAAAGACAAAAATGGAGAATACACTTCAGTTGGGTTAAAGCCTATGTAGGTATATGTGGAAATGAGTTAGCAGACAAACTAGCGAAATCCGCTGCTCTAGACGGAGATCTGCCCAATAGCTACAGTTTGATACCTAAATCTGTAATTATTTCTGAAATACAAGAAACAGGACATCAGGTCTGGCAGAATAGGTGGAATGCCACGGACAAAGGGGCACTCAGCAAATTATTTTTTCCAACAATAAAAGATAGGCTGAAGAGAAAGCTTCCTTTAACACCAATTTTCACAGCAATAACTTCCGGCCACGGAAAAACCAAAGCTTATTTACACCGATTCCATATAGTAGACGATCCAAAATGCACATGTAACAGCTCCCAACAAACCGTAAACCATTTAATATACGAATGTGTAGACAAAAGTCAACAAAGAGCCAAGCTAATTCAAGATGTAACTCTAAATGGAAGCAAGTGGCCAGTAACCAACGAGAGTCTTGTAAAACACCACATAAAAGCATTCTGTAAATACATAAATTCAATTAACCTATAAAGATATGTAAATATGTATAACTTGTGAAATCAACTGCTAAAAGATCTAATGTAATATTAACATGTAAATATGTACAATTTGTAAAATCAAATGTTGGAAAAATGTAATGTAATGCATGTAATACTACTATGTAGTGGGGCATGCTGATTGTTATCAATAAAGGATACACAGACACAGACACACACAGACACACACAGACACAGACACACACAGACACAGACAGACACAGACACACACAGACACAGACACACACAGACACACACAGACACAGACACACACAGACACAGACACACACAGACACAGACACACACAGACACAGACACACACAGACACAGACACACACAGACACAGACACACACAGACACACACACAGACACAGACACACACAGACACAGACACACACAGACACAGACACACACAGACACACACACAGACACAGACACACACACAGACACACACAGACACAGACACACACAGACACAGACACACACAGACACAGACACACACAGACACAGACACACACAGACACAGACACAGACACACACAGACACAGACACACACAGACACAGACACACACAGACACACACAGATACAGACACACACACAGACACAGACACACACAGACACAGACACACACAGACACAGACACACACAGACACAGACACACACAGACACAGACACACACAGACACAGACAGACACAGACACACACAGACACAGACACACACAGACACACACAGACACACACACAGACACAGACACACACACACACAGACACACACACAGAGACACACACACACAGACACACACACAGAGACACACACACAGACACACACACACAGACACACACACGGACACACACACACACACACACACACACACACACACACACACACATACACACACACACACACACATGAGTAGGATTGGATGTATTGTATACAGAATTTACAAATGAGAAACACCACTGACACTACTTTGCTGATTCCTTTGATTTACAACTGTCAGAAAAAAGCAGTAAATTCAGAGCTAATTAGTAATTTATTGAAATACCTTTATTCATTTTTATATTCAAAAGCATCAACATTTGAAAAAAAAAAGAAAAGCACTAAATGGTATATTCATAGATAGAGTCAACATGAAAAATCCAATGTCATGGCCAGGATTTGAACCACGGATCTCCTGGTTTCCGTCCAGTCACTCTAACCCTTGAGCTACTATGGCCAACGTGCCATCCTGACATTAAGGGGGGACGTATGCAAATATTCAGGGTCTTACATAAATAGCCATAACATCCAAAGTTTTCAAGTTAGAGAAGTGAAATTTAGTATACTCATTTAAGATAATACAGTTAATATGCACAATTTTTTTCATAATTTTCCATTGTTTATAACTAATGCTACATATTTTTTTCTATATGCAGAGATATTTACAAACTTAAGCACATTTTTTTTTTCAAAATTCACATATGCTATCTTTCTGAAATTTGGTATGTTATTTTAAAACACACTAAAAATGAATTTGTTGGATTTAGATTTCATATTGAAGCTGTATAGAATTTAAAAAAAAATGTTAATCATATGCATCCTTTAAAAATTAAAATAATTTCATATATTTTGTATCATCACATTCCATCTGGAGCTTAATCTTAAATTCTAGAACCAACAAAATCTTCATTGTGGCATAAGAAAGCTGTGTGCTAAATTGCATCACTGTAGATGAAGTAGTTTGAGAGAAAAATGGTTGAAGTTGTAGAAAATGCAAGTTACGGGGAAAGGCAGTTAAAAATACAGTAAGTATTATTCAGTTTGCCTTTTAGTTTTAAGTCATAACTTCCCGTATCCATAGTCTGTATCCTCATTCTGGTCTTCTTCAGCCTTTAGTTTTAAATTCTTCTTCTGTCTTGCTTCTTTCTGCACCAGCGATGCGAATGTTATCAATACTCTGCAAAATTGTTTCCATAAACACACCAGGTTGATACCCTAACTGATGCATAACTTTCTTTCTGCCAACATTCCCATCATTAAACTCTATTGCAGCATCAAATGTAGCAATTTTCACCACTATGGAAGACACAAATGATGTTTTGGGACACCTTTTCCATATCAGACTGTTGAGGCTTTCATTTGGGTTTTGTGTCTCTCCATAGAGACATTTTTTTTGCAAGTCTGGGTGTGCTAAGAATTGGTAGGTGGGCTTTATAGATTCCAAGACAGCTGATGGAAGACTATGGCTATGGTTATATGGCTCATTTCTTTTCACTGGACACTAAGATTCATCACAAAGACCATGTTGTGGGTTTTCGTTAGTAGACAGTTTATGAAAATAGGTGGCCCACACTGCACGTTGCATATTTTTCACATCTCCAATGTTTCTTCTGATAGCAAGCCCATTGTAGTTCTGCAGTACACCTATTTCTTTCTGTGTCAATCTTCCTTTTCCACCAATAGGTTTGCCATCTTTGAGCTTTCTTCCCTTCATCTCCTGACATAGTTTTCTCAGAAGAGCACCCATTCTCTTCTGTATATGGCCAATGCATTCAAGTTTTTCAATTTTTACATTGGGGCCATATGGGTAGCTCTCTAGTACACTTTTAAAAGCACTAGAATCACCAACACCTAGATATTTTGTATATCTAACCTTATGTTTTTCTTGTGACCTAGAAAATATCATTCCTGCTGGTTCCATTGCACCACTACTGCCATTAAAGTTTTTTGAACAAATTTTCTTGTGAATTTCCAGCCATTTTTCTTTAGTTTCTTTAGAATTATCTTTTTTTCTATTTGTACACACATGACAAAACTTGCTCATAAATTGCAAATCTAAAACTTTACCTGTATATACACTTATTACAGTTGAAACTCCATACAGAGATGTGTGACCACGTTTCATCCATGTATTGTCACATGGTACACATAGATCAGTCCCAATTATTTGTTCTTCTGTACTGTTATGAGCAGCAGCTTTTTTAGCAGCCTCAGAATCAGCCTGTCCATATAGACTGGAAAAATCTTGTACAAACAAAGAGTGAAGAAAAAGCTAAGAAAGAAGGGGGCATGGCTACTATGCAACACTACGGCATTTAATTTTTTCAAGGTACATACAGACCATGTACAGTCATAATATTTTGGTGTTTGATAGCTAACACTATATACTATTTTACAAAACAATAAAAAAAATTATATTTTTTGAAAATTTTCTTGTACATCCCCCTTAAATTCTCCATTTGACTCGTATATTTCCCTGGTGAACCACTAGGGGCTCTCCCATTCGAGTTACACTGTTTGTGGCGACTTACTATCGTAAGTACTTGAGTCCCAGGCTTCATCATTTAACTCTTATTATTTAAGTTAATTGATGGAAATTAATCATTTCTCCACACTAGCCAAATGATGAAGCCTGGGACTCGAGTACTTACGATAGTAAGTCGCCACAAACAGTGTATCTTGAATGCGAGAGCTCCTAGTGGTTCACCGGGGAAATATACGAGTCAAATGGGGAATATAATGTCAGGACGGCACGTTGGCCATGGTAGCTCACGGGTTAGAGTGACTGGACGGAAACCAGGAGATCCATGGTTCAAATCCCGGCCATGGCATTGGATTTTTCATGTTGACTCTATCAAAAACCTTAGCCTATATATGGCTAGTGTGGAGAAATGATTAATTTCCATCAATTAACTAAAATGGTATATTCATGTTAGCTCATAGTTTTTGTCCAATAAATAGATACTAAAAAAGGAACATAAACAATTTTTTGTTAGATTCACAGATCTGTCTCATTTTACATACATTTTTGAAGACTAATAACGATTTTGTAGCCCATGACATTCACAATGAAAAGTCAAAGCCTTCTTCACAAACATCTTTGTTTAATTCCAAAATGTTCACATTCTAATACCCAGATCTTGTAAATAACTTTTTAGTTAATTAAAATTGTATTACTTCACAGTGTTAATTCCAATGTAAAGTTTTCAAATCAAATTTTTAGTTATTTAATATGGAGCATTGAGTACTAGTTCAACTCAAAATTATATATATCAACCTTTTAGTTATTTTGGAGATAAAATTAGAAACATTTTGTATCCTATACTCTATCAATAACAGCAAGACTTTTCAGTACTATATTCTTGTAGAATGTAGAACTGGACTGATGATTCTGATAATCATGCTGTGACAGTACCAGACATCAAAGGCGTCAGATTTATCATTATTCACTATGATAGACATTTTGTTTTTGTAAATGATGCCCTTCTAGTGACACACACAAAAAAAAGAAAAATAGCTGAAGCTCCTGTGAACTACCATGTCAGTATAAATGCAGACATTTTTAAATCTGGTTCAAAGAAAGATTATAAAAATGCCTTGAAGAACCATTTGTCATATAATAGATAATGCCCCATACCACAGCCATGTATTAAATCCTTAACCAACCTCACCTTGTAAGAAAAATGATATACTTCAGTACATGAGTAACAAAGCAATTCCAGTTCCTCATCCTGTACCTATATACCTGTGTTTCTCAAAATCAAACAGAAGCACATCCCAGCTAACAAAAGAAAGAAGAAATACATAGAAGACTAATTAGCCTCTAAATATGGACATATTGTTTTACATTTACTACGATACCACTGCATCATCAACCCCATGAAATGGTGTAGTCTAAAATTGATAGGAGGAGAGCCTCAAAAAAGCTGAGAAAGAAGCCTCTGGAAGATATAATTTGATCCATAAAAGACACGTGTATTCATGTGACGCCTGCAAAGTGGAAAAATTACATTCACCAGATAGAGAAGATAGAAGGCAGCTACCAGTCAATTTTTGATAAGCAAAGCAAAATCTGATTGACCTCGGAGAATCATTGGAAGAGAGCGATAAATAAAGAGAGGCGTAAATTTAGAATAGTATCCTTTAATATATACTGCATATAACAACTACAGAATGTAACTACTGTTATTGTTACTATTGTAGTAAAATTCATTTTAAGTAAATCTGCATGTTCATGTTTGCAACTTGAGAGTCATCTTATCAGTTCAGGAACCATTGAGCAGAAGGCTTGGCGACTGCGAGGGTTGCTTTAAATTGCAAACCTTGTAAACCCAAACCTCAAAGTTTACCTTGACAGAGGAGTGGGGCAGAGATGTCCTGTTTTGGAAAAAATATAAAGAGGCAGAATTAAATTTTCGAATTCAGTTATTAGTACTAAGACTGTAATTACAAAGAACATGAACAATACATGCTTAGCTGTAAATTCAAGAATTAATGCAAATAAATGTATACTTGAAGAACAAACCTAAATACTGTTCCAAAAAAATAAATATAAAGAACCTTTAAGTTAATTGGGAGTCGATTAATAACACAAAACAACACTCACTTTTAAATTTTCCCGGAACCGGTTTCTGAGGCCTTCCCTCTATCTTCAGCCGGACATCGACTAGTTCTCATTGGTGTAGCTGGCAATATTTTGTCTTCGGTCTCCTCTGGTGGCGGTTCGAGGAACTTGCTGAACAAATCTTTCTGGGGGATGTCGAAATTGAATACTTTGTTCCTATTTTTTGAAATAAAGATTTGTTCCCATGTGGACAGTTCTTCTTTTCCTGTTGTATGTTTTAGTAATTTTGGTTCTGGATTTATGTTGTGGTTTTTTTCCCAAAAATGCGTGGCAACTGCTGATTTTTCTAATTGTTTGTATTTTATGTTCCTAAAGTGTTCCTTTGCTCTTGTTTCTAAATTTCTTTTGGTTTTTCCAATATAAATTTGACTACAGTCACAGCATTCAATTTGATATATACCAGATTTTTTGTTAGATGGAATGGCATCTTTGATGTTTGAGCAAATTAGGTTTTTTAAGGAGTAATGGTTCACTGGAGCTAGTTGAATGTTTTGTTTTTTGAAGACTTTTTTGAATTTATCAAAGGCCCATGGATGGTAAGTGAATTTTTTGAAGATCATTTTAGTTTCTGTAGCTGAGAGGGTTGTGGTTTCCTTTAGTAGTTTCTTCTTTTTTGCTAAGTTCACTTTTTTGTCTACTAGTGATTTGGGAAAGTCATTTTTCTGTGCTATTTCAATTATTTTGTTGTATTCTATTTTGTATTCTTCTGCTGTGAGAGGGATGTTGACCAGTCTGTGTGCTAAACTATTAAAGATTGCCTGTTTGTGGGATCTTGGATTGTAGCCATTAGCTTTTATGTAGTTGTCTGTCTGTGTTGGTTTTCTGTAAATGCCAAAGTTTATTCTATTTTTATTTCTGATTATTTTTAGATCTAAAAATGGTAAATACTCGTCTTTTTCAACTTCTACAGTGAACTTGATGCTTTTTTCTTGAATATTTAAAAGTTTTAGTGCATCACTGATGTGTTTTTTTGGCACTATGGCAAATATGTCATCTACATATCTTTGCCAGAGTTTGAACATCCATGGGAAACCTTTAGTGATCCTTATTTCTAGTGCACTCATGTACAGATTGGCCAGGAAGGGTGATAAGGGGTTGCCCATTGCTAAACCAGAAGTTTGATGGAAATATTTTGTTTGAAACTGGAAGAAATTCTGTTCTATGCATAATTTGGTAAGTTCAATGTAATCTGAAATTTCAAGTGATGACATTCCAAGTGATTTGAGCCATTTTTCTATCAATGTTGGGAGTTGTTTAACTGGTATGCTGGGAAACAGTGATTTAACGTCAAATGAGACTAGTGTGTCTTCTTCATTTAGTTCAGAAATGTGAAAATATTTTGGAAGAAATAAAAACCAGATCCGTTCAGAAGAGCAAACAAAATATTATCCGTTCATTGAAACAAAAAAACGTCATATACACCAAGGCAGACAAAGGTAACAAAATAGTCATAATGGATAAATCTGATTACCTTGAAAAAATGGAAGAAATGCTAACTAACAGTGAATATGAAACCATTAACAAAAATCCATTAACAGCTTGCATAAAATCATTTGAAAAAACAATAGCAAAATCAAGTATAATATCAAACAAATATGCAGTTAAACCAGATAACCCAACCTTACCTAGACTTTATGGCTTACCCAAAATACACAAACCATCCATAACAATGAGACCTATAGTTAGCAGTATAAATTCACCAACATACAAACTTGCAAAATGGCTAACAAACAAATTCAACTCATTTCCAAAATTCGATAGCCTAAGCATCAAAAACACCTATGAACTTATAGAACACATTAAGGATACTGAACTAAATGAAGAAGACACACTAGTCTCATTTGACGTTAAATCACTGTTTCCCAGCATACCAGTTAAACAACTCCCAACATTGATAGAAAAATGGCTCAAATCACTTGGAATGTCATCACTTGAAATTTCAGATTACATTGAACTTACCAAATTATGCATAGAACAGAATTTCTTCCAGTTTCAAACAAAATATTTCCATCAAACTTCTGGTTTAGCAATGGGCAACCCCTTATCACCCTTCCTGGCCGATCTGTACATGAGTGCACTAGAAATAAGGATCACTAAAGGTTTCCCATGGATGTTCAAACTCTGGCAAAGATATGTAGATGACATATTTGCCATAGTGCCAAAAAAACACATCAGTGATGCACTAAAACTTTTAAATATTCAAGAAAAAAGCATCAAGTTCACTGTAGAAGTTGAAAAAGACGAGTATTTACCATTTTTAGATCTAAAAATAATCAGAAATAAAAATAGAATAAACTTTGGCATTTACAGAAAACCAACACAGACAGACAACTACATAAAAGCTAATGGCTACAATCCAAGATCCCACAAACAGGCAATCTTTAATAGTTTAGCACACAGACTGGTCAACATCCCTCTCACAGCAGAAGAATACAAAATAGAATACAACAAAATAATTGAAATAGCACAGAAAAATGACTTTCCCAAATCACTAGTAGACAAAAAAGTGAACTTAGCAAAAAAGAAGAAACTACTAAAGGAAACCACAACCCTCTCAGCTACAGAAACTAAAATGATCTTCAAAAAATTCACTTACCATCCATGGGCCTTTGATAAATTCAAAAAAGTCTTCAAAAAACAAAACATTCAACTAGCTCCAGTGAACCATTACTCCTTAAAAAACCTAATTTGCTCAAACATCAAAGATGCCATTCCATCTAACAAAAAATCTGGTATATATCAAATTGAATGCTGTGACTGTAGTCAAATTTATATTGGAAAAACCAAAAGAAATTTAGAAACAAGAGCAAAGGAACACTTTAGGAACATAAAATACAAACAATTAGAAAAATCAGCAGTTGCCACGCATTTTTGGGAAAAAAACCACAACATAAATCCAGAACCAAAATTACTAAAACATACAACAGGAAAAGAAGAACTGTCCACATGGGAACAAATCTTTATTTCAAAAAATAGGAACAAAGTATTCAATTTCGACATCCCCCAGAAAGATTTGTTCAGCAAGTTCCTCGAACTGCCACCAGAGGAGACCGAAGACAAAATATTGCCAGCTACACCAATGAGAACTAGTCGATGTCCGGCTGTAGATAGAGGGAAGGCCTCAGAAACCGGTTCCGGGAAAATTTAAAAGTGAGTGTTGTTTTGTGTTATTAATCGACTCCCAATTAACTTAATTTATACAACAACACTGTTTTCAACACTTCCATGAAAGGATTTATAAAGAACCTTTACTTGAACTGGACAAAACTATTCATATTTTAATACTTTGTCACTAGAGCTTTCTTCAAGAGAATGGATGACAGAGTTAGGCATTTACCACTCATGTTTTTCTGTCACATCACCTACAATGTTATTGCACTTCTTTAAAAATATTTCCCTCTGTGGCGTTTTACTTGCAATATGTCCTTTTCTAGCTCATTCCAAATATATTCAATTGAGTTCAGGTCTGGAGGTTGCTGTGGTGCATGCAGAAGATGTAGAACAGGATACAGAAGCCATAACCTCTACAGTCTGTTTGACACCATTATCTTGCAAGAAATAAAAGTTTCCCAGCAATGCTAAACCCTGTTTTTCAATTATTCTTTTAAGTATGCATAAATAAGCATACTTATTCTGGTATCATCTATAAAAACACAATCTCCTACACCTGGGACCATCATATTTCGCTGTACCCACCATATTCTTTGGATCCTATTCAGTATTTGGTTTCCTCCCGACTGCAATAAATATTAAATTGACTTTCATTAGATCAGAGAATACTGTCCCAGAATTCTAGGCTTTGTGACACATATATTTTGGCAGATTTATTCCTCTTTTTCTGATTTACTTTACTCATATATGGCTTCTTCCTTGGAACCCTTGCATGATAACGAACACTATTCAGTACTCTGGTGCTTGTACGTGAATGAACTCCTTTACCAATCAATTCTTTCGGCTGGGCTGCAATTTCAGGTTCTGCAATTCTTGGAGCTTGTTTTCCCAATATAATCCACAGCTCTTCTGTTCCTGCTATTGAGTTTTGGTGGTCTACCAGTTCTTAAAAAGTTGACTAGCATCTGCTTCTGTTTGTAGCACCAAACTACACTACAAATAGTTAAATGACCTCTATTTACCATTTTCCTATTTTGGCATAGGCTTTCCCTTTTCTCTGCATATTTATTATAATTTGTTGCTCCTTAACATGGTTTCCTTTACTTTACTACCCAAGTTTGCAGCAGGATAAATTGGAGGATTTGTTCACTGATTCAATGACCATACACAGCAGAAAGAAACTACGCAAGATAAACATATCAAGCTTGCTGTTTACCAGCTGTTTTCCTTGTGTAAAGCGTATTTATGAATACTTTTATCCAATGTGGCAAGGTAGTTGTGCCAGGAAACCACTCACAGTTCTTTAATATAAAGATATACTGTCCCTTGTAGAGTATGGCACATACTGTTTATTACATTTATCGAATTATGGTCACTAGGCCAACTTAAAAAAGTGTAGCCATTTACAGCATTCCGTTCATTTTTCCAAATACTTCTGTCCACGTGTGTGCATGTATAAACATATATGTCAGAACAGCATAACTCAAAACAAAAATCTTGGTTGAACTATAAATGTGTACTTAAGTGCTGCATCTTCCAAGAATGTGATGTATGATTTTCTAGACAACCTCTCACTACTGATTTATATGGAAAAAATATCATTTTTTATTTTCAAAAAAACATGTATAATAATTTGATTAAAGAGCTGTATTTATAAGGTATGTACATGATAGAAATTTCAAGATATGCCTTTTGTGTAATGCTGTATAGTCCTACTCATTTTGAATGACTTTTGTATGATGGGTAAAGTTTGAGAGACCAAATCTAATCAAATCATATACACAAATAATGACCAAACCAGCTTATCAAAAAGCATAATTCTGATTAAAACGTATTGTTTATACCTATTACTATCTATCTATTTATGCAAGTTTTATATTTTGTTTTTGGATTTTATTTTCATTACTTGTAGTTATTTAAAGTGTTGAGTCACAGTTAGTTTCGTTCATACTTTTGTAAGGAGAATGATATTTCAAACCATCACATAGCTATTCATTGTTTAAAAATCTGACTATTAATTTCAATCAATCAAATTTCCCATCATTCATAAGTGGAACATAGGGCTCTCAGGAAACTTCTCCATCTGACTCCATTCCTGGCTACCTCCCTGATCTCTCTCCAGGTCTTCCCCATCTTCTTGGCTTCTGCGAGAACTGTTCGCTTCCAAGTTATTACCTGTGTGAGGCGGAATGGTTCACTCATAGTATTCACATTCCAACAACCAATCTTAGTCCTTGTTTTGAAATCCAGAGTCGTTATCCTAGAGTCCGTCCGGGGTTTGCTCCTGAGAGTTTCAGAAATCATTAATTTTAAGGTGAACGGGTGATTAGCCTGTTGCACCCGAGTCAGGTGATGGGGCTGCCATCTTAGCCTCCTGACCGGCCTCTCTATATGGTCTGAGGAAGGCAGTTTGGGCATTTCCTCCCAAAAAGCAAAAGTCTATGGATATGCCACCAATACTCGGCCCTTGGTGGAACTTAGCCACTAAAAATAGTGCTCACCCCCCACGACGAGAACGCGTCCACCAAGATCTGTCTAGGTGTGATTAGTTGTAGCCTAGGCCCCCTAACCACCCTAGACCAAGGGGCGACTATTAATTTAGGCTACACAAATTCTTCTTTTATCTACCATGAATACATAAATGTGTAATAAAATAGGTTTAGTCTGTTATCCTTAGTTTTGGTAGTGCTTTAAACTAGTAGGGACATCCATTTTGCCACTTTAGGTGCCGCCATCCATGTGGTGACTAAATGCATAGCAGAAACATGACTAAAACTGTTATGCAAGGTAACAGGAAATATCAATACCTACAGACAGTAATGGATTATAACATTTTAAGTAACAAATAGAAAAGGTGAATTGAGATTCAATTTCAAATGTTTGAACATACTGACCATCATTATTCATTAATACAAAATAAGAATAACAATTTGCATAGTACAATCAATGGCGGGTCGTGAGCATTTTTCTTGGTGGGGCCAGATGTGAAAATGCTTGTAATGAAAGTAAAAGTGGCGTTACACCTTTTAAAACAGGTCACCTTTAATTGCACTCCCAAAAACACTGCAATAGGAGAAATGTGGCAAAACATTATACAGTTTTAAATATCAAGTAGGAAGTAATAATATAAAAGATAAAATAGAACTCGCCAAGTAACAGTATTACTTGTACTAGAGCTGAGCATGTCGATCCTTCTGGGCGGCAAACATTTAAATCACTCTATATTTAAAGTAAGGGATTTCATCTATTTCCTCTGTGAATGGAACAAACAACCAAGAAATTAAGCCTATATTGAACCATAATGTTCCTTAGGAAATACTTATCTCTTCTCAATGTACCAAAATTTCTCTCTGCCTCAGTTGTTGAAACTCCAGTTGTTAATATAATTTGCATCATTTTGTGTACTTCAGAAAATGCTTTCTCAAAGGAGTGTTGTATGAAAAAACTGAGAGTTCACTATATAAAGCATATCTTTGAATGTATCATTATCATTGGATTGGGTTTGGGGTTACGATACGAAGTGGATTCAGCACTGAGATCAGTCTTGATCTATTGTACCTATTCCCCAAGTGGAGCATACCCAGGAGGAAGGATGAGGCAAGAGGAAACAGGGCAGCCATCCTAAGGAGACATGACAGTGCAAAGTGCAGGGTCCCTACACTTAACCAGTTGGAAGCTCCCCTGCAGGCCAGTACAACCGGCAGCTTATCCATCTGCAGTCCAGAAACGACCCCACCAGAACGGCTCAGAGACTATCCTACAGGAGGAGGAAGTTTTAGTCAGAGCTTATCATCCTGCCATGCACCGCTGAGACACCTGTCAACACTTCTACCCCTAAAGAAACCACCAGATGAGAGATGATGTGAAATGATAATGGAGATGAAATGGAGGAACAGGAAATTCGGGGGCTACCTGGGAAAACCTTTGGAAAATCCCATGGGTAGATAGGTCGGCGACAAGAATTGAACCTGGACCTCCTGAATGTGGGGCACAGACAAAACCACCTGAGCCATCCCACTGTTTATTATCAATCACTGGCAGTTCATTTCTTAACTTTTCGTAGCAGATCATGATATTGTAATTTGATGCAAATTTTCTCACAGTTAGCAGGGAAATTTTCCCTGAATGTAATAAATTTCTTTGAATCAATAATCTCAAATGTATTGAATATGTGAGATTGTTGGAATCGTTCCATTTGGTTGACCACTATCTCACGCACTTCTTTGATATCTGCATTCAGGTTCACTTCAGAACTGTAATTCAGCCGCTTTCTTGAAGAAGCAGCAAAGTTAGCAACCAGGTTCTATTGTTATCAGAAATTTCAGATACAGCTGATTCAGAATACTGTAAAGCATGCTTTCTTACTAAACACCTGCACAAAGTCCTCTGTCTTTTGCCATCTTGTTGCTTAAATGTAAAATTATTTGGTTGATGTGCACCTAATCATTTAACTTGAAGTTTTTCTTCTACCTTTAATGAATAAAAAGGTCTTTTCAATAAATAATCCAATCTGTTCATTTTAAAGGTACACTACTTAGCCCATCAAACAATTAAGGTTCCAACAACAATCACACAAATGCTAAACTTCATGTAATGGGCCGCAATCAGTTGGCCCCAATCGTTGCTAAATGACATGTATGAAAAGCGCAGGGGAGCAAGAGAGGTATAGACACATGACTGGCAACGTGTATAGAGGTGAGAAGTGACCACAGGCTTGAATAATCTGACCGTTCGTGACAAGGAGACTGGCAAAGTTATCATGTAGAATACTGCAGGCTGTAAGCTTTGATAACCATTAAGAATTTTGGTGTGATAAATTGTGTGCAATGATTATTACAACTGAATAAAATATAAAGTAAATTTTTCTTTAAATTAAAATATGCCTGTAAATTGCATGGTATTTATTATTGGTGGGGCCCAGTCCCTTTGGCCCTTAATGACAGGCTGCCTCTGAGTACAGTATTACAAGAAAGTTGTTAAGAAGCTTAGGTTTTTGAAATGCTCGACTGTGAAGCCCGCCTCAGTAGCGTAGATGGTAGTGTGTCTGCCTCACGTTCAAGAGGTCCCGAGTTCGAATCTCAGTCAGGGAGAGTTATCTGGGTAAGGTTTTTCCGGGGTTTTCCTTTATCTTGATAGACGAATGTCAGGTAACTCTAAGCTCCATGGACCCTGGACTCATTTGAGCATCCTTTCACCCAATTCATTCACCGTCCGATATGACTTAACGTTGGAGGACGTAAATGACAAAAAAAAAAAAAGAATGCTCGACTGTAAAAAAATATGAGAGCTAGACTGAATGAATGTGAAGGTATTTTATTTACAGTATATTTAATAAAAGGGCATACCTGTAATTTGATGTTTTATTTTCATTGGAAAATGCTACTCATTTCCAAATCGCTATCATCAGCACTGTACAAGTAGTTACTGCTCCTATTTTCATCATCTTGCTCAATATGATTCTCTTTGTCTTCTTCAAAGAACTTCCTTAGTGAGCATATAATTTCATGTGCCTGCGCTTGTTTTGGAATACCTTCCCCCCCCCTCCAAAAAAAAAAAATTGTTCATTTTTCAGAAAAATCTGGTTTGTCATATGATTTACATTATTTTCAGTTAACATAAATACAGTTATGATACACTGGCACACCTACATATAATAATTAGCACTAAATTTTGTGTTCATAAATGCCACTGTAATAGTAACACTTTATTAATTGTGTACAGAAAACCATAAATTGGAATATCAGGTACATAATGTCAGCAAATGAGTGCAACACAATAATGTATTATCAACATCAGTTAGAGGTTCCTGAAAAGAAATTAGCTCGCCATGCTTAAAGGAAAACATATGGTATTCATGTTACTTCTGACAATGGAAAAATCTGGGTTGTTATTTTCATTGCTAAGGAAATGGCTTGAACAGCTTATCTTTAATTGTGCCTTTATTGGTTACTATAAAAAAGAGGATGAATGAACTCCTTCCCTTCTCCCTACTTTCTAGCAAAATAGCATTTGGTCACGCAATGTCAGTCATCAGCTAAGTATGCGAAGACTATAGAGGAATAAGCTTCTGTAAAAATAATTTTTAGAATAGTGGTTGGAGAAAGTGATGTGAATGTAACATATCAGAGATTTTCCTTTTCTTTTTTTGTTCTTTTTCTGTGGAAAATATTGTACTTCTACTATAAAATTAAATAGCTATTTACGAGGGCTGTTCAATAAAGAATGATCACAATTTTTTTTTTTTTTTTTTAACAACGTACCTTTACTCACCCTCATAATTTTGATGGTCCTTCTCAAAATAGTCTCCCCTGAATGTGATGCACTTGTGCCAGCATTTCTGCCAGTCTTCAAAGACAGGCTGGAAACCATTTTTTGAGAGATCCTTCAAAATCGCCTCCGCAGCCTTCACCACTGCTTCTGATGATGGATAATGCCTCCTACGAAGGCGTTTCTTCAAATAATAGGGAATAGAAAAAAGTCACATGGGACTAAATCCGGACTATAGGGAGGGTGAGGGATGCATTTCACGTTGATTTTTGCCAAATATTCAGCAACAACATTGGCAATATGCAGCTGCGCATTATTGTGGTGCAGCATCCAGCCTGCTTCATGGAAATGTGGTCTTTTGCGCCTGATATTGACCTGCAATGTTTTCAGGATAGTCCTGTACCACTGTGCAGTTATTGATGTGTGTGTAGGTACAACATGCTGATAAACCATTCCATGGACATCAAAGAATGAGATGACCATAACTTTCCCAGCAGAAACAACCACTTTTGCTTTTTGAGGGGTTGGCGATGAAGGAAATTTACACACTGAGCTTTGCTGTTTGCTCTCATGATCAAAATGATGTAGCCAAGTTTCATCAGCAGTGATTGCATTTGAAAGAAACTCCGGATCTTCCTCTAACATCAACTTTAACTGCATGTTACCTCCATAGGTGATACTGAACTTGTCGGAACTTGCCTGGTTCTCACAGGCGGGAACCAAGAGTACCAACAATGAAACTACTACGGCATGTTTGGTTCACATTAAGCTGACAGAATATAATTAAATTGAAGTTTATTGCGAAAAATTATGACCGTAAAAAAATTATGATCATTCTTTATTGAACAGCCCTCGTACAATGACAATTATCCATGGGCTAGCGTACTCATTACCAATATTACCTGTAACACCGGTGGAAAAGTAAATACATAATATATTGTTCATAAAGTTGATTAATGGTATATAAAATCTAGATTCATTGCACAGGGTTTCAGCAACCTGAAAAACCAGGGAACATTAAGGAAACACAGGGAATTGCAAGATGATGTGATAGAGGATTGCTAAAAAAATTGGTGTGTGTCAGGGAATTAAGGAAACGTTGAAAGCTAACACATATCTGGTAATTCATAGTAATGAAAAAGTACATATTATAAGGTTTACCACATTTTTTGCTCATTAAAATTTCCACCTGATTGTTTAATGAGCTTCAATTTAAACACTGTGGAACTGACATGCGTAAAATGATATAGAGACAGGTTGTCTAACCTATGAGCGCAATGTGGCATATCTTTGCTGGAAGGAGCAAAAATAAATCTGGCAATACAGCACTGTGTGTACATGTTGGAATACTATTTTTGAACCTGAATACAAAATGAGAATTGCTGCATTGAGGATTTTCTTTACAGATATCCAGAATTCTAATAAACACAACCAACAAGTAGTGTTGGATATGATAAAATCCCCATTAAAGCAATAAAAGCATGTAAGAATGCTATTTCTAAACCCCTAGTTGATATTATTAATGCAATTAATATAATTTTGAGTCAAACTAGTTCTCAATGCTCCACTTATTGCTAATATTTACCTAGAACACGTTTCGTTCGGATCTTCCTAACATCATCAGCTGTTTTAGTTAATTGATGGAAATTAATCATTTCTCTGTCTGTTACATGATTAATTTCCATCAATTAACTAAAATAATAAGAGTTAAATGATGAAGCCTGGGATTTAAGTACTTATGATAGTAAGTCGCCACAAACGGTGTATTTCGGATGTGAGAGCCCCTAGTGGTCTACCGGGGAATTATATGAGTCAAATGGAGAATTTAATGTCAGGACGGCACATTATCCATGGTAGCTCAAAGGGTAAGAGCGACTGGACGGAAATCAGGAGATCCGTGGTTTAAATCCCGGCCATGGCATTGAAATTTTCATGTTGACTCTATCTGTCAAACCTTAGCCTACATACAGCTAGTGTGGAGAAATTAATTTCCATCAATTAACTAAAATAATAAGAGTTAAATGATGAAGCCTGGGACTTAAGTACATACAATAGTAAGTCGCCACAACAGTGTATCTCAGATGCGAGAGCCCCTAGTGGTCTACCGGGGAATTATATGAGTCAAATGGAGAATTTAATGTCAGGACGGCACGTTGGCCATGGTAGCTCAAAGGGTAAGAGCGACTGGACGGAAACCAGGAGTTCCGTGGTTCAAATCCTGGCCATAGCATTGAAATTTTCATGTTGACTATCTGTCAAAAACCTTAGCCTACATACAGCTAGTGTAGAGAAATGATTAATTTCCATCAATTAACTAAAATAATAAGAGTTAAATGATGAAGCCTGGGACTTAAGTACTTACAATAGTAAGTCGCCACAACAGCGTATCTCAGATGCGAGAGCCCCTAGTGATCTACCGGGGAATTATATGAGTCAAATGGAGAATTTAATGTCAGGACGGCACGTTGGCCATGGTAGCTCAAAGGGTAAGAGTGACTGGACGGAAACCAGGAGATCCGTGGTTCAAATCCTGGCCATAGCATTGAAATTTTCATGTTGACTCTATCTGTCAAAAACCTTAGCCTACATACAGCTAGTGTGGAGAAATGATTAATTTCGATCAATTAACTAAAATAATAAGAGTTAAATGATGAAGCCTGGGACTTAAGTACTTACAATAGTAAGTCGCCACAACAGTGTATCTCAGATGCGAGAGACCCTAGTGGTCTACCAGGGAATTATATGAGTCAAATGGAGAATTTAATGTCAGGACGGCACGTTGGCCATGGTAGCTCAAAGGGTAAGAGCGACTGGATGGAAACCAGGAGATCTGTGGTTCAAATCCTGGCCATAGCATTGAAATTTTCATGTTGACTCTGTCAAAATCCTTAGCCTACATACAGCTAGTGTGGAGAAATGATTAATTTCGATCAATTAACTAAAATAATAAGAGTTAAATGATGAAGCCTGGAACTTAAGTACTTATGATAGTAAGTTGCCACAAACGGTGTATCTCGGATGTGAGAGCCCCTAGTGGTCTACTGGGGAATTATATGAGTCAAATAGAGAATTTAATGTCAGGACGGCACGTTGGCCATGGTAGCTCAAAGGGCAAGAGTGACTGGACGGAAACCAGGAGATCTGTGGTTCAAATCCTGGCTATAGCATTGAATTTTTCATGTTGACTCTATCTGTCATCAGCTGTTGTTGACTCCTCATAGTCCTTACACATTGGAATTATTAATGCAATTTTATCAAAAGGGATATTTTCTGATGATTTAAAAATAGCCAGGATAGTTCCTATATTTAAAAAGGGCAACAGAACTGAAATAGATAATTACAGACATCTCAGTATTTCCACCCTTATCTAAAAATAGTTGAAAAAGTAATATACATGAGGATTATTAAATTTTTAAATTACTTTCACTTATTACCTATCTCCCAAAATGGTTTCATTCAAGGCAAGTTGACAATATTGGCAGTTGCTTTTTTCATTGAATATATAATCGATGCTGTTGAAAATGGATGTTACATTGCTGGTGTACTGTTGGATCTTAATAAAGTGTTTGATTGTGTTGATAAAACAATTTTACTTAATAAATTATATTTTGGATTTAAATGTATTGCATATGACCTAATAAGCTCATATATCACAAAAGTGAATCGAGAAGATATCGACACACTGCTTCACTTTGGTGCTAAGTTGTGCTTCATTGTCTCTACGCTTCTTTCAGTTTTATACCTTAAGCTCATATATGACTAATAGAACTCAATTCACAGAATTAAATACTACTTAGGAAATCTTTACATCCCATAGTAAAAACATTGTATCGAGATTCCAATGTGTAAGGACTATGATACAATGAAGCACAAAATTAATATAGTTTTGAGTCGAACTAGTATTCAATGCTCCACTTATTGCTAGTATTGCTAGTATTTACCTAGGATCTTCCTAACATCATCAGCTGTTGTCGACTAATAGATGTTGGTTTGGTGAACTTCTTGGAGGGGATAGGGTCGTCTCTGTATCTTAATGAATTTGAAGTTTGGGTTCTCTTCAAGGGTAGTGTTGAAATTGAACAATTTTCTTTCATATTTGTTTATAACAATTTTTTCTCACGTGGTTAATGCAGCTGGACCTTGGACACTATGTAATAAGTGGGATTTCTTGTTCTATATCGTAATTCTCCTTCCAAAAATGGTACGCTACCACCGATTTATCTATTTCTTTGTTCCTGATGTTCCTAAAATGCTCTTTAAGCCCAATGTTCAAATTTATTTTAGTTTTTTCCAATGTAAAAGTTGTCATAGCCTTTGCAGTTTATCCGGTACACACCTGATATTTGTCTGTAGGTATCTCCTTTGTATTATGTGATTTCAAAAGGTGTTGTACACTAAATTTATTTTGTGGGGCCAAAGTAATGTTATGCTCTTTGAAGACTTTTTGGAAAAGGTGTGTAGCTCTGTGATGATATGTAAATTTTCTATATGAAGTTTTATTGCTAATTGGGGAAAGAGTAGTTACTTGTTTGCATCTTTGTTGTCTTTTGAATTTATCAATTTTCTTTTTGACCAATTCAGAATACAATGGATTCAGTGCTGAATTGGTCTAAAAGAAAATTGAGGTTATTTAATGAAGCAATGCAGTTTTTGTGGCCAAATTGCATGTAATATGGCAATTGTTTATTATTTTTCACTGATGGTGCACTATATATATATGAAAAAGGCAGCAGCAGGACTTACATTTACTTATCCTAAAATGATTCATGTTACATGATGTGCATGGATTGCATAGAATATGCAAGAAATTAGAATCATGTTTCCTGATATTGACAAATTGATTTCTAATGGGGAAAAGAATGTTCATCAAGCCACCTAAAATGATTGAAATATTTCAGAACAAAAATCTGAATACTCCACTGCCTCCTGCGCCTGTGGTGACTCATTGGGGAACATGTTTGGCCGCAGTTCAACACTATGCAGGAAACATTAATAGTTTTCTGAACTTAATTGTAAATATGCCTGTTCAATCAACATTCATCAAGAACATTTAAGTGACAGTGTGTAAAGAAATAATGTAGCATACATTTCTGCAAATCTGTATTTCCTCCCTTATTCCATAAAGAAACTTGAATCAGTAGGAATGCTTTTGAGAGAAGCAGTTCAGGATGTGGAAAAAGAACTGAATGTTCATTCTGGTCCTGCAGCAAGAAAATGCAAGGAAGTGTTGCAAGATAATAGTGGATTTAACATAATATGTAAAATTACAGATATGTTGGATGGTAAACATGAAGAAATTATTGATGTGGGTGTGTAGTGACATTCCATGTTATAATTACGCTAGACTTACTTCTAGTAACGTGGAGCGATCATTTTAAAAATTCAAGACACTTCTTTGTGACAGTTGTCAATCTTTCGGGATGGAAAATTTGAGGAAGCATGAGGTTATATACTGTAACTCGCCCGCCTCGGTAGCATAGATGGTAGCATGTCTGCCTCACGTTCAAGCGGTCCAGAGTTCGAATCTCGGTCAGGGTGAGTTACCTAGATAAGGTTTTCTCCGGGGTTTTCGCTTATCCTTCAAGACGAATGTCGGGTAACTCTAAGCTCCATGGACCCTGGACTCATTTGAGCATAATTTCACCCAATTCATTCACTGTCCGATATAACTTAAGGTTGGGGCAGACGTAAATTACAGAGAATAAAGAGAGAGAATATACTGTAACTCTACTGTATTTGGGAAACCCTTCCAGGAAAGATGCCTGGTGAGTACCATGTACATTTCTACTAGATCAGCCATTCATATGTATTTTTTTGGCAAATAGGTTTAGTAATTTATTTATTATACTTTGTATATTTTTCTGTTGTACATGTATTAAGTAATCGAGACTTCTCTCTTTCCAATTATATCTAACCCTGACTGTTTTATTCAAATTTATTAGCATATAATATTAATTGAAATCGATAAAAGTTATGCTAATTTTCTAACGACTTGTTGAATCATAGTATAATAAAACCATTCACTTCAGCAATTAAGAAAAAACAGAAAAGTTTTGGGGACGGTCCCAGTTCCATCAGCTCCAGTCAGCTAATAATGGGGTGGAATGGTCCTGAAAAAGTTCCTGTTTTTATAGATGTGAGTGAAGTGTTAAGTCTTAATATATGTCTGTGTAAGTCTTATTATTAGCATACTTTTGGGGGCGGGGGGGATGTTCTAATATATTAGTTTGATTATTTGGTATCCTGCTGCTAACAGTCTTGCTTAGTTTTTTGGAACGAGATTTAAAAGATTACAACTACAAACATGCAAGGATAGCTTTATGTATCCACATTCATTCGTAACTTCTTATGCAAATTTCTTTCAAGAACACTTATGGTGGAAAATTCCATGAAGAAATTAAATGCAATGCTCTGAGCGAAACAATTAAAAAGTTAAGAGTTATATTCAAAATAATGAGTTTATAGGTCTTAAAAAGATCTGGTTTTTAATTATGCATTGCCAATTTAAGAATAATTTTAAACAAGTATTAACACTTTGAATTAGCTGGAAAAATATGTCCTCAAGATGATTCTTCCTGAGATTTATAATAATTCAATTACTGTCACCTTTAAATTGCATTAACAACACAAGTTTTAGGATATGTATTATTTAAAACTATTAAGCTCTAAATTTATGGCTGCAATTATAGTAGCAATTACACCCACTTTTGTTTCATTTAATTGCATTTGGATAATTATGCTATAAATATCTCATCACAGTTTTATCTTTGTTATATAGGAGAAGGCATAGAAAGGATAAAGAGAAAAAGAAAACACAAATTTAGAATTTTTTTTTCCATAATTTATTTAAACAAAAATAAATTATTAAATATATAAAAATCAGTCTTTTTTTTTTATCTTTGGAGAATAACAAACATAACAGGAACACTATTCAACACTCACACATACTTTCGATTTTGGACTAGAAGTTAAACACACTTGAAATGCACGGAATGTAAAAGTTCATTATTTATTACTCCTACTTTAATCCACTTCCTCAATTGTGGGTCCCTGTTTATTCGATCCAAAATTTGGAGCTCCAGATTGTTGACCACAATTCATGTTCGCACCTCCTGCTCCCTGTTGGTGGATCTTCATCATTACTGGAGAACATGCTCGCTGTACCTCCTGCAATTTGTGCTCCAGCTCTTCCTTCTCTGCCAGCGTGTTGTTGTCTAGCCACTGGATTGTTGCATCACAGATTTCCCTTGTGCTCTTCTTGTCTGCCTCACTCAATTTGGTACCAGCTTCATCAAGAGCTTGCTTCACGCTGAACACATAACCCTCAAGTTGATTTCTAGCAGCAACCCTCTCTCGCTGCTTGTCGTCCTCATGCTTGTAGCGCTCAGCATCTGCCACCATTCTGTCAATCTCCTCTTTCGATAGCCTGCCTTTGTCATTCTTAATGGTTATGTTGCGTGACCTACCAGTGCTCTCTTCCTTAGCAGACACGTTGAGAATGCCATTGGCATCCATGTCAAAGGTCACCTCAATCTTTGGCACTCCTCGAGGAGCGGGTGGTATTCCATTGAGATTGAAAGTACCCAAGAGGTTGTTGTCCTTGGTCATGGCTCTCTCACCCTCAAATACTTGGATAGTGACTGCAGGTTGGTTGTCGGAGTAGGTGGTGAAGGTCTGTGTCTGCTTGCATGGGATACGGCTGTTGCGTTCAATGAGCTTGGTCATGACTCCACCAGCTGTCTCGATGCCGAGAGATAAGGGTGCCACGTCCACCAGGAGCACATCCTGAATCTGGGAACTGGTGTCACCACTGAGAATGGCTGCTTGTACTGCTGCTCCATAGGCCACTGCTTCATCGGGGTTGATGGAGAGGTTGAGTTGTTTGCCACAGAAGAAATTCTGTAGCAGACTCTGTATCTTGGGGATGCGTGTGGAACCTCCAACGAGGACGACATCGTGGATGGAACCCTTGTCGAGTTTGGCATCTGCGAGTGCTTTCTCCACGGGTTGGAGTGTGGAGCGGAACAGGTCGGCACAAAGTTCTTCAAATCTCGCCCTCGACACCTTGGTGTAGAAGTCGATGCCTTCATAGAGGGCGTCGATCTCGATGCTGGCCTCGGTGCTGGACGATAGTGTGCGCTTGGCTCGCTCTGCTGCCGTCCTCAGACGTCGCAAAGCCCTGGGATTGCTTTTCAGGTCTTTGCGGTACTTTCTCTTGAACTCGTCTGCCAGGTGATTTACCAGACGGTTGTCGAAGTCCTCACCCCCAAGATGAGTATCGCCGGCCGTCGCTTTCACCTCGAAGAGGGAGCCTTCGTCGATGGTAAGGATAGACACATCAAAGGTACCGCCACCCAGATCGAAGATGAGAACGTTGCGTTCGCCTTTGAGGTTCTTGTCTAGACCATAGGCCAGGGCGGCGGCTGTGGGCTCGTTGATAATTCGGAGCACATTAAGCCCGGCGATAGCACCGGCGTCTTTAGTGGCCTGTCTCTGGGAGTCGTTGAAGTAGGCGGGGACTGTGATGACGGCGTCCCGCACGGTGCAGCCGAGGTACGCCTCTGCGGTCTCCTTCATCTTGGTGAGTACCATGGAGCTGACTTCCTCCGGTGCGAACTTGCGGACCTCGCCCTTGAACTCCACCTGGATCTTGGGTTTCCCGCAGTCGTTAACCACCGTGAAGGGCCAATGTTTCATGTCGGCCTGGATCTTGGGGTCGTCGAACCGACGTCCGATGAGTCGCTTGGCATCGAACACGGTGTTCTTGGGATTCATGGCGACCTGGTTTTTGGCCGCATCGCCGATGAGCCTCTCGGTGTCGGTGAAGGCTACATAACTTGGTGTTGTGCGGTTACCCTGATCGTTGGCGATGATCTCCACCTTTCCTTGTTGCCAGACACCCACGCATGAGTATGTGGTGCCCAGATCAATTCCAACTGCTGGTGCTTTTGGTGCCATTTTCACTTTTTCGTGTTGTACAATAATAAATAGTAAACACTCTCGACTCGCTTGTGAATTACCTCTCTTCGCTTGCGTATATACACTGAGCAGCACGTGGGCTGCATGCTGCTTATATAGAGTTTACACATGTTTCTGTACGTCACTCGAAAGGTCCAGAAGAGGAGGGAGGGTGTGTCGCGAGAACGGTACGCTATTGGATAACGATTGCGCACCTCATTCACCATTGGCCAGTCATTACAGCAGTTGCTGTGAGCAGTTGTTAGAAGGATCTAGAAACAGCTGGTCGCCTGTTTATCGTTCTTGGTCCATTGTAATGTATGAGAACTGTTTGTTTAAATGTTAGAAGATTCTAGAAACAGCTGGTCGCCTGTTTATCGTTCTTGGTCCATTGTAACGTATGAGAACTGTTTGTTTAAATGTATTATCGTCCGATATACTTCTACCGAAAAGCCTAACTCAAGTGATGAGGTTACGCATGCACATTAAACTGTGCCAAAGATGCTCTTTGAATTTTATTGCTCATAGTTGGATATCAAGCGATTTAATAATTTCCCATTTTTTTTAAAGTTCCATTAAAGTGATTAGTTTTAACTCGTTGCAGATACTGAACTTTTCATATTGCATTTTACTTCATGCTATCTTTTATGGAAATAGTTATAATTTATTCTAAAGCTGACCACAACTCTCTTGAAGAATATAACCTAGAAATATAATTTTTGTTTTGTTTTGGTTTCTGGTTTTAAATTTAAAACGAAGAAAACTGTGTAGGTACAGTTGAAAGTAGCATTTATGTTAATATGGTTTGTTACTTCGTGCTGTTGTGCAGCTTCATTGTCTGATACAGAACATGCCATCAGGAAAACATATTCTTACAAAATACCATAGATATGCTATAGAGCTTTTTTTTCATCTTTGTTTTAACAACTTTTAGGATTGCGATATTGACATTAAGTAATAGGTAATTCCAACTAGTTTTTTTTTAACTTTTGTTTAGTTCAATCATTGTTTAACCGTCTTTTATATTCGAACAAGGGTCCGATGGTTTAATGGTTTAATAACACTATCTACATATTTCTATTAGCCTAAGAAAACATACTTTGGACCGTACTTTGAATGATGATCGTACTTTTATAGCATTGTCATTTTTTACACGCACATCAGGAAGGTAATGTGAAATATGGGGATTCTTAAAGCATCATTTATTCTTTTGAAGTGTTACCTTATGATTAATAATTATTAATCTCTTCAAGATACGGAGGACAGACAGCCTTTCGTGAAAATACTCTGCGATAGATGCAGTAATGCAAAATAAAATTACGTACTCTGTCAGCACCGAGTATCATTGCTATCTTCTATTAAAGATTGAAATACTAACATATCATGTTGACAAAACAAAAAGTTCACTAATTTTCCACTAGAACGTACTGATTTTAATGTTAAAGTTTACTGCCACCTACAAGGGAGATTATTTATTCTCAGATTGACATAAAATATAGACATGCTACCATCTACGCTACAAATGCGGACGATGATGATGATGATGATGATGATGATGATGATGATGATGATGATGATGATGATGATGATGATGATGATGATGATGATGATGATGATGATACAGCTGAGACCTAATGAAACTAAGAATAGCAATAAATTAAATAGAAACTCTACACAAAAGCTACAAATAAAGAAGGGTAAGATGCAGTTCACATACATATGTAGGTCATATTTGTATATATGTATAGAAAGAATATTCTTGAGAAAATCTCATTTCTCTTTTCAATATGTACTCATAGAATTCCATGCACATTATTTAAGTTTATTATTTTTTTTTACCATTATCTACTTTCATTTGTTCACATCTATTACTCCTTTGTTACGGGCAACTAAGATTTCTGAGCATTCATGTAAGGCTATCACATACATATATGGTACCATTCGGGGGCTGATCAGCTGTCTTTTGTTTTTAAACACATTCTGTCTTCTACGTTGCTAAATTGCAACCACAATATGAAACAGAATTGGACGAAGAGTTTATTTATCTTATAGTTTTTGTCTTTATGGCTTAATTTCAAGATGCTGATTATGGATGTGGATGGTCTTCCCCTATTGTTGATATTTCTGAGAGAGAAATATCATAACTACATTCTATATTGGTTTTTTAGCAGTTCACACAATACTGAATAGTATTTCATTTTGAATATAACAATGCCCTTTCTAAAAAATGTAAACAAGAATGTCTTTTCCTTTTACTTACAGGTTCTTTGGATCCCTCTGCATATGCTAGTTCCCATTCATAGTCTCTCATCAGTTCACTATACCAATATACTTGGTACTTTTTTTCCATAAGCTGAGTATCATGGTGGTATTATTCTCCATATTTCTCGCTTAAATTTAGTTCTAAAGAAATCAATGTAGGAAAACAAAAAGTGTATTCTCCACCCAAGCACATGGTAATTCTGTATCAAATTGTCAATCGGTTCCTTGTAATTTTAACTTCTTTTGTTACTCAGAAAACATTACACTACCTTTTGAAAAGCTTCAAAGCATTACATTCATCAATAACATCTCTAATTGGTACAACAAAATAAACTTTCTTAGCATCACAGGATTTTGTCCAAGTGCAGTTTTATGTTTTACTTGTTTAAATCCGATATAGTATCCACAAATATAACAAAATATATTTTCAGGCAATTTATCTGACTGGACACTGACACATTCAAATAAAGACTACAACCAATTGTTGTTATAAGTTTAAAGGCATATATAAGATTGATACTAATGACCTGTGCACTGATTTTACAATTGAGAAACACCACTGACATTTATTGCTGATTGCTTTGATCTACAATTGTCAGAAAATAGCAGTAAATTCAGAACTATTATTAAATTAAAGTTTTTATTTTGAATAGCATCCACACTTGAAAAGAAAAACTAATGGTATATTCATGTTCAGCTCATTGATTTTATCCACTAAACACTATAAAAGAACATAAACAATTTTTTCTTACATTGTGCTATGCATGGAATGAAATATCCACATACCTCTTTTATTTTAAGGTACATTTTTAAAGACGAAAGAATTTTCTAGTCCAAGACATTCTCAATAAAAAGTCAAAGCCTCCTTCACAAGCATCTTTAATTGCAACATTTTCGCATTTTAATACCCAGATGTTGTAAATGCATTATGGAGCTAAATTTAGAAACATTTTGTAGCCTATGTGCTATGAGTAAGAGCATGACTTTTCAGTAATATTAACTACAAATTGGCTTATTGAATTCTAAAATGACCTTACATATGCACTTATGCTAACACATATACAAAATATCTTTGCTATAAATCTCATTAGATACAAGAGACAATACAGCACATGATGCATCAAAGAAATGATACATCAGGTAGAAAAGAGATACAGCACTCTGAAGCAACAGTAAAATTTTTAAAAGGTGGATTTCTGTATGTTTGCCTTGTAATTCCACTCTTTGCATGGCTATGATAGCAAAAAGAAGCAAAGGTCACTTAAATTAACTCTTGAAAAGAATATTAAATCTTTGAAAACACAAACCAATTACATCAGACATCTAACTTATAACTCACTTTATTCATCCTCTAATTACATCAATTAAAGGATATGTCAAATTACAAATATATACAAATTTACAATTTAGTTATGAAGCTAGTTACAGTGAAGTAATAAATATTACACAAATATAAATATTTGTTAATGAATCTCCACTTATCTTAAGAAGTTGATGTTAATAGTTCTTTTTTCTTTCTAAGAACGATTTCGAAGGAGCATCACATTCGTCTTCAGTTTATTACAAACTCTGTTGTTAAGGAAATCTCGGTTACCATGTTTTTTCTTTTGTTATGTTATGTTTTCAGCATTACCAACATATGAAGATGAAACAAACCTAAAAATACAATCAATTGCCAGTATGTTTTTAGGTAGGTTTCATCTTCAGATGTTGGTAATGCTGAAAACATAACGTAACGAGATTTCCTTAACAACGGAGTTTGTTTGTAATAAACTGAAAACGAATGCAATATGCTTTCGAAATCGATCTTAGAAAGAAGAAAGAAGTATTAACATCAACTTCTTAAGATAAGTGGAGATTCATTAACAAATATTTATATTTGTGTAATTACAATTTAGTATTGCTTGATTTATATTCTTCTAAGTTACAAAAACATTAGGTATCAAATAAATTTTTTTTTTTTTTTTTTTTTTTTTGGGTAATTTACATCCTCCATTAAGTCATATCGGACGATGTAATGATGCTCAAATGAGCCCAGGGTCCACAGAGCTTAGAGTTACCCGACATTTGTCTTTCATGATAAGGGAAAACTCGAGAAAAACCTTATCCAAGTAAATCACCCTGACCGACATTAGAACTCGGGACCTCTTGAATGTGAGGCAGACATGCTGCCATCTACACTACCGAGGCAGGCTCTCATAAATATTATTTTACGAAATTTAATTTATATTAATTATTTTTAATGATTTGTTTTTCTTTAGGTAGCTTGTTAAATAATTGTCTTCTCATTACTCCTATATGTGTATTATTCAAACTACTCCTGAGAGTTGACCTAAAATATTCATTATTGTTTCTTAAGCCATAGTACATTATTATTTTTCTGCTCCTCTTTGTCTAGTAGTACTTTTTTATGCTTTCATAACTATATATAATACCTTTATTTAATTTTCTAGTGATATGCATTATGAATGATTTCTTATGTAATTGTTTATCAATTTTAACACCTAAAAGAATTACTATAATTTGTTTCTGGAATGATTTTTCCATTAATACTATTTTGTTACTAATTGTTGTACTGTTTTTCAATTTAAAATCTATTCATGCAATCTTTTAAATATTTAATAATATATCCAAATTAGCATAATATTCTTGTACAATTTTTAGTATCAAATTTGCTTTTGCTTCCACCTCATTTGTTGTTTTACCTTTAATTATTAATGTCATGTCATCTGCATGACCTTAGCTAAACCTCCATTTCTTTGTAGCAGGTCTAATATGTCACTCACATATACCAAGAATAAAAATGAAGCTAGCTTGGAACCTTCTAGAACACTTTCATTTTTTCATTTGTTCCACCTTTGTTTCTATATTTATTTTGAAACACTAAGCTCTTTTTTTTTTCTTTTGATAAGAGCTGATCCAGTCTTTTGCTAATCCCTGAACTCCATATTTGTCTATTTTTTTGTTTTTTGTAATTTACGTCCTCCAACGTTAAGTCATACCGGACGATGAATGGAATGGGTGAAATGATGCTCAAATGAGCCCAGGGTCCATAGAGCTTAGAGTTGCCCGACATTCGTATTTCTGGATAAGGGAAAACTCCGGAAAAAACCTTATCCAAGTAACTCACCCTGACCGAGATTCGAACTCGGGACCTGTTAAACGTGAGGCAGACATGCTACCACCACGCTACCGAGGCGGGCATATATATATTTGTCTAGCCTATATAATAATATATCATGTTAACACAAATGAAAGCTTTTGACAAATCCAAAAAACTGACAAATCACCTTCTCATGACTGTTTACAATCTTTAAGATTGTAAAAGAAAAAAAAACTTTACTTGTCATACATTGTGTGTTTTAGCATCTACGTTTTTATGTAGAAATTTTTTGTTTAACCAATAAGGAGGGACCACAATATTGTGTGCAAGTCTAAGGTTTTTTTTCCCCATAGTTTTCCATCATTGCTAGGTAAATGCCTCATTGGATAATTTGATATTCATATTTTCCTATCTTCCATTTCGTAGCCATGTTTCATTTCCTTCTTCTTAACCACCATACTAGGCATTCAGCTGATTAGCCATCCTGGATATCCTATGAACTAAAACTTGCTTGCTCCCTGACAGGCTACTCAACCAAGGCATTGTCTGTAAGTCCTTGAGCTTGCACATACTAAGAATAGTGGGTTGGATGAAGAAAAAGAGGAATAAGACTTTGTCTATTTCTTATGGTTTGTAATTTCTTTATTGGAAGTTTTGACACATGTTTATATAAAGACGCAGACATAAATATTTGAATTCAGTTATTAGTGCAAAGAATGTGATTGCAATGAAGATGACCAACACATACTGAGCTACAAATTCAAGGAGTTTGTTTCACTCTTTAATGCAAAGAAATATATACATGAAGAACAAACCTAAATACTCATTCTAAAGAAAGATATAGAAATAACATTTACTTGAACTCGACCAAAGTATTCAAATTTTCATATTTTATCATTAGTCCTTTCCACAAGAGAATGGATTATGGCCCTTTAAGCATTTACCACACCTGTAATGTGCACATGAATAGAGTATTAGTGTTACAAAAAAAAAAAAAATGTCTACGTTGTATCTATAGATTAGCATGTACTGATTTATGTAGAAATGTATTTAGAGATAATAAGATTCATACTGTAGTTGGACTATATGTATATAAGGTAGTTGTAATTGCAACCGAGAAGGAAAATAATGGCACAAGTAACAGCACACTTTATGATTATAATACCAGAGGTAGGGATAACTACCACAGGAAGCATGTAAATCTCAAATCAACTTGCAAGGATCCATTAATAAAAGGACAGATATTATACAACAAACTGCCAACAACTGTTAAACAACACAAAGGAAAAAAATTTAAAAAGGAACTGAAAACATATTTAATTCAGAAAGGTATATATAGGTTAGATGAATTATGAATAATTATTTAACAAATGTATGTATATATTCAATTTAGTTTAATCTTGTAATATTAATGTAACCTATGAACAAATTTATGTATACCCATTGTATTGTAGAATCTGACAATATCTGAAACTTGTATGAAGTCTATAGACAATAAACATTATTATGTTTTACTGTCACATCAGCTCCAATGTTATTCCCCTCCTTTTAAATATTTCCCTCAGTGGGGTTTTACTTGTAATTAGTCCTTTTCTCACTCATACTTGGATTCTATTCAATATTTGGTTTCCTCCCATCTAGGATTCTACTATCACTGTGGCAGATATTCAATTTACTTTCATCAAACCAAAAAAACATTGTTACAGAATTCTAGATATATGTTTTGGCTAATTTCTTCCTCTTTTTCTGATTTATTTTACTCATGTATGGCTGCTTCCTTGGCGTCCTTGCATGATGATGAACGCTCTAGTGCTTGTGCGTGGATGAGCTTCTATACCAATCAATTCCTTCAATTGGGCTGCAATTTCAGGTGCTGCAATTCTTGGAGTTTTGTTTGCAATATTATCCCATTTGTCTTCTGACCCTGCTATTGAGTTTTGGGGTCTTCCAGTTCTTAATACATTGACAAGCATCTGATTCTGTTTGTAACACCAAATTACACTACAGATGCTTGAATGACTTCTATTCACCATTCTTCCTTATTCTGCGTAGGTTTTCCCTTCTGTCTGCCTATTTATTATAATTTGTCGCTCCTTAACATGCTTTCCTTTGCTTTACCATCCAAGTCTCTGCAGTGTGGTTATGTTGGTAGCAAAAGTACAGGGAAGGAGCATTGACCTTTGAGCAGGCAGAGACTGTCCTTTCTTCCTGCCCCTTCTTGAACATCACAGTGAGAAGAGTGCCTTTGTACAGTGAACTTAATATTGTGTTGTGCTTGGAAAGTGAATTCAATAGGTTGACCATTGCCAACCTAACTGACCTGAGTGGAGAATCATTTCAGACAGTGAATAGAAACAGGTTTTCTGATCTATAGTATAATTTTTTTTTTTTTTTTTTTTTTGTAATTTACGCCCTCCAACGTTAAGTCATATCAGATGGTGAATGAAAGGGGTGGAATGATGCTCAAATGAGCCCGGGGTCCATGGAGCTTAGAGTTACCCAACATTCGTCTTTCAGGATAAGGGAAAACCCCGGAAAAAACCTTATCCAGGTAACTCGCCCTGACCGAGATTCGAACTCGGGACCTCTTGAACGTGAGGCAGACATGCTACCATCTACGCTACCAGGGCGGGCTATATATATAGTATAATGTGCATATCTTCACTGTAAGGGGCAAAAATGATCCGGACATTAAGTACTGTGCCTTCATGTTGGAATGCTATTTTGAAACCTGAATACTGGATAAGAACTGTTGCATTGAGGATTTTCTGTACAGATATCGAGAATTCTAATAGACAGCTTAAACAATCTTTAAGAAAAATGTTAAAAGGTAACCTTGGTTAATTCAGAGTACCTTATTGTGGCATGAAATGACAGATAATACTACCACTACATGACTTTCACAGCCCCTTTTTAACCTCAGCCTCCCTCAGTTTTTGCCTTCATTCATCTCTATCTTCTGCCTTAAATCTCCATATTTGGACTCCCAAAATGCTTAAGGCATCTCCTCTTTCTTATGCATTGGGTCGGTTGCCATTTCTCCTTCCAATCCAAGGCTTACCTAAGGTTTCATTAACAATAATCTTTTTACAGGGCTAGGTTATTAGCCTAGATCCAACCCAGAGGACCAGGAATCCTATTTATATCCTCGGAGTCAGGGTGGCTCAGCTATAACTCCAAACGGGTATCCATTTTAGTTGCCTTCTACAACACGCATGGACTATGTTGGGACGATTCTTTAACCTCACTCGCCACACAGGGTATAAACGACAGATATGTATACAAATTTTCACTGAAAATATTCAGATAGCATTTTGTTAATCTCTCCCTCCCTGATGACGATATGTGATATATTCTAAAAACTTGACTACTCACCAAGCCATCGTACTAGTATGTAGGCACATGTTTTTCACCTCTCAATTTTGCCGTAGAAAGCTCTTCCAATAAACTGCAAAAACTATTGCTGCATGTTCTATGGTAGCCTTCATAAACCAAAGTACAGGCCTGGATAGTTGAACTATGTGTCACCACAACATCCGATCAAGGTTTTCTGTATGCAGTTCTATGCTTTCTTCAACTTGAAACTAAAGACTCACTGGACAGTAATGATGTCATGCATGACCATCGAAGGAACAATTAAATACAAGCACCCAGTGTATATGCTTTTACTCAGTGCTAAGTAAGCCGTGGAAGAGAAAATAGGTATATTCAATGATTTATTTATTTATTTTATTTGCATCTGTAGACCATGAATACATAATATAAATTTTGTCATAATTTAACAATATTAACATATTTACAAATGCATATTTACATTTGCATAGCAGCAGTATACCTGATAAAATAATTGTCTTTTACAAGTAGTATATATTACTGGACAGTTTGTGATGCCTTGAAGGTGGGAAAAACCACCGTGAAGAATGTGACTAAGGAAAAGTGCCCAGCCGATTTAAGTTCGCCGTCTGCAGTTCTGATCAATATTTTTGTATCTTAAGTGCCTGAAGTGTTCTTTCTTTCTAGTGCCTATGTTTCTTTTGTCCTCCCTATGTAAATTTTTTCCACAGTCTTTACACTTAATCTTGTAAATGCCTGACTTTTCCTCTAGTATTATCTTATCAGTATTATTATTACTGTGAAGTAGGTAGCCGCAATAGCAGCTCATTTCTGGTCTGAAAATTATGAAATTGAAGATAGCACCGAATTACTGAAATACGTACAAAAACATAGTGAACTCGTCATATGGGAGAGAATATACATAGAAAAACATAAAAACCAACTAATGAACTTTGAAATCCCACCAGAAGAGAATCCTACATTTAAGTTCATCACTAAATCAACAGATGGCAGCAACAACTCCAGAATTACCCACACCACTGGATCAAGCTTTAGTCGCATAAGAGCTGAAGATGCAAACGATGATTTGCGAAACATGTCCTCAAAATAGGTACGAAAGTGAAGCAGATGTGTAATAAATACGACTCATCTAAAAATTAATAATTATTTCACTTCACTGTGGTGTTCCAATACAGTTAAATCTCGATAGAAGGATAGGACTGTTTAGAACAAATGAAATTTATAAATAGGGGACAGGATGACATAGTGAGCATTGATGAGCAGTATAATAATAGAAAGCATAGTTTTAGTGAAGAAGGAATTGAACAAATTCCTGATCCAAAGGAAATGTAAAAAATTTTAGAAAACCTGGTGGAAAAAATTAATAAAACGAACTGTATGAAACAAAGAAATAGCTAAGCAAATAAAAGATGATATTGGAAAAGAAATCAAAGAAATCAGAGGAGAAGTGGAGGAAATGAAATTGAAACTGGAAAACAGATGAGAGGAGAAGAAGATTCAACTTTGTCTTCATAGGAGTGAAGGAGTTCTAAGAAGTATTTTGGCCAATGCAAGAAGTATTCAAAATACTGAAAGGTAACTTAAAAGTAGAATTACAAGAATGCAAGACTGTTAAAGCTTACTGTGCAGGCGCACACACACACACACACACACACACACACACACACACACACACACACACACACACACACACACACACACACACACACACACACACACACACACACACACACACACACACACACACACACACACACACA